>CM021106.1:213770655-213789157 GCA_007115665.2 Sequoiadendron giganteum
GAGGAGAGTGATAGAGTGAGTGAGAGAGAGGGAATGGGAGAGAGATAGAGGGAGTGAGTGACAGAACTAAGAGAGGGAGAGGGGGTAGGAGGGAGAGAGGGAGACCTGAGAGAGAGAGAGAGACTTCAAAGAGATAAAAAGTTATCCAATTAGGGTAATGAGTTAGAGAGCGTATGGAAGGTAAAACCTCAACTATCCATATACGATCAAAAACTGTGCACTCAAAGCATTATCAAAATTATCGACCAATGAGAGGGGAAATTAAAGTTTTATGCAAACCAGGTAATTTGGTGAGCACCAAATTTGGCGCTCGCCAAATGACCTGCTTTGGACGTGTTAATTGACAAGATTTTCCAAATTTTCTCATATTTTTGTCTGTGTGCCCCATCTCATTTGTACGTATTTCAATGTAACTATATAAATAAAAACATGATAGCATTAACCTCTCTCTTAGCTATCTAAATATTTTTATTTTTTTCATTTTGATTTAGTTAAGGTTTTGATCCATGACTCCTTTTGTAAATGCCTTCGTTTTTTGTCAAAAACCAACATGTGCTAGTTTTAGGATACATTTTTACTCGTTCATCAAAATGTGAAACAAATTACATTTTTTGAAACTAGACTCCATTCTACACATGATGAAAAAAATCAATTTTTGATTAGTTTTCAAAATATTTAGGGGGGAGCACGCTCAAATTTCAACTTTTCAGGATGTGTCCAATTTGAAAATTTATAAAATATTATATATTCATTAAAAAAATTATCCGAAAGAACGAGGATAAACTACATGGTGTTAGTTAATTTCTCACTATTGGGATTTTTTCAATTCTAAAAAAAATTAATCAAAAAGGGAGGGCCCTCAAGCGCTATGCTATTTTTTTATATAAAAACAGGACCTACTCCCTCGCCCCCCCTCCCGCCCCTCCCCCTTTTTGAGACCCTTAATCTTCATTAATTTCAAAAAGAAATACTAGCTTAAAAACTAGACTCGAAGCACTTCAACTTTTGTTTTTGTTGCATCTTGAAATTTTGAGTGTAACTATCTTCATTTTCTCATGCAAATCAGATTTTAATGATTTCAAAAAAAAAAGTGGCATCTTAAGAGCCAAAATTGTGTCACAGATTGGTGCACTTACCCATGTTCTTGTTGATTTTTTTTGTTGAGGATGAGTTTCCCCATTTGTAACATCACAAGTTCATAGCTTTGGATCAAAAAAATTCACCCATTAAAAAAAAAAAAAAAAGATCTAACATTCAAATAAAATGTCAATTCACTAATTATATAATCCAAGAATTGGTTACATCATCCATAATTTTTCTTGGCTCAACTAATCATCAATATTAAAATTTTATCTACTCCATTTATTTTATGTGTTTGACCTTTTTTAGTTTATTGTAATGATGTTTCCATACAAACTCTTTCTATTTTGCTTAAATTTTCTCTTCATATGTCAATACTTTCTCCACAACTAATTGTATCATATTTTATGTAAAAAAATCAAACACAATTATAGATACCATCTACTTTATACATCTATGTAACATTCTACATTTTGAAAAGGCAACTCTTGAGATATCTTGTCAAATAATTCTCATGGTTTATTTCTATTTCCACAATCTAAATACCAATTTACCAAATCAGTTGTAAATGCAACATATAATAAAATTCCATTATACTTCATGCTTCTATGATCACTAATACATTTTTTTGCAATTCTTATTTGATCACAAACAAGGAGAATCCTAGAAAAAAATATGGAAAAGAATGACGATGATAATAAAGATGTATAATCTATTTTTCAATTTATAAATTTCAATTGTTTAAACTTTCTTACAAAATTTGAATAAATTCATTTTGAGTATTTCCTACAATCATTTCATTCCACATAGAGTAATATTTTCGCTAAGCTTTTTTCAAATAGTTTGGACCCTTATCCATGTTTTAGTATTTTGCATACAAAATAACTTAAAAGGCATTCTAACTACAAATTAAGCCCCTATCCTTTATATTTTACCTAATGCTCATATCATGTTCTCAAAGTTTCTTATTATAATATAGGCCGTGGGGTTGTATATATTTACACCTACTAATTATATTTACCCAATTTTTTATATATATCTATGAATAGATGTAGTGCACGTATATACGTATGATCATGATATCTCTCCTTTCATTATGCTTCAATGGATATTGATACCCTCCCAATTGTAGTTTATTTTTACCAATCTATTTTGTTATACAATGAGATGAAATTTCTTTGAATAATTCTATATACACTTCTATATATTGCAAAAACAACATCTAACGTAAATTTCCTTCCCATTAGACTTTGATTTTTGTTATTACCCTATTCCAAAGCTCTAATTTTTGGTGCAAGAATTAAATTCAATGAATTTCCGCCCATAACTTATATGCTCTTATAAATCTCTACGATTTTATAGATACATTCCATTCATGAATATACTACAATCATTGCATTTTATGCGATAGAATTTTATTAAATAATGTGAATATTTCAAGATAATGTCCATGTCTCTTCTATGCTAAAATAATCACATTTGATTAGTTTCGTTTCTATTCTTTTACAAGGCTGGAAGTTTTAATGGCATTAGTAGTTTCACTGTTCAATTTATTTTTGTTTAATTAGGATGTTCAAAATCAGAATTTTTTAATATTTTCAATTTGAGTCAATTATAAGAAACAAATAGTCAAGACTCAAGAATTTAAGAATGATGTAAACCAAATAGTTTTAGAATTTTCTAGGTAGACTCAAGCTATAATTTTAAATATTTTTTAAATAATTATTATTATCATTTTTATTTCAAATTATTTTTTGTCTTTTTTATTGAGTGACACTATTCCATAACACATAACACTATAAATAAATACAAAAAATGATTTATTAAAATTGGATCACTAACTCCAATTTCCAATGCATCGATATAGTTTTTAAAATATAAAATATTTTTGTAGACATCCAAATTTGACCTCTCACATAAAGTCAAATTCATCCCTTTCATCATCCATCTCGTCTTCCCCATCAACGTTAATTAAATAATTTATTTAATTAATATTTTCCCCTCTTTCTAATGTTCTTAAGGTATTTAATTCAATTAATTAAATACTTTGTTATTATCCCCTTTCCCCTCTAAATTAAATAAACTCCCATTTATTTAATTTAGTCATTTAACCTTTATGAATTTAAATCAATTTTAAAGTCATTATTTTCTCTCTCCGTGTCCCATCTTCCATAATCATTCTTTAATCTGGATTAATTTAATTAATCTTTGATTATGGATGTGCATACCCTTAATTGGGATTGATGTCACATCCTCCATCATAGCCCACTTGCCTTAATTTTGCATTAGCCATCTAATTCCTTGTTTGCACAACTTAATCACTTGATTAGGTCAACCTAATCCTCATGCCATTTATGGTATATCCACAAGTCAACCCTTTTATTAAATGCTTTCTCTTTTTGGAGAAGGCAACCCCTTCCCAAGGTAAATTTTAAATTCACTTTTATTCTTCCAAGATCTTTTAAGGAATTTTTAATTCTTCAAGGGTCAAATCACCCACATAGGGACAAGGAACTCCTTTATGAGATTTTGTCTAATCCTAAGGTACTAGAAATTACCTCCAGCGCATGTCTTTGTTGTCGCATCACCCACCACATGTCAAGATGCGAGGTCTTGTGAGTTCTCAACTCACCTTAGCCCTTGATTTTGTCCAAGGTGGTTGCATTTTGACCATTGATTATTTAGTGGTTTTTACCCTAAAATTAGAAGATTTGCCATCATTTAACATTCACCAAGTCATTCATAAACATTCAACTTTACACTCTCAAGCTTCAAGAACTTGCACTCATCCTCCATTGCTGCAACTTTCAAGCTCACATTTATATCCAGATACAACACCCATCAAAATACCCACTTGCACCACTGCATTCCTTATCACCATCACTTTATTTTGTTTCTAATTTTATGCTATTTGACATTGAAGGAGCACACAAAATGAAACAATCAACAGGGCCAACCAACCAATCAACTTGGACAAGGTAATATCATTCTTTTTCTTGTATTTTTTTCAAGTTCAACTTAGGCCTAATCTTGAGGTTTTGTTTGTGTTTCTTTTCGTTTTGCAGTTTAGGCTTGGTAAAAACACCTGCACACATTTATGGCATGCCCGATGGGACCCACATCACAGGTCTTTTTCTTTCATGTTCTTTATTTTTTGACTTTTGTAGGTCTAGGTTGAAGTTATAGAGGTGAAACTGCTCTGAGGGGAAAACCTGACTCTACATAGGGCTAATCTGCCTTCCTGCAGGGGTGAACCTACTTGAACTCTTGAGAACATGTGAACTTGCCTTGGAGAACAGGTGAACCTGCCTTTGAGAGTGGGCAAACCTACCGTAATGGATAGGCTAACTTGCTTTAACAGACAAGCGAAGTTGACTTTCTGGAGGGGTGAAGTTTTTGCACATAGAGGAGGATCCGAGGTAAATTTGAGACTTGTTTTTTTATAGTTTTCAACATCGTTTTGTTTCGATTTCGCATATTAATCCACTAAATCGTCTTTTTTATGAGCTTTTCTGGTTTTGCTAACATGTGGTGCAACTATTTCTTATTTTTCCAAGACCAGTGGTTAGAGACTACTAACACTTTTTCTGTAGGATGATCGGTCCAAGAATAGTTAATTAGTTTGTTTGTTGTTTTTCATTCTAGCTAGCCACACATAATTTTAATTAGAGGGTCAATTTACACTTGTTTGTTATGCTTGTGAGTAGGTTGTTGATGTATCCACTCCCCTTGCACCACTTCATGATCCTGGGTGACGAGAAATATCAGCTCACTCTTGTCTAGTTGAGTCCACCTAGGAGATCTTAGTGCATCTTAGCTCTCCCTTTGCGCTTTGTGCAAGCCTAGGGACCAACTGAGACGTCTAGTGTCTTCTTCCCTTAGCGGGACTTGCTTGGGATGTCATCACTTGGGGGATGATACCAACTACGTATTATCGGCGGGGTATATAAAGGGGGGAGAGCGAAACTTTTACCTCAATCCAATCACGTCATGTTTGGTGAAGTGTCGAACCTGGGGTGATACCTAGATAAGATGTGAAGAGTTGGTCCAAGTTTCCAGTACCTCCCTGGGGCTCCTGACTCACGATTATGATAGGCTGGTGTTCATGGTTGTGCCCCACGTACTGTGTGTATATCAGGGACTCATGAGATAGCCTTGTTAGCCTAGATAGAGACCTGTGTTTCAGTCGTAGCTTTGTGTAGTGCAGGGGATGCATATCGTACCCCGAAGTTACTCATTATGTACTCCCTTAGGTTGAGATATAAATCCTTGTGGTGGACTACAATAGTCCTCAAGTGAGAGTGTGAAGGTGAGCCTGTGGCATCTATTGACAACCCTATGCCATTGGAATGCTAGCTATTCAACTTTACCATAGAGGGTGATCCAGAGAACCACCCTAGTATCACAAAGTATTAACCTTGGGTTGTCTGCCCAAGGTGGTAAGCGTACATTGAGTTTTCAAACCCGTTTCCCTAAATTTTAGGATCATGTTGCTTGAATTGTCTTCTTTGTGTTATACCAATGCTTTCGGTTGAGTCAGCCCAACCTCTTGTTTTCTATTTCTTTTTTATTTAGTCCTTTGTCACAATCAGTCCCTTACAAAGGCGAATTTGCTTCCCATGTTGGGCAAACTTGCTCTCCAGTTTGGGAAAATCTACTCATAGGGGCGACCCTGCTCATCTATTTAGGTGAACCTTCTCCCATAGAGGGGTGAACCTGCTCCCAAAAAGGGGTGAACCTTTCTTCTCGGGTGACCCTGCTTCCTTTGAGGGGTGAACTTGTCTTCTAGGGGCTATCCTGCTTCATCTTTTGGGTGATTTTACTCCTTGTTCCTATCTCGTTCGTCATCTTGTCTTCCGCATAAGTCTTTGTTTGGACTCATTTAGGTGTTTTTTCTCCATTTCAAGTCCTCATTCAAGTTCGTTCATGTGTTTGATATCCCATCCATCATATCGTTCTTCATTTCGAGTCCATGTTTAGTCTCGTTCGTGACCCATTCTTCATTTTGTATCCATGTTTGAGTCTGTTTAGGAGCTTTTTCCCCATTCTGAGTTTCCGTTTGGATCCATTTAGAGGTTTGTTCTTCGTCAGAGTCACTGAATAGGCAATTCTACTTAGCTTTTAGGTAAACCTGCTCTCCAATTTGGGATAAATTGCTAAGAGGGGCAAACCTACCCTCTAGTTTGGGCAAACTTGCTAAGAGGGCCGAACATGCCTCCTCAGAGGGATGAATTTGCTTCTAAGGGTGACCCTGCTTTATCTTTTGGGTGAACCTATTTCCCCATAGTGGTGAACCTACTTCTAAGGGTGAGCATGCTTCATCTTTTGGGTGAATTTGAATCTTTTTGGGCGAATTTGCTAGCCACTGAAGCTATTTGTTGCAATCTCAAAAAATTTATCATCATTCATCTTCCCATAATCATCATTTTCATCCGTATGCACTTTCCAAATATCATCATTCCATCAATCAAATCATCTAGGACCGTCTTAGAGAATCTTCAGATCATATATCCATCATCGATTTGTCAATTTGAATCCCCTAAACTTCATTTTAGAAGGTTTTATTCAAGTTGGCTTAGGTGTTTGACCCCGATCACCATCATCTGTACTTGCTTAGGATTGCATCTGTCCTAATTTAGTAAATCATCCTCAACCCAATCAATCTACTTCTATCCTAAAGTAGATTTGGTGTTGTAATCATCTATCCTATGCCTCTATCCGATCAGCCAACACCTTTCGTAATCTAATCGAAACTTCTGAACCTAAGTCTAGACTCGGTTTTACCAATCTAAGCCAATCCAATCCAATCAATCACATCATCTTATCCAATCAATCATCTAATCATATCAATCACATCATTTAATCCAATCAATCACATAATATATTCGATCAGTCCTATTTGATCCAATATAATTGCATCCGCTATCTCTCATCCAACTTAATCAATCAATCCTTCATCTAGTCCAATCGATCAATCCTTCATCCATCCTTTTGATCCATTTTGCACTTTCATGCCCATTACCACTCGGTCGCAAGCAAAGAAAATCATGGCAGATCAACAAGCCCAAGATGCTCAGCCCAACATTCCTCAAGATCCCAACAATCTAGAGGTTCATCACAATCCAATAACGAGGTCCAGATGACATCGCCTCCTTCCAATGAAACCATGTTTAATCAACTTGATGCCACAATTGATGATTATCTTAACAATCCCATCAATCTTCAGATGATTGATTGTATCCTTAATGAGCATGGGGAAAAGATCCTCGCTACCCTGCTCATGAAGGGCATTAAACTACCATTGGGATTTGATTTATCAAAATTCGTCAATACACCACCTCTTGCGCCTCCTGTGCCTCATGACCCATCGACTTAACATAACCCTCCAAGGAATAATTATGTACCTAAGGGTCCTCGCATCAATAATTGGTACCAACCTAGATTCGGTAATGTCGTACTCTATCAAGAACCACAGCCCTAGGTTTTGATCATGATTGTAGGAGCATCACCCAATCTGAATGACCCCCTCACTTTTGGTATGCCACAAAACCTTCCTCCGTCACCATCTCAAAATTTCCCTCAAGGTCAGACCCCCTACCTATTCAATCCAGTCAACCTCCCATTAATGTTGGGAGTAATCCTTTCGCCCAACTACCACCACTTCCAGGATGGATGCCTCCTTCGAATCAGCAACCACCTCCATTTATTTCTCAGCAGTCCCCTCAAGGCAACATCCCATATTCTCAACCATCGAAAGGTAATCCTCAACAAATTCCACAAAAAACACCCCAACATATTCCAATCTAGCAACATCCACCTCAGCAAAATATCCCTATGCCTACACAACAATACCCACCATCGCATCCACCATAGGGTAATCCATCATAACCACCTCATCAATCTCAAGGTCCTACCATTCAATAGGTACCTCAAAAAAATCCACTCGTTAGTCAGCCTCGAGTCAGTCACCTGCCTCAAATCACTCAGCAGCCTCAAATCCCCACTCGACCTTCTTATCATTAGCCTCAACCGTAATTCCAAGAACAACCTCAACAGTCTCATCATTCCATTCCTAGCAACATGTCATAATACCTATACCATCCACAAAGCATGTTCTATGCACAATGTCCTATGCCAAATCCTAATCATACATACACCCATCATGTTCCACAAAAAACCGTTTATCACCAACGCGCTAATACACAATAGGATTTGTGCGCATCCCAGTAGTATACCGCATATAATTATCAATCTAATCCATACTATGCTTCACAACTACACTAGTCCTTCCAAAAAGGTGCTTCCACATCATACTATCAAGCACTTCCATCATTTCAAAAAGGTACTTCTGCTTCTTACTATCAAACACCTTCATCATACCGGTAAGGGGGTCCTTCATCTTACCATAAAATTCCACCATCTTATCATCAACTCTACACCAATCCACCATCACAACTTACATACACCAATTAATATCAGTCAAATCCATTATATGCACCTCCTCCACCTTACGATCAAATTGCATCTGCTCCATCCACATCTTACCAACAATATGATCCCTACAATCAATCCAATCCATCCAATCCATCTTCATGAACCTCTATTAATAAGGAGTTGGAGGAAGTAAAGGCCACATTGAAAGACTTACAAATAGATAATTCTAAAAAGTCTTTCAAATTTTAGGAAATTTGTCCTTATCCATTTGACCCTTCAATTTTTCTCATTCCTTTCCCTAAGAATTTTGAAATTCCAAAATTTCACAAATACAAGGGAACGAAGGATCCTAAGAACCATCTCCAAGAGTTTTATTCGCATTTCTAGGAAGTCATCCATAATGACAACTATCTCTTGTGGTTGTTCCCTAGGAATTTAAAAGGGGCAACTCTTGACTGGTTTATGGGTCTTCAAAAGGGGTCAATCTCTTCATTTGTTGATCTTTTGAAAAATTTTGTCTCTCACTTCTCCTTCAATTTGGAGAAGGATATTGATACATTAGATCTTCTAAAAGAAGCCCAATGTGACGATGAAAATTTTTCTACGTACCTGCAGAGGTGGTGTGCTTTGGCTAGCTGAATCAAATCCCCCCTCAATGAGAAGAACCTTGTGATTCTATTTGTTGCCAATCCTCATCCAGAAATGAGACATAATCCTAACCTTCACTATGTCTCAACCTTTTTAGATGTTATTGAAAAGGGTCCCATCATTGAGAGATCTCTCATCGCCAAGGGGAAAGTTATGATCTATGATCGAGATAAAGAGAATCCATCTGGAGATAGATCACATTACTAGCCTCAATACGCTCCTCCATCACAACCAATTCCAAATCCCATATCAATGCTGCAAGCCACACCTCATCTTGCCCAACAGTCCAATCAAAACAATCAGGGAAATAATCAGGGGAGTAATAAGTGCTCTTTCACTACTTTGGGAGAGCCCCTAAGTGTCGTGTTCAATAGGATTTTACAAGAAAATTATCCGATCACATTTCTATTGGCAAATCCTTTTGATGAATCCAAGCCAAAGCCCGCCTGGTACAGAGAGAATGAGTATTACGAATTTCAAAAGATCAAGGGTCATTCCCTCAACAAGTGTCAAGGTCTCAAGAAATGTGTTCAGGATATTATAGATCACGGGGATATATAGGTAGATACTATTTAGGCATCCTCATTCAATGCTCAATTACAGATATATCAGAATGCATTCCCTAATCATAACCAAGGAGCCCATATGTCTAATGCCAATCTTGGGTCAAGCAACAAAAATGGTCAGAACAATAGCACTAACGATGTCAACTACATAAATGCACCTTATAACTATGACAGAATAGTTATGTGCATTAGCCAAGTAGAGCCTAGCATCTCCATGATTTGTGTCAAAGGAAAATATCCTCAATGTGTTTCTGTGACTCATCACACTTCATTTCAGTCCCTAGTCCTTCCATCTCAACCCAATGGGCTCTTGTAAGCTCGCAGTACAATATTATTGACCACCTAGGAAAGACACCAGCCCAAATATCCATTTTGGATTTTCTTAAGTCTTCTTTGATACACTAAGAAATCCTCACCAAGGACTTACATGATACCCAGGTACCAAATGATATAGATCCCCATCAATTTCAGGCTTTAGTGGGACACTTATCTTCATCTTATCAGTTGGGCTTCAGCCAAAATGACATGCCTACCATTAACCCCGATCATAATCGCCCACTCCATATTGAAGTCCTCATAGACCGGCATAAGGTAAAAAGGGTCGTGATAGATAATGGCTCTACCCTCAACCTCTGTACACTAAATTTCATAAACTAGGTTGGATACACCTTAGCTGACTTAAACAATCAAGTCATTACTATAACAACATATGATAATGCCGAGAGAGATTCTAAAGGCACCATTTGTCTTCCCATTCAAGTCGGCCCCATCGTGTATTACACCATGTGCCATGTTCTTGATCTTGATCTCCCATATAATCTTCTCCTCAGTCACCCATGGATTCAATCCATGCAAGTTGTTCCATCCACCTATCACCAGTGTTTTAAGTTTCCTTTTTAAGGAATGGAAGTGACCATACAAGCTGATCCTCAACCATTTGAGTATTGTCATACTTTAGAAGCTTCATTCCCCCATTCTCACTATTGTCCTGGAGTTTAAATGGGGGCACCTCATATATCATCATCCAATCCATCAAAAAACACAACATCCACATCCACCACTTTTGATTCCACCATCAGCAAGGTCAAGATCATTACCAAGGGTTGTGGGGAATACGAAATTCAAACTACACTTAATGTGGCCACAATGCCACCCTCTCCTCACTCATTTGATCATCCTTCTCAACCGTCATCAAATGCAGAAGAAAAGACACTCACACTCACTTCCAATAACATGGGATCAACAACATTCAGAGATTTAGGTACTCTTGAAGATCAAATGGAACATGATATCAGCCAATGGGTTTATCGGAAAGTGCCTAAACCATCCCCCCTCTTGTGGAATAGTTCTAAGAAACTTACCTTCATGTGTCAAGGTTGGCCGACAAATACAATTATCAGGGGAGTGGTCTTGGTATAGAGGAACAAGGATGGCACCAACCTATAGAACCATCTATGTGACCTAGAAGAATAGGCCTAGGCTATGACACGAAGCAAAATGGTGGTGCAGTATCAACTAGTACTTCTAACAATGTTAGTGTGGATAACAATCTCCTTGAAGACATACCTGAAGAAGAATCCATCATCCTAGTGTACGATGACATGGATCTCTCTTCTATGTTTGATTTCCTATCCATCTGCACTATTGACCTTCCCCTTCGTCACCCTGAACTTATTGATTAGGACCTACATATTAGTGCACCTGTTGACACCTTTCCTTCAGTGGATGCTTACGTAAATCTTATGGGATTAGGGAAAGATGAATGCCCTAACCGAAAAAGTAAAAAGAAACAAAATCAAAATGGGCCATCAAGTGAAAACCTCTCTGAGGCACTTTTTGACTAGGGGGTAAAAGCACAAAGTTGTGTCACACTTTATAAAGGAAACGACCAACGTTGATCCAAATTTTAAACTTAAATCACTAAAAAGGGGCATATATGTTTTCATTTTTGAAATGATGTAAACTATTAAAATATGTACTTTTTAGTATATTTTATGTTTGTATTTATTAAAAAAAAATTAAAAAATTATTTTAGACTAGTTTTTAATGCATTAACACTATAGTTTAGTTGCTGATATAATGTTGAAAAATGAAATTGCATGGGACGTCAAACTTTTTATAGTAAATTTTAAATTTTTTTCTTTCAAATTTTTTGTGTGTATTCATAACTTGAAACTTTAGTGCATGGAAATATTTTTTTCCAATTTTGAGAAATATATATTTTTCAATAAATATTAAAATGTGCATGAATAAAAAAATAGTTGTTTCCATCGGACGTCAAATTTCATATTAAGTATTTATCTAAAATGGAAAAAAAATTATACCATCTTGAAATGGATTATTTTATCTAGTGCATCACATTTTTTTCAATTATTTTAAATAAGTTTTAATATTTTTCCTTGGCATGGTAATCAACCTAATATTTTGTGTTGATAACCTAATTTTAGTATAAATAAAATATAAAATATAAATAATAATTAAACTATTAAAATAAAAATATTTTTGAAAACTACACTTATGGATCTACAAAAGGGTATTTTTATATTTTTATATAATTGTTGTTTACATTAGTAGGAGTTATTGAAACTTCAAGTTTTTCAAATAATTTTATTTTTTTGGTAAATTGGACTCAAAGTGGTGCACCATATATTTCTAGCCAACAATTTTACTTGAAAAATTTGTGGAAGTAGCTAACTTAGCTAGAATGAATCTCACTAGATCATATGTTTGAACAAAATTGATTTTTTGTTAGAAATACCTAAATTCAGTTGTGTTGATAAATTGGTTGAAAGTGTGACACAAATTTGTGCTTTTACCTTGGGAAAAAGTAAAAACAAAGGGTGTATCTGACAATGAAAACCTCAATGAGGCACTGGAAGATGGGGATGTTCATCTTCCCCTCGTAGGAACTCAATTGTCTAAAAGATCTTCTATTCTCATTGAGGAGACACAAGAAGTCAATTTGGGGACAAAAGAAGATCCTAAAATTACTTATGTAGCCAAATCCCTAGCTACAGAAGAACACTCCACCATTGTCCAGTTGCTTAAAGATGAAATCATTAATTTTGCATGGGCCTATTCAAATATGCTAGGCCTAGATCTTGCTTTAGTTGTACATCATTTAGATGTTCGTCCAGATGCCAAACTCATCAAGCAAAATTTGTGAAAAATGCATCCTCAAGTAGCCTTGTTATTCAAGAAAGAGTCTGAAAATTGTTAGAAGTTGGATTCATTAGACCCATTGACTATTTAGATTAGATATCCAACATTGTACCAATCACCAAACCGAATGGAAGTATCAGGATTTGTATAGATTTCTAAGATCTCAATAAGGCATGTCCTAAGGATGACTTCCCTTTTCCAAACATTGATATGTTGGTTGATCTCACTGCAGGACGTGAGATGTTGTCTGTTATGGATAGTTTCTCTAGTTATAATCAGATTAATATTACACCCAAAGATCAACACAACACTATCTTCACTACACCTTGGGGCACATTTTTCTATAATGTCATGCCTTTTGGCCTCAAGAATGCGGGAGCAACATATTAACATGCTATGATAGTTATCTTCCATGACCTCATTCACATCATGATGGAAGATTATGTTGATGATATATTAGGGAAATCAAAGACAAGAGAAGAACATCCCGCAATCCTGAAAAATATCTTTGAATGGTTAGAACATTATAAGTTGTGGTTGAATCCTAAGAAGTGTGTCTTTGGGGTCACTTTAGGGAAGCTGTTGGGTTTCATTATCTCCAGAAGGGGCATAGAAGTGGATCCATCCAAAGTCAAAGTGATAATGGAAATTCCATTGCCACATAATTTAAAATAGCTAAGAAGTCTTCAATGAAAGTTCTAGTCCATCAGGCGATTTATAGCTCAGTTAGCTAATAAGTGCCAGTAATTCTCCCACCTGTTACAAAAAAATATCATCTTTAAGTGGTACTCCAAGTGTCAACTCGGTTTTGACCAAATCAAAGAATACTTGGCTCATACCCCTGTCCTTATGCCTCCAATTCTAGGAATACCTCTCCTATTGTACATTTCAGCTACTTTAGTTGCACTGGGGGCATTATTGGGCCAACATGATGAGTCTTCGAAAGAACATGTAATCAAATAAATTAGTTGAACATTAGTGGGCTACAAGCTCAATTATTCCATGATGAAAAAACAATGCTTATCTATTGTCTTATGTTCACAAAATTTGTGCCATTACATGCTCAGTCATCTAATAAAGTTCATATCAAAAGTCAATCCACTCAAATATCTATTATCTAGAAGTCCTTCAACAAGTCACATGGCTAAGTGGATCATGCTTTTGAGTGAGTTCAATATAGAGTACATGGAAAGAAAGGACATCAAAAGGAAAGTGATAGCAGACCAGTTGGAAAATGCTCATTTGGTAGATGCTTATCCTTTGGTTATAGTTTCCTAATGAAGAGGTTCTCACAATCACAGAAACATCTACCTGGATGCTCTACTTTGACGATTCATACTCACACAATGGGTCTAGGGCAGGTATCCTATTTGTCACACCAAAAGGTGATTACATCCCAAAATCATTCAGGTTGGCATTCCCATGCACAAACAACATAACAGAGTATGAATCTCTCATTATAGGTCTTTGGATTTCCACCCAATGGAATATCACTCACTTACAAGTCTTTGGCAATTCTTAATTGGTCATTAAACAAGTAAATGATGAGTTTCAAACTAGGGATGACAATTTGGTACCCTATAAGCGCATGGTCGATGATTTCAAAAAGTATTTCACCTTTATCCGATTTTGAGCGAATCCCAAGAATCTAGAACAAGGCAGCAGATGCAGTGGCTACAATTGGTTCCTTAATTGACATGCCGAAAGATCACACAGACTGTCAGTTCCTAGTTGAAAAAATCTTAATCCCAGCATATGATATCCCTAAAATCAATATGGTGTGCGACATCGTAGGTCCCGAATCACCATTGTATCATGACATCTACACCTATCTACATGACAAAATCCTACCCCCTGATCTCACATGTAATCAACACAAATCCTTTATCTAATGCACTTCCCATTATACCATAGTGGGAGATACTATGTATCATTGTGGGTATGATGGAACCCTTCTTAGGTGTTTGAACAAGACCGCAGCTCACACCGTGTTAGTAGAAGTACATAGTTGTATTTGTGGGGCCCATTCTAAGGGTATGGCCCTAGCCAAATAATTCCCAAAGTAAGGTACTATTGGCCTACTATGGAACACGATTCTTTCGATTTTGTGAAGAGGTGCTTTCTTTGTCAACAACACATAGACCTTATTCATGCTCTTGCACAAGATCTACAACCCATCATAGCACCGTGGCCATTTTCAAAATGGGGTTTTGATTTAATTGGAAAAATTTACACTCCATCCTCTGACGACCACACCTTCATCATTACCACTATTGAATACTTTACTAAGTGGGTGGAAGAAATGCCACTCACTCAAATCATTGGTATTCAGATTTATAAATTCATCCTCTTTGATATCCTCTAGAGGTATCAAATTTCCCCCACCATCGTTACTGATAATGGAAAGCCATTTAAGAATAAGGCCATGAAAATCCTTTTTAAGACCTATCATATCCAACATTTTTGGTCCACTCCATATTACCTCCAGGGTAATGGTCAAGCAAAGGCAACGAATAAGACCTTAATCAAAATCCTGAAAAGGTTGTCAACAAAACTGGTCGAGATTGGCCTCTCCATATCCATCCTGCCCTTTAGGCTTATAGTACTTCCATCCACACCCCCACTGGCACCATGCCATATTCCCTTGTTTGTGAAGTCGAAGCTATCTTGCTGATTGAAGTTGAAATCCCATTACTCTACATATCTCTAAAGAATCTAATAACACTCGAGCTGCACGCCTTTTCAATTATAACTCCTAGATGAAAAATGGATAAAAGCCTATAATCATCTGCAAGATTACCAACATCGTCTCAAGAGAAGCTACAACAAAAAATTTGGGCCTCTTCAATTTAATGTTGGTGACCTAATCCTTAAAGAAAATCAGCGAAATGTGCAAGAGCGTGACAAGAAAGGAAATTTTGAAGCAAATTGGCTAGGTCCTTGTGTCATCGCTAAGTATGGTTCTGGCAAATATAGGCTTGCTACTCCTGAAGGTGAACCCTTGGAAGAACCCATCAATACTATGCATCTCAATCGGTTCTATGCTTAATTCATCTGGATTATTCTATCCTAAAAAAAAATACACAAAAAGTAAAAAAAAAGTCAAATACAAAAAAAATTCAAAAAAGTAAAAAAAAATCAAAAAAAAAAGTAAAGAGAAATAATTCATCCTATGGTGAAAACCACTCTTCATGGCGCTTGGGATAGGTACATTTGGTGAAAACTTGGTAATAGGCATCATTTGTAGAATTCTTAATCATTATCTACCTTGCATCCTAGTAGTTACCTTATCCATCCAGCCATCTTATCCTCAAAGCCTATCCCATCATCCAATCAATCCTATCATCCCATCAACATCTTGTCATCTATCACATGGTACTTTCTGATTGAGCATTGGACGATCCATGTTGGCTATCCAAAATCATGAGCTTCTTATCCCTAAACCGAGCTTTCCATCACTTGTACATCATGTCCCATCGTCAGTCGTGTGTTGTCATCTAGGCTCATTCATTGTGTCGGTCATCATTAGGTCCCATCTTGTCTTTGGTCTTTTTTGAACTACGTTGCCCCTACACTTTCACATAGACAAATTTGATCATTTCATCCACCCTCGAGCATTTATCCATCCATCTTTATCTTCCATCATGATCTTTATTCTCCTCTTTCTTCTTTTATCCATGGTCTTTTGTCGAAGTACGAGGGTTCTACACTTTCACGTAGGAAAAGTTGATCTTTGATGAACCCCTGAGCCCCTAGGTCTTTAGGGTGTGTCTATATCATGTCCTACATCTTGTGGTCTTGTCACATCATCAAGTTCATCCCTATCTTAGCTGGTAATTACAAATAAAGGTCATTACTATCATCAGATTCAGTTATTTTCAAATATCCTATCATGTTGATCCTTTATCTTAGTCTCCATCTTTGGTCTCAATAGGATAAATTCTTCCTAATAGACTGCATGAATCCTATTGATGGTGAAAATGACACAAACAACGTTTAAACAAAATATTTCTACTCTATTTCTCCTGAAAAAGATACCTCCTCTAGCTATTACATAAATAACATAAGAAGTCATGAAAAAGCTCTTGGTTTCCCTTATTTTGGTGAGCTAATCATTAATGGTATCCGAGAAAATCATGGGCCAATCAAACTGTTGCTTTCCATTGAATATTGTCTGAATGAAGGGAAACATCCATTCCTTGAAATGAAATGCATCCCTCTTCCCAAAGACCCTAGACAACATCATTATCAGGTCTGATACCTCTTTGTAAAAATCTGCCCTCTTTGGTTGATCTGAGAGCTTGGTCAGGGACTTCTTCTGTGATCTCAACCACTTATTGTTCAAATGAGCCTTGTTGGCTTCCTTATGTTTGTTGTATACCTCTAAAGCATATGCCTCATTCAACTCTAGCAGGTTCTTTGGATCAGGGACACTAAACATATGTTGAAACATCTAAGGAGTTAGATCTATAATTACATTGTCCTGTGAATCCATGCATTGTTTGGTATCCGAATTGTAAGCTCCTGTAGCTATCATGATTAATTTCGGCCATTGGATGGACAAAGGAAATACAGTAATGTGAGCCAAGCTAGACTCAACTATTCTTTCAGTCCTCCCTGCTACATCCTCAGTGAATGTTTCTGATTATAGCTCCTCAAAATTGAATGGGCCTAAATTAGTATCACTTACATCCACCCAATCCGATTCCACCTTGCTTGCAGTGACAACAAGACTCCTATGGTTATACCTCAAGGTATAGGGTAGTGCTCCGGCTTAATCTTCTTAGGCTTAGTGGCTACCTTTGAAGTTTCTACAAAATAGTTCCTTTGGGAAGCTTCTCCTGATACTCCTGACATTATTTACTTTCCTCAAATGCCCAATAAATAGGTTAATCCCCTGAAGCAATTCCATGCGCAACTGTCTCTCTTTCCATCAATTCACACGCATAAATGCTCCACTACAACTCTATTTCGCTCTTTGATCTTTCAAACAATAATGATAACTTCAAGTTAATCCCTAATTAAGGTAAAACCTAGCAATTATGTGCATACATGGCACTTGTAATTAATGCTATAAGTGTGGTAGAGTGGAGTCAGAACTGTAGAGGAACTGGCACATTACTGCTATGCAACTTTAGTAAAGTCAATGATAAAAAATGGCAAGAATGGAATTGGGATGAAAAATGATTTAGAAACTTGTCTAAATTTCCAACTCGGTTCTAGTTTTTGTTTTGGTTCCTCCAACAATGAAGAAAGCAAAAAAAAATGAAAAAATAAAACAAGACGACCGAAATGAGACAACTTAACACAAAAACCTAAGTTAAAACGAAAGACCAAAAAGAGGAGGCGGAGGAAGAATGAGATTTGATTTTGAAACTTTGAATTAATTTCGAAGTGAACTTCCACTCTGGCTCCGCCTCTGACAGAGACAAAAATATAAAGCAAATAAAAGATAGTCGGGACAAGGAATGAAATCAAACTTTGAAACAAGATTCAAAACCCGATTTGGTTCCAGTTTCAGTTCCGATAGAACAAACAAAAGAAAAACAAAGTGTTGGAAAAGAAAGACTCCAAAATTTGTCTGACAAACAACCAAGGACAAAAACAAAAAG
>CM021106.1:213789534-213872474 GCA_007115665.2 Sequoiadendron giganteum
TGATGTTCTCAGTCAAAAATTTGATCACCACCTCCGTGGTGCTATTTTGTAGGGCTGAGCCTCAGTCCAGCGTGTACAGTAGTGAGTTGTAGTTAAGATGAATTTATGACCTGCAGAAGAATTAGGATTAATAAAACCTACAAAATCGAGGGCCCATTGAGCAAACAGCCTTACCTCATACACTGGTTGCAAAGGCATTACAAGATTTCTTTCCCTGGGTGCAAAAATTTGACACACATGAAAATTTTTGACATGTTGATGTGCATCCCAAAAAACATAAGGAAAATAATAGCCTGATCTAAGAATCTGATGAGCCAAAGCATTAGCAGACCCATGGAACTCAGAAATGGCATGCTTGGCCTCTTGCTGATCCAAACAACGCAAGTAAATCCCTTGAAAATTCTTTCTATAGATGGATCCCCCTTTAAGCATTTACTGAGCACTCTTCATCCTTAATGCTCTCCTCTGAGTAGCATTCATTCCTTCTTGAAATCTATTATTGAGGAGGAAGAAAATCAAATATGTATACCAGGGATCCTTGGTAAATGATTGGATAGTATATTGCTAACAGGTGATTTATTTGTCCACATCTACCATTTCTTTTGATAAACCTTTCCCTCGAACGAGTTTCATCAAGTGAATCTCTAAGTCAATTTCTTGTATAATTTCCATCCACTTTCCTCTTCGCTCTCCCAGCACACTCTGCATCAAAAGAAACTTCACAGCTAGATCTAGAACTATGGCCATTACTTGAATTCGAAGTATGTAATGCCTGAACTTCTTTGCTGCTCATACCAATCTGAAGGCTTGTTTCTCCAGTGGTGGGTACCTCACTTCTACATTCTTAAATGGAGAGCTCATAAAGGCAATAATTCTTTCCTCTCCCTCTCCTCTTTGTTGTGTTAACACAGTTGTACATGAATGGTCAGAAGCAAAAGAATAGATATAAAAAGGTTTTAGATAATCTAGGCTTGTCAAAACAGGTGCCTCAGATATAAACTATTTAATCAGTGAGAAAGCAGAATTAGCCTCATTAATCCACTCAATCTTTCCATCTTTCTTCATCATTTCATTAAGAGGTTTGACAATCTCCGCAAACCCTGTTATAAACTTTCTAGCAAAATTGATCCTCCCAAAGAAGGATCTCATTTCTTTCTTGTTACCTGGCCTTGTCAATTTCAAGATAGTCTCCACTCGATTAGAATCTATAGATATCCCTTCCTCTGATATTATGTGACCTAAGATTTTCCCTTCAGATACTCCAAACACACACTTCTTTGGATTGAGAGAGACCCCATAGCTTATACATTTCTTGAGAACCTTTTCCGGATAAGCAACATGGTCTTCTCTATTCTTGGAGAAGATGGTTAAATCATCCACATAAATGATTATACACTTTCCTATCAAATCTTTGAAAGATACATCCATTTCCCTCTAAAAGGTAGCTCCAACATTGATAAGACCGAAAGGCATCCTCCTATAGGAAAATGTGCCCCATTTGGTAGTAAAAGCGGTCTTCATCCTATCCTCATGACTGAAAAGGACCTAATTGTACCCAGAATAACCATCCAAGAATGACATCATCTGAGACCCATTAACCTTTTGTAATACTTCATCAAGAGAAGGCAATGGATAATTATCTTTCTCAAAGGCTTTGTTTAGATTCCTGAAATCAACACATAATCTGATTTCACCATTCTTTTTGTGTATAGGAACTAAATTTTCCACCCAAGTAGAATGTCTAACCAAAAAGATTATTCTTGCAGATAAGAGCTTTTTCACCTCTTTCGGAATCAAGGGCTCAATTAAAGCATTGATCGGGTGTTGCTTTTGATGAAAATTCTTGGCTTTTGGCTTGAGAGGTATGGTATGATTGATCACCGAAGTGTCAAAAAATTTGAGATCATCATAACTCCAAGTAATGGATTCAATGTTCTGCTCCAAAACTTTAACTATCTTGTTCTTAATTTCTTGAGGACAAGTCTTTCCTATAAGAACATTACTTTCATAGCCTGAGTGAGTCAAATTAATAGATTCATATTTCCCTCCATCACTCTTTGTAGGCACCCTTTGATGAGCTCGTGGGTCAAAGTCAAATATTCTCTCCAAAGCTACCATCCCTTTCGGAATATTATTGCTCTTAAAATCCAATATCCCTTCTGGACTATCCTTCTCAGGATCCCAATCTCCCTGATCTCTTTCAGATTCATCTATTATTTTCCCTTCAAAAACATCTAAACTTGCCAAAAAGGTCAATATATGTTGATCATCATCAAATACTTGAAAATTTTGAACATTATCAGGAACAGCTGGGACTGAGATTAATTCAACTACAAATCTCTTCAGATTAGAGTCTTGCATGGGTTCAAAAGTGCTAGAAGCAACAACAAGATCATCTGCAATTTGATTAGCTTCTCTAGGGATCAGAGTAATCTCGAAAGCATCAAAGTCTTGAATTAAGTTCCAAACTCTGTTTTTGTACACAACCAATCTTTTGTTATGACATGTATACTGGCTACATACCTATTTTACAATCACTTCAGAATCCCCCATGACCATGAGAGAAGTAACCTTCTTCTTATGAGCAAACATAGGTCCATGAGAAAGTGCTTCATACTCAGCCACGTTGTTTGTGCAACCAACCTGCAATCTATAAGAAGAAAAGTAAGTCTTCCCTTTCGGATTGGTTAGTTCAATCCCTACTCAACTTCCTACTTTAGATTTGGAACCATCAAATTTAAGAGTCCACATTTGGTCTTTGTTTGGAAGTTCTTTATTTTTAGGGATAATAGGAGATGACTTACTTGGGATGTGTGGTGGCTCAAACTTTTTCTAGTCATCGGATATTGACTTGGGGCAAGACTCACTTTAAGGTTTTTCTATGTTTTCAGCTTGCTCAAAAATCACTTCTTCAATGAATTCTTGGGTTAAATTGCAATCCAATTCATCTTTCATCAATGCCTTGGGCATTGGTAGAGTATCTGGGGCAAGTGTATTGAAAATGAACTGAGACACCTTAATTTATCCCTGAATTTTAGAGCATAGAACCTGAGTCTTTTCTACTGGTGTGCAACCTTCCTCTTGAGAAAGGCTAGTTCGAGTGAGAATGAAAGCATCTTTAGCTTTAAAAGAAAAATCATTCATGGGGGTCTGGGGTTTCTCTTGACACACTTGCTGAGGTTGGCTTATATGACTTGGGATATCTAGGCATGATTGTGATAATGAATCCTACACCAATTAGGAAGCAACAAACTACTCAAATCAGTTTCTCCTCCTAATACCAGCCTATCTTGTTGCAATTTTCTCATTATAACCTGTTGGGTGATGTAGATCATTGGGTCACTATGTTCTAGGGGCAATGTATCCTCAGGACTGATCACAAATAAAGTAAGGACTTCCTCTTGTTTGTAAACTCCTATTTCAGTCTCAAAATATGCTACTTCATTTGAAGCATCATATTTTGTAATCATATGCTTGAGCCTTGGTTCACTCTCAATCCTTATCTGTGTTGGTACCCCCTTCCAGGGTAGCCTAATGTGAGAGAAATCCAAGGATAAATATCCCCCAATAATTTTCATTAGCTCCCGACTTAGGAGCATACCATATGTCTCTGGGATGTCAACCACTTGGATATCTATGTAGGTTTGGATCCTTGGATCTGATCCAACCTGTACATGCATGTTCTTTAATTCACTTACAACATTGACCTCAATTTTGTCTAACTGGATCACTCTCTTATTGGTCAGGATAGGACTTAATCCTAACTTCTTACATATTGAAAAGGGCATAACATTACCTGATGCTCTGGAGTCCAATAAACAATTATGCAAATTCCTTCCAAAAATTCTTAAACTTAAAAGGAAATGTGGGGTATTGGTCTTACCTTTATACATGGTTGCATTTTTTTCCTTTGCTAGAGTCAATTTACCTTTTCCCTTTAAGTAGTATGTCTCCTCCAGGGCCTTCAATACCACTTCACATTGAGTTGGGCACTAGTTCATGATGTCAAAGAATGACAATGATGTCTTATTTCTTTGCAGTTCTATAATAAAATCCAATTATGAATCATTCCTCACTTGATACTTAGGAAAAGGAGGCAGATTGCCTCTATTCTGAAGGTTAGAAGGTCCCTTTGGTGATGGTGGGTTATTATCTACATTTTGGTTCGATGGGACCATATTTCTTGGGGGTGCAAATGTAGTAAATGGGCCCTTATTTTGATTTCTCAGAAAATGAACACCTTTGTATTGAAAGGCTTGGGCATCGTACACATCTTCCTTTGGCTCATTATCTCCTCGCATGGGAAATTGGTATTTCTCTTCAATAATTTCATAATTCATAGCAGTACTGACTGGCCCATTACCCTGATTGGAATTTCATGCTGGAGGATGGGAATTAGCTTGTGCAACCTTTACAATTTTCTCCATTTCTGGGCAATTAACCTCAGAATGTGTTGCAGTATCGTGTAGCCTACACCAATTAGTCATAAAATTAAGATTAGCCACATTAGCAGTATGTGATCTCTCCTCACCTGTTTGATAATTATGGGAAACTCCCCCATTGTTAGGTCCAGTATTCCACTGCCTATTGTTGTTGTTGGACCTCTGGTTATATCCTTTGTTCTGATTTTGGTAATTTTGATTAGAGGAGTTATGATTCTAGAAGTTTCGATTAGTGTTTTGATTCACATTCTGATTGGAATAGATCCCTTGGTTCTTGTAACCCCCCTAATTTTGATAATTCTAGTTTTGGTGGTGGGGAGGGTTTTTCCTAAGTTGTGCCATGTCATTAGACATTCGAGATAGAGTCTTCTTGAGAGTCTCTAGCTCACTGGTCAGTTGAACAGTTTTTTTATTTTGCACATTTTGCACTATGGATGGGGAATGAACATGGGTTGATCCTCTTGCTTGTTGTTGTTGATTTTGAGGTTGTTGGGAGGAATCTTGCATGCCATTTCTGAAAAAGGGCATAGTAGGTGGGGCTTGTAACTCAGAGATTGGTCCGCATTGGGAATAAGACATCCCTAAGATAGTGTTGTACAATGGTGGGTTAGGCACATGATAATTCGTGGGAGGAAGAGCTTTTCCTAAACCTCCTGATTGTAAACTTATCTGTTATTGCAATTTGATGGCCAGATGATAAACTTAAGATAAAGATTCAATCTCATCGACCTGATAAGTTATCTACAAGAATAGGCCAATCAAGGGATCAACAACTCTTAAATATGCATGAATGGCCATATTTTCAGCCACTAAGTAAGGATCTTGTAGCCTACGATACATCCTCTGGAATCTACTATTGAATAGAGGCAGTGGCTCATGATCCTTTATTATTGTGGAAAACTAGTGATACAAGATGGAAAGGTCTACAAAGACCCTAAATTTATTAATGAAAGAATTTTCTAAATCTGTCCAACCCATAATAGATCCCCGAGGCAGATTTAAATACCAGTTATACGCCATGTCCCCTAAACAATAAGGAAACAATCTACATACCACGTCCTGATGAGCAACTTGAGCATGAGTACAAGTATCTTTGAATACTTGTATATGCTCCCCAGCACTTCTTGATTCACCATGCATGTACTTGGGACAAAAAAAATTTGGGCTCTTCGGTAGATCATGGATTCCCCCCGAAATAGTCCCTAATGGAGAGGGATTATTCACAAAGCAAGCCATGGGTAGGATTGGTTGAGCAGGTGATGATGATATAGGCCAAGATGATGGCGACATAGGCCTAACCGGTGGTGATGTAGGTTGCATTGGTGGTGGTGTAGGTGGAGTAAGCGGTGGTGGCAATGTAGGTATCAATATTCTACGAGCATGGGTTCTAGGTCTAACCGGGGTTTGGAGTTGTAATGATTCAGGATCTAATAATCCTCCAGTATTTCTCCAGTGAGAATGAGACAATGTGATCCAGCTTGTTCCTTCAGGCCCTCCTTCTAGCGCCAGATCTGTTGATGGTGAAAATGAAACAAACAACGTTTAAACATAATATTTCTACTCTATTTCTCCTGAAAAAGATGTCTCCTCTGGCTGCTACATAAATAACATAAGAAGTCATGAAAAAGATCTTGGTTTCCCTTATTCTGGTGAGCTGATCATGAATGGTATCTGAGATAATCATGGGCCTATCAAACTATTGCTTGCCATTGAAGATTGTCTGAATGAAGGGAAACATCTATTCCTTGAAATGAAATGCATCCCTCTTCCCAAAGACCCTAGACAACATCATTATTAGGTCTGATACCCCTTTGTAAAAATCTGCCCTCTTTGGTTGATCTGAGAGCTTGGTCAGGGAATTCTTTTGTGCTCTCAACCACTTATTGTTCAAATGAGCCTTGTTGGCTTCCTTATGTTTGTTGTATACCTCTAAATAATCTGCCTCATTCAAATTTACGAGGTTCTTTGGATCAGGAACACTAAACATATGTTGAAACATCTGAGGAGTTAGATCTATAATTACATTGTTCTATGAATCCATGCATTGTCTGGTAGCTGGATTGTAAGCTCCTGCAAATGTCATGATTAATTCTGGGCATTGGATGGACAAAGGAAATACAGTAATGTGAGCCAAGCTAGACTCAACTATTCTTTCAGTCCTCCCTGTTACACCCTTAGTGAATGTTTTCGAGTATATCTCCTCAAAATTGAATGGGCCTAAATTAGTATCACTTACATCCACCCAATCTGATTCCACCTTGCTTGCAATGACAGCAAGACTCCTATGGTTATACCTCAAGGTATAGGGTAACTGCTCTGGCTTAATCTTCTTAGGCTTAGTGGCTACCTTTGAAGTTTCTATAGGCCGATTCCTTTGGGAAGCTTCTCTAGGTACTCCTGACATTTTTTAGTTTCCTCAAATGCCCAATAAATAGGTTAATCCCTTGAAGAAATTCCACGTGCAATTGTCTCTCTTTCGATCGATTCACACACACAAATTCTCCACTGCAACTCTATTTCGCTCTTTGATATTTCAAACAATAATTATAACTTCAAGATAATCCCTAATTAAGGTAAAAACTAGTAGCTACGTGCATACATGGCACCTGTAATTAATGCCATAAGTGTGGTAGAGTGGAGTTGAAATTGCAGAGGAACTTTCACATTATTGTTGTGCAACTTCAGTAAAGTCAACAATAAAAAACAGCCGGGGTGGAATCGGGATGAAAATGATTTAGAAACTTTTCTAAATTTCCACTCGATTATGGTTCCAATTCCGCCAAAAAAGAAGAAAGTGAAACAAAATGGAAAAATAAAACAAGAAGACTGAAACAAGACAACTTAACACAAAAACCTAAGTTAAAACGAAAGACCAAAAAGTGGAGGCAGAGGTGGAATGAGATTTGATTTTGAAACTTCGAATTAATTTTGGACTGAACTTCCACTCGGGCTTTGGATCCGACAAAGACAAAACTATAAGGCAAATAAAAGACAGTCGAGATGGGGAACATAGTCAATCTTTGAAGCAAGATTCAAAACCCAATTCGGTTCCGGTTTCGGTTATGATAGAACAAACCAAAGAAAAACAAAGTGTTGGAAAAGAAAGACTCCAAAATTTTTCTGATAAACAACCAAGGATAAAAAAAAAGGGGGGGACCCATTTTGACCAAGTAAAAATATGGGGTGGTTATGCAAGGCTTAAAAAATCCCATCTATCCTTTTTATCCTATGGCAAAGGATGTTTGAATTTGGTTGTGATATTTTGATACTTTTGACATTTTGTTTATCATTTGAGCTCCCTATCATTCCTCATCAAGGTCACCATGATCCATCATATCATGGTGTTCTTTGACAAGTAAGTATAGGGGCGTATCTTGATCTATTGTTTGCTTTTTGTCTTCTCGATTGTCTCGCGTAGTACCCACCAAGATTCGTGTGGTCTTGTGTTATGTTGGGGCATCCTTTGTACTTGTGGTTATTCCAATTTCTACCCCAACCAAAGTCCCTAAAACTTTGGGGTACTGGGGTAGCCTTTCATTTCTGTTGTGTTTGTTTTATGCATTAGAAATATGTTCACCTTAGTTCCTCATACTCTGGCGCCTGGTGTCTTTTTCTACAGCAAAAATTAGTGCTCCTAAATTGGAAAATAGCATTAGGATTGCATTCCATACATCATCCTATGATTTTAGTTGTGTGAACATTCATTTTCCATCTCCATTTCTTCTCAGGATCCATATGGTCTTGACAGGTGCAGTTCCATGCCTACCACCCCATCCATAATACCTTATTTTTATAATGATTATAGGGAAATTACTTGTCATTAATCCCAAATAACCCAGCTCCATCATTATGCATGTCCTTATTTACACTCATGTTCATGCTAATTTAATACAGATATTAATGTTTGTAGGGCAGTTAGTTGTATCCTATCTTGTGTAGCATTCTCATTATCATATTCATTTTCAGTTTTTTAGACTGACAGATTTATTATTCTACGCATCTTAAATTACATTCATTTCATCATCATTTCACCATATATTATTCCATCTCATTATATGCATTACATTCTACACGTACATTACATTTTATGCATCCATTACATTCCATTATATAACATTCTCACATCATAATAATATAGTATGTTGCATAAATCATAAATCAAAAGAATACATATCATACACCGCCTCTTACATCACAAATAATTAGTCCACCATCATATCATACATCACATCTTGCATCACATGTTAGGAATTATACATATCCCATAAATTCATACACACATCATAATCACTCATAACGTCTATTCATAAATCATATCTTATAGTAAACACATCCACACAAAAGCATCCATAACATCACAAATGCATAGCATAAATAAGGGTATCGCATATATATAAATACCACAATATCTAAGTCCATAATAACATCAATAATAATGTCCATCATAATAATGAATACATGTCCATCATATGTCATCAAATAAAATATAGGTACAGAGTGCCCTTCAAAAATAGTGACCACATCAATGAATAGGCTTCTCTATCTGCTATGTGTTGTGGAATCTATCTGTGTCCCCTGCATATCCACCTTGCACCTGTCAAGCATCAGGATCCTATCCCTCCTATCCTCTAAACCCTATGTTGGTCGCATCTGACCTCATTGGAGAATCCAGCACTAACCCTCTATGCGGGGGAGTCTCTCTATAGCTACTGTAGGCCTGTGTATGTGTCCTCACTGACTAGGATGGTGTTGGCATCTATGGCACTGCTTGGACATATGGTGGTATATGACATGATAGATTTGGAACCTTCATGAATTATGCCACCATGTAGTAGTTCGAATCCCTCATATACTCATCCCTCTCCACTACTTGTACCCACACGATTTCCCACTTTGCCTTGTACCTATCTTGTAGCCTAGATAGGAACCTCTTCTCCTTCTCCCATGCATTCTATGCTATCCGCAGTTGATCTACATGCCCCTGTATCTATGACATCTCCTCCATTATTGTGTTCATCTCCCTCTACATCTGATCTATCTTATCGTGCATCTGTGTCATCTCCTCCAGTATTGTGTCTCTCTCACCCTAACCTCGATCTACCTGCCCATGTATCTATAACATCTCCTCCACTATTGTGTCCCTCTCCCTCTATAGTTGATCTATCTTCTCTTGCATCTGCATCATCTCCTCCATTGTTGTGTCTCTCTCACCCTGTAGCTGACCTACCTACCCCTATATCGACATCATCTCTGCCATTGTTGTGTCCCTCTCCCTCTACAGCTAGCCTATCAGCTCCTACATCTATGTCATCCCCTCCATGGCTATGTCTCTCTACCTCTAAAAGTGTCTATATTTGTCTCTCTATTGCCTCTGCCCTCTCTAGGATCGCCCCTGCATCTCCCATCATCACTTCTACACACTTCCTCCTCTCCTGGAGCTTATCCCGCTCCGTCCTCAGCTGATCCTACTCCCTCCTTAGCTCATCTCACTCTCTCGTTCGCTCCTCTATCAACCTCCCCCTCTCCTCTCTCTCCCTCGTCACCTCCTCTAGCTCATGCTGGGTGTTTTCTAGCCCCCTCTCCAACTCATACCTCATTGTATCCAGCTCCAAGGCCTCTTGTCTTGCCTTATATGCTAGGGATCTAAAAGCCATCTTATTCGTAGTCTCTACCATGTTCACCTTTGCTCATAATATATCCCTATCAACCTCTAACTCATTGAGTCTTCGCTTTGCAATCTATGCCCTATCCACCTTTTCCTATAGTCTCTCCCTCTCTTCCTCTAATCCCCTGAGTCTCTAATCTATGATCTATAACCTCGCTAGAGTTCCTATCAGTAGTACAGTTGGGTCCTCTAGTGGAGGCAGTACATAGGGCACCATAGCTTATAAGGGATGAACCTCTTGAATTTCCACATCCATCCCCTCTCCCTATCCCCTCATCTGATAATTCCTCTCCCCATCAAACTCTACCTCCTTGATTGCATCCCTCCTATGTCGATCGTCTCTCCTCCTGAACCTCCTACATGTGGCTAGTCTCACCTCATCCTCTAAACCATATCCTCATGCCCCTACTATTGGGTACTCTTTTTTCATCCGTCTTGGCACATGTTGGTCCCACCATGCCACATACCACACTTTGGTACCTACACCTGCCTCCCCTACTATCCTCCTAGGAAAGGGAACCTATTGTTACTCCTCCCACATCTATCTCATGAACTCAGTAGTGATCTAGTCCCCCCAGAGCCACTCCTGTGAGATCCGCTTGAACCTCTCTGGTAACACTAGTATATCACGCTCTATCTTATATTGCCTCAGCACCCTATCCACCCTGTGGAGCTCAACAATGTACGGCTCCCTCCCGACCATGTAGCATACTAGGAAGAAATGGCCCCTGTGCATCCTCTCATCACCTCTCCATCCCATAAACTATCATACCATGTATGCCCTCCATATGATATCATCCTCTTAGAGATTTTCTAATCTCCTCCTCCATCCGTCCAAGTCACCAATGTCCTGGTAGCGCAACCGCCAGTCCTACTTTGCCCCATACTAGTATGCTACTGGTAATGTCTCCTCCTATGTCCCATGTACCACAATTTATGGTCTACTCACACTAATGTGCTCACATGCCCATTTATGTAACAATGTCACATGTGTGATACTCTTTGCTCTCCTATAGCACACTACGTGCATGTCCCTGTATAATTGCACTAGCATGCAAGTCCCCCATGCAAAATCCCCCTCTCACCACTACACTATATGTCTCACAACCTCAATAATCTTGAGTTTACGAAATCTACCACTCCTGTCTGGCAAAAAGATACCGCTAATAAACCCGCAAAGATACAATGGTAGGGTTGGCACTCCCAACCCCAAGCAACCATCCAGATCTAGCTCCATTCTCTAGGTAGGTAGATCTATCCGTCTAAACAGGATCCACAGCCACCTCTCTTGATCCCACGGCTCACACCACATCCAACTCACTAATCGTCCTCTAATCGGTAGCCACAAAACCCTCCAAACATCCTCTACAGTCATAATAATCTCCCCCATCAAGAGATGAAAAGTGGAGGTCTTTAAAATCCACTTCTCTATCAAAGATGTCAGCAATGCTCTATGTGCCCTAATGCTGGGATAACCCAACATATGCAATAACCTTTCCTACGCCAACACCTCGTGATCCTTGTCATTCATCGCCCTAGTGGGCGCCTCTAACACGGTTGAGTGCCTCTCCCTCATGCGCAAAACATCAAATCCTTGCATCCATAAACCCACATATTAGTCCTACTTATTTTATCTTTCCCTCTCTCCTCTTGTCCACCCCCTACCATGGGACAAACTCCTCAATATTTTCTTATTCTTTCCCCTCACTCTCTCTCTTCTCTTCATTTTTCCTCTTTCCTTCCCTGCCCCTTGGGGCACGTTCGTCATTTCCTGAGGCAGTTTCACCCCTCTTCCAGGGTAGGTTATCCCCTCCCCCGAGGTGACTTTGCACCTTTCCCGAGGTGGGTTCACCCCTCCCCTAAGGAATTCTCACCCATGGCGATGGGTTTGCCCTTTTTCAAGGTGTTCCCACCCATGGGGGCGGGTTCGCCCTTGCCTGGGGTGGTCCCACTCGTGAGGGTGGGTTTTCCCCTATGTGGGGTTTTCCAACTCATGGGGGAAAGTTTGCCCCTATGTGGGGCAGTCCTTATCGTGGGGGTGGCTCTGCCTGTTGGGGCAGGCTAGCCCCAGTCCAGGGTGTGTTCACCCCTTTTCTAGGGCACTGTCTCCCCGAGCGACGGGTTCACCCCTCTGTGGGGGTGCCACTACCCAACGTGGTGGGTTCACCCCTCTGCGGGGGTGTCGCCAGCCCAGGTGACAGGTTCGCCCCTCCGCCAAGGTGTCATCGCCACAAGCGAAAGGTTCGCCCCTTCCCTAGAGCATCGTCACCCAAGGCATTGAGTTCACCCCTTCCGTAGGGAAGATTCGCCCCTTTGGGGCAATTTTTCCCCTACGTGCCTATTTTTTCGCCCTTCCCTGAGCGGGTTCGCCTATCCAACCAAAAGACTCGCACAAATCCTTTCCCTTTTGGTAAAATTTGCCTCCTCTTTCCAAGCCCTCTAGGGGTGATTCTGGCTCTTCAGATGGATGATTTTGCCCATCCCTCAAAGCTCATTTCCCATCTACCCCTCTTCTAGCTACCCAAAACCCCCATATAATGCAACTTTTTAAAAATTAAACAAAAATCACAAAGATGGGTTTTGCTCTAACTTGGCGGGGTACCGCACGCTCATAGTAAAATTGTCATACCTCCTCGCCCTAGTGGATGATCGCATCCTCCATAATGTTCTCGTCCTCACTATTATACTCGTGGGCCATCTTCTTCCTCTCTCTCTGAGTCACTCAACTTCCAACTATGCAAAGGGTGAATAGTAATTTCAAAAATTACTATATATACCTTTTCCCCATATTTTTAAATTCTGCGTATTTTTACCCTTTATTTAAACTCATTTTCCTCTAATTAATCCTCTATCTTCCATGGACCATCATTTGCACCTCGTTAGTCCATTCAAAAGCCATTTTTATGGGTTTTTTGAGCTCTACCGTGTCGTACCATTTGTTCTTCATATCGAGAAGTCGCCTAGGGCCCCTTTTTCTTCCCCATCTACCCTTTCGAGGGGGCATACCCTATCATTTTCCTCCATTCTTCCGTATTATCCATTTTCCTGTGACATAAGGGAATTTTCTTTCATTTTCTTCCATTACACATCCTATATCATCCTTCTTGCACTGAGGGATCGCTTTTCTAGTCTATTCCTCTATTGAGACACCTATATTTTATTTTTCTTCAAAACACTATTTTTTTAACAATATTTCAAAGAGGGGCAAAATGTAGACATCCAAATTTGACCTCTCACATAAGGTCAAATTCATCATTTTCATTCATCTATCTCATCTTCCCAGTCAATGCTAATTAAATCATTTATTTAATTAATGTTTCTCCCTCTTTCTAATGTTCCTAAGGTGTTTTAATTTAATTAATTAAATACTTTGTTATTATCCCCTTTCCCCTCAAAATTAAATAAATACTCCCATTTATTTAATTTATTCATTTAACCTTTATGAATTTAAATCAATTTTAAAGTCATTATTTTCTCTTTCCTTGTCTCATCTTGCATAATCATTCCTTAATCTAGATTAATTTAATTAATCTTTGATTATGGATGTGCACACCCTAAATTGTGATTAATGTCACATCCTCCATCATAACCCACTTGCCTTAATTCTTCATTAGCCACCTAATCCCTTGTTTGCAGAACTTAATCACTTGATCAGGTCAACCTAATCCTCATGCCATTTATGGAATATCCACAAGTCAACCCTTTTATTAAATGCTTTCTCTTTTTGGAGAAGGCAACCCCTTCCCAAAATGAATTTTGAATTCACTTTTATTCTTCCAATATCTTTTAAGGAATTTTTAATTCCTCAAGGGTCAAATCAAACACATAGAGACAAGGACCTCCTTTATGAGGAGATATTGTCTAATCCTTGTTATGCTTTCAACACAAACACACCGTTCAGAATAGGGAGACTCTTTCTTTTCACTTCGTTGGATCACTTTTATTGCTACCTCATTTTGCGTGCCCCTATTTTAGTGTTCTAAGTGTTCAATGAGCTTTAGGGAAGTCATATTGAGTTGACCATGTTTTTCACCCCTCAAATATTAAAGGCTCTAGGCCTTCACGAAGTTCCCTTGGCTGTTTTCCTTTGTTTTTTAAATTGGCATCTTTGCAGCTCGTTGGGTCTACCCAGCTAGGCTACTCCTCACGGGTTTCCACCACCCTGCAACCGTTCCAAATGACCCTTCTTCAACCACTTTCCACTCCATGAAACCTGATATCCTTGGTGCCATTTATTATCATTGAGTGACCCAACGGCCAAGCACCGACTACTTTCCACCCATCGGAGTCTAACCCTCTCATGGCCATTTTCAAATGACCTTTTACCAAATTTTTGGTTGTTGTAGTATCATTAATTGGGCGCATCCAATGCACCATTTTCTATAAATAGGCCATTTCCAGATGTCATTTTCACCTATCAATCAATTAGAGAGGAGTTAGATCTAGCTTCCAGTGCCGCCTTCGTGCCCAATGAGTGTCACCCACGATTCAAAGCATCTGCTAGTTATTTCTTGACCTCATTCATTGAATTTGTGAGGTAGTTTTTCCGCCCCATGCCCCACTTCATGTTTTCTTTGATTTCTTGCAAAAGTGATGAATTTAAAGGGGAGAAAACTTAATAATTAACTACAACCGACCAAGGTGCAGAAAAACCCATATCATGAAATCTTGATAAAACACAAACTAGATCCATACGTCGACTATGGCACTAGCACTCTCCATCATCATTCTTCAACAAGGGCTTTTGCCTCCTTCAAGACCGTGACCCCCCCCCTTCACCGCTTACTACCATTGAAAATAAAGCAAACTTTTAAAATGGTGAAATCCTCCGTCGGGTCCACTTTCGCGGGAGGACACCTTTCCTTAGTCGTCTAAAACTTGGTTAAAAAGAATAAAATTAAATGATAGGCCATCAAACTTCTCGAGCCCCTAGACGTGGAGCTCCTCACATGGAGTTCCTTTTGGCTTCACCATTTAAAATGGCTAATCGCTAATGGCCTCTCGATGGTTGGGTCCCATTGTATCAATCGCCCATAAAATCAACCTCCTGTGAAACCTAAATCTTGTTCCATTTTGGGTCCCATCTCACTGACGTCCACCTGGGGAAGTTCATTGGTATTTCTTTGTCCTGAACGAATTTCGTCGCCCGTCCTCCCGAACTTTAGATCTCGAGCTTGACTTCATCGGACAACTTCCATTCGCCCACCTAGAATGACCAAGTGCCAACCTATTTTCAAGCCCTACCTCATGGAATTTCGTCCATGGGCCATCATGAAGAACCCGCCCTCCTCAACGACTTCTGATGGTTGACGTTCCACCCTTCGGGTTCCAACCCCACCACAATTTTTTAAATGAAAAATGAAAATCATCAAGTGCCAACTCAGAAGCAGGTCTCTTCCATGAAGTCACTATCACCGAGGCTTTGTCCTGACCCTACGGTGCTAAATATAAAATTGACCTTGTCTGCCTGTCACCCAAAACCTGGCCTCCGCTTTGCCTCTAAACTTTCATATGATAAATTAATGAAGGTGTGGCCCTCCTTAGACCAGACCCCACAGGTTTCCCCTGGTGGGCTGTCATGCCCCGATTACCATTCCAAATAGCCTACCTCTCACAGACTTCCATATCCTCCAGCCCGCATATGTCTGTCATCCTCCAACCCTACGAGTCCCGCATGGTGGGACGTTATTTGTAGAATTTTATCTTGCTAGCGTCATTTGTCTCTACTACATCTAAAACGATGGTAAGCCCAGGGAAGTTTACACCCTTGGGCCCGCATTGCCCAAATTCCTCCAAACAAAAGATGAAGGTAATCTTTAGACGATTTCTATGATCTTTAAAGCATAAATTGTTTGATCTAATTTTGTTTTGTAGGATTTTGGCTAATGTTCCTTGTAGTTTATGCTTGAATCATTTACTACTCCATTCATTGCAAGATATATGGAACCAGCTACCAGATCCTCGGGGGCGTCCGTGCAGAAAGACAAATGAAATAAAATTGCAAAAGAACCTCGAGGCAAGGATCATAAAAACCAAATGAAGTACAAGTTCCAAGGGGAACCCCTTAACTCCAAGGTCCTTACATAATGGAAGGAGATCTTAGACACTAATCTAGGAGACATAGATATAGATGAGTTCAAACAAAGGGTTAGGTTCAATCCCATAACTAAAAATGCCAGAAAAATTAGAAGCAATGGATTGGCCAAGGTTGTAGGATTCCTACCAACCCTCATAGCCCCCGAACTTGTGATGGCCTGTAGGAGGTGTACCAATAAGATACCATAATAATAGTTGACAGAGATGGGAATGTATTGGCTGACTTGTCTATGAAGTCAACAGAGAGGACCTTTCACATCCCTACCTTCAGCCAAATGTGATAAAGACTAGGACACACTTACTCGTTGATCCAAGAAATTGAACTTCCAGGTGCTTCAATCTCACATTTTGGAATGGGATAAGCTTCAGCCCTTGATCGAAAAATTCATTGAGTATGCCATATTATAGAAGGAGGCTAGAAAAGCTATGATAGATGATGATTTTCTCACTGTGTAGCTACAACCAAAAGGGAAAACAACAATCTTCTAAAAGAAAAAAGAGCTACAATGCTACCACAAAAGACAAAATAGGAAAGACAACAAAATGTAATTTTAAATTTCTATATATTTTAGGGTAGGTGAAACCCTAGTGTAAAGTGAATCCTTTCCACATAATGAGATTAAATCTTGGCCACTCATTTTTCTTTTTGAAAACTATAAATAGGGGTCTCCTCTTCTCAGTTTGAAAAGAGAGTTGAGTTTCTGTAAAGATATGCTGTTGGAATATTAATAGGAATTCATTGACTTTCGTCCATTCTTGAGTTCCTTGACATGTTTCATGATTCTTCTTCTCCTAGTTAGTGAATCTAGATAGTTTTACTTTGTTTTTTTATGTGTTTTAGTTGCTTTAGTAGTTTAGTTAGATGTTATCCAATGATGTTGTAGATTTCTATGGTGCTGACCTCTTCCTAGTTCATACTTTTGGTTGTTTATTGATGATATACAGCTATGAAAAGTTAGTATGAACTTTATATCATTGTTGCACTCAAATATCATCTCTTTATTCATGTTCATGGTGAATGAAAAGCTGAAATATGTGATCCTTAGAATATTGCACTAGTTTCATGACACTATAGACTCTCTTGGTTAAGTAGAACGAAGTCTTGGGAAGGTTTTCCCACAGTAGTAACCTCCATTGGCACTGTTCACTACGATTTTCAGATCTAGGAACTTCTTCACTTCCCTACCCTTTTTCCTTTTTTTTTTGTTAGTGACTTTGAACAAGGTTCATTGCATATTGTAAAGTCAAATCTAAAGTTGAAATAAGAGTTTTAGACTGTTGTTTGAACCTATAGCCACAGTACAAGTAACTTCCCATCTTAAGAACTCCATTAATTGAACCGATTCTCCTCTAGCCTAACTTCCATAAGTCTACCCTATGATTACCTTCAAAATCACATTTAAACCATTGAGATATTCCAAAAAAGTCATGAATTGACACCTGAGAGACGTTGGTGCAATTTTTAGCAACATGTTGTTGGAGATTTCCTTTCAAGAGAGGTGATGCACCTATGCATTACCTATGTTGATAAATTTCTAAAACACCCATCAACAAAACTGGCACTAGAAGGAGAGCCTCTTTGGAGCTAAGTTGGATCGAATTGGGTCATTCTCCCCTAAAATATTTTATGAAATATTAAGGTCCACACTAAACAAAGGGGAATTTCAAGAGCTACCACCCCTACCCGAGGTAGGAGAGATAGAAGAGGGGAAGCATCCACCTCCAATGCATCTAACCAACCTATTTCACCTTCACCTTCACCATCATTCTCTCCTTCCATCCATTCACCTCCACTTCTACTTCACCCTTGGCAATGCATCTCTCCTCCCAACCACTATGAATAGCCTTCCAGGTTGTCGCCTCCCACAGCCTAGGTGTCTCCCTCTAGCCCAATGCACTCCCATTATTGGGTGTTATCTCATTAGTTGTTTCCCCTCCTCTATAACCTCAGGTCAATCTGGCGCAACCTTCTCCACCTTTGCCTCCCATGGCGTGGTCTGGCAATAATCTGTCTCCTCTAGCCTTCAACCTTTACCATCAAATGCTAAAGAACCTAAAGGGCTTTTGCACAAAGTTCAACCCTCGGGACCCGTAGAGGAAGGCAAAAGAACACACTAAGATTTTTTAGATAGCCCTGAAGAATATGTAGATCATACATGAAGAAGTTGCTTGTCATCTCTTTCCCTACTCCTTGGGGGAGGAGGCCTTTTACTGGTACGTCCACTTGTTGATAGGATCCATTAACACATGGGACCTTCTAAAGGATGCTTTCTTATAGAAGTTCAACATCCAAATCAACCCTTCAGAGTTGTATCAGCAATTTATGTTTGTCCAAAGGGGTATTAAGGAGCCAATCAACTCCTTTAATGATTGGTTCCACAGGGTATATACTAGGTTATAAGCCCCATATGTGTTAAATGATGTTGTTTCTTTTCCTATTTACTAAGCAACATTGGATAACCTCACAGAAACATGGTGAAAAGGATACGACTAGCTCCTACCAGACTAGTGGATGCCTACGCGGAGACCGTCATAGCCAACACTGACTTGGAACAAAATATTTTTGGCCCATTGCCCTCCTTGGGGCACGTTGCTCATCCCACATAGATTCAAGGACTTATTCAATCTCTACAACATCAGGTGCCCCTCATGAATCAAGTGTTGCATCTGCCCATAGTGCTTCACCCAGGGTAGCCTATGAACCAGGTGTCCTCAACTTCTCATTCTTTACAGCCTCAACAATATTTGGCCTATGCACAGTCGCCACTAGTGCCAGCATATTTACAAGGTCCTGAATTCCTACTTGTTCAGCAGAACAACCAGTGGTACAACCCATTCTCCTCCAGAATCAAGCATCACAACAAAGCAGTGCCGAGAAAGATCAGTTAGAAAAACTAACAGGGATGATAAAGAAAATGTTCAGATATGACTCACCTAATGAACCAGAATAATCAATTATAGGCCTCTCATCATAGCATGCAAGCCAACATCAATCATGACAATAGGGATAAATGTGAGGTAGGTATGTCATCTTGGCAGAATTACGAGCATGGGCAGAATTCTAATTAGAATTTTGAAAGAAGGCCTTCCCAAAGACAAAATCGTGCATGGAACACCAGGCCAAAAAATGGTGGCATTCCTACGACCCTTGACTAGCCCAGCAACAATGAAAAGGCCATGAGTGGGGTATACGTGGTTGAGGCTACCTTGTCCGATTGGTGTTACATCCATAAGACGAGTCGACATTTCAAATTGGATTATCCAGAATTCTAGATGGCCGTTGAAATTTTCCAGATAGAGGTCCAAAATTTTGTGGAAGACTCAGGATGTAGGGATATCGTTCCATATAAACCATACATTTCTTTGGTGTTGGTGGTCAACCAAGCCCCTTTCCCAAGGGTTGAGAGCAACTTGCCACAAAACAAAAGCGTTGTTACAATCAACAACAAGGTAGAAGAGGTAAGTACCGAAAGTCCTTTGGCTTAGCTTTTCAGTTCAATAGATAATATTCCAATAGATGAGGAAGAACTAAGATAAGATGGCGTTTAAATGTTCCACCAGAGGACTACCCCTTATGATTTAAAGAATAGGTAAGAAGGTGGTCAAGCCGGTGGTCCTTTCACTACCTCCACCCCACCTAAACACTTTAGCACCCCTCTTGACCCAAATGCTAGCAAAAACCCAGTTTACCCACACATACTTAATAGGTTTTTTAATAGAAATAGGCAACAAGTTCATAATCACAATCAACTTACTAGCTCCTCCCAGAATGCCCCTTATGAAGCTAAGATTGAGAAAATGGGAGAATATGTTTTAGAGGAATTAAAGAAGGTCAAGTTAAGCGTGTTGGCCTTCAAATTTCTTAAGTTTTGAGCCATTAGGAATTCCTTTTTTAGAATGATCAATGGGACCCCTTCATCTAGGTCAACCCAAGAAGCACTCGCTAAGAGGGTCTCTTTTCAGGATTTGTAGAGTGAGCCTGTCATCTGATAGGTTTTCAATAAGAAAGTGGACCCACCTTCAAATCATCAAACAAACAAGGAACGCCCCAAGCAACCAGAACATTCCCAAACCCAAAATAAGGGCAACGATAAAGACAAAGGTCAAGTTTCCCAAGTGGACATTTCCGGAGGGTTGTTTCAAGGAAAATTAGAAACCCCTCCATTCCTAACCACCATTAGAATATTTGGGAAGAATCTTCACAATTGTTTGCTTGATTCAGGAGCCTCTGCCAACATCATGCCCTTGAGCATGTGCAAATATTTAGGAATAGTTCCAACTCCTTCCCAGCATAAAGTCACGCAACTTGATAAAACTGAGATCAATATAGTTGGTGAGATCAATAGAATACCCATACAAATTATTGTTGATCCAAGGATACAACAAACGATTGACATCCAAGTTGTTGATGTTCCTAACACCTATGGTATTATCTTAGGAAGGTATTTCACTCAAGAACTGAATGCATATGCTGCCATGGATTATTCTCACTTGTGGTTATCATGGAAAGGCATACCAAATCAGATCCGTATAGATCAGGAGCCACACATGAAGTTTATGATTATGAAATACAATAACATGAATGAGGTGTTTTTTTTTCAAATGGAACTAGGGAATTACTACCCTATGTCATATTTAGGTGAATAAGAATGCTATGAAGAAGAGGTAGCTGAGGAAGTCCTTGTATTGTGTAGTCCACCTATCAGCTTGGCCCACATTCCTTAGAGCATAGAAATGATGATTGAATTAGATGATGAGGATTCTTATGAGGATGGCAGCCTTGGATTTCTAGATGGTTTCAAATATTTTATGGAAATATGCATACAAGACCATCTTAGTTTGGGAGCAATAATGAATTTTTAGGAACTCTTGTTTCCTAGCTGGTGTAGGGTACATAATGCCACCCACTATGAATTTGAGTGTTGCATGTGTCAAAAACCAATTGATCACATTAAAGGACAGGTTATCCCTAAAGGAGAAACTCAATTGGTACTAGTAGATCAGGGCCACGTCGAACCTCCACAACCACCTGGGGCTGTTGAAGTAAAGCTTCCATCAGAAGAAAAAATTAGGTTTATTGATTCCAAGGCCGATGATTCTTCCAAATTCCAGACATTGTGCTTTGATGGATCTAAATCCAAGCAAGGATCTGAAGTCAGATTTGAGTTTATTAGCCCCATAGGTAAGTCATATTGTGTTGCTCATAGACTTCAGTTTTATTGCACAAATAATGTAGAAAAATATGAGGCATTAGTCTTGGGCCTCTTAATGGCATTAAGAAAGAAGGTCAAAATGTTACAAGTCTTTGGAGACTCAAAGTTATTCATGAAACAAGTAAGAAAGCTATACTCCTACTATGATATAAGACTAACCAATTATAGGCATAGGGTGTGTGATCTGCTAGAGGGTCTAGATGCATTCAACATTCAATTGATCCCACGCTCTCAGAATTGCACTGCTAATACCCTAGCCTAGGTAGCTAGTACCTTGCAACCCCTATCATTTTCTAGCATCAAGATATTTACTATTGATATCACCTCCATCCCATCTGTGTCAGAAAATGTGGCAAATTTCCAAGTGTTTAATGATTATATACACATCCTATATTTCATCACTATCTTCGATTTGTTTGTAGCTGAAATAATTGATGAAGATGAGCCTAAAGAGGCTGAGATAGATATAGAAGTAGTTATTAACCTCAAGAGAAACAATATTCCTAGAGGAATGGTCCAGCTAGAATGGATATTTGACTTAGATTAGATCAGGGATCAAGACCAATAGGCAAAGATAGACTCCATCAACAATCAGTGTGACACCCATAATCTTAGATCTGTCGAGGAAGCTAAGAGTGTATTCATTGGTAAGGTGTGTACACCAGAAGAAACGAAAGGTATTTTTGATGCCTTGCGGAAGTATCATGACATTTTTGTTGGAGTTATGAGAATTTGAAAATGTATGACACATCAATCATCGCACACACTATTCCTCTTAGACCAGATATTAAACCATTTCGACAGCGGCAACACCCCATCAATGCATTATTGGAATCGATAATGTACAAAGAAGTAAAAAATTTGTTGTCTACTAGAATTATATTTCCAATTAGACACTCCACATGGATGGCCAACCTAGTTTCAATCAGGAAATAGAATGGTGAAAATAGGCTATGTGTTGATTTTTGCAATTTCAACAGAGCTTCGGAAAAGGACAACTATCATGTGCCTTCATTGGATGAGCTATTGCAAATTGTTAACGGTTCTTAGATGATGTCCTTTTTGGATGGGTACTCTAGGTACAATCAGGTAATTGTGCAATATGAAGATAGGCATAAAATAACATTCACCACCAAGTGGGGAACCTTTGTATTTAGAAGAATGCCTTTCGAATTGATCAACGCGATCGCTACTTTCCAGCATTCTATGGACATCACCTTCAAGGACATAATTGGTAAGTTCATCATCATCTATATTGATGATCTTATGATATTTTCAAAGGTTAGGGTAGATCATGTCTCTTATTTATGTAAGGTCTTCTAGAAATGCAGAGAATTTGGCATTTCTTTAAATTCGAAGAAGTGCATCTTTGGGGTCACCGAGGGAAAGTTGTTGGGACATGTCCTCTCAGAGAAAGGAATCTCCATAGATCCTGAGTGCATCCAATCCTTTCTAAAAAGTTGAGTTGTCAGGAAGCAAGAAAGAACTAAAATCTTTCTTTGAAAAGATAAATTTTGTCAAAAAATTCATCACAAACTTTGCTAAAATTGTCAAGCCACTCAATGCATGTTAAAGCAAGATGCTAAGATTGAGTGGAATCCAGAAGCAAAGCAATCCTTCGAAGAAATCAAAAAATCTATTGTTGAGGCACCAGTGCTAATCAGCCCCAATTACCTAAAGCACTTCTACATGTATTCCTTTGCTTTAGATCATTCGTGAGCTAGCATCTTGACCCATAAAGATAAAGAATGAAATGAGCACCCAATTACCTTTATGATTTCTTCATTAAAGGATGTTGAACTAAGGTACCACAATGTGGAAAAGCAAGCATATGCTCTTCTTAGAGGATTCAAGAAAATCAGGCACTACATCCTACGAAACAAGGTATTTTCCATAGTGCCTGACCCAGCAGTGAAGATGCTACTAATGCAAAATGAACTAGGAGAAAGACAAGAACAATGGGTCACCTTGCTACAAGAGTACGACATGGAAATCCAGCCAATGAAATTGGTTAGAGAGCAAGCACTCACTCGAATGATAGTTGAATAAACAGTTGGAGTGGGACCCAAGCTTACAGTTCAGCAATATCAACTTGAAGATGTCTCCCCAAGGGAGTGGTACGATGATATTGTTTACTACTTGTTGAATAACAAGTGCCCACCTCGCTTGAAAGGAGTTAAAAAAAATGCTCATCATCTCAAAAGTAGCAGCTACATGTTGCAGGAATCCAAACTCTACAAGAGGAACCATGAAGGTGTCTATTTGAGATGCCTTGATAAAAAAGTAGACTAAGTCTTCAAATAATTTCATGACAAATTTGGCACCAGTCATGGGTCTGGTCTTTCAATCGCACATTAGATTTTATGAGTAGGATACTATTGGACAAGAGTCTTCAAGGATTCTCATAACCATGTTCATACATGCCATATCTACCAAACCGCCGCAACCAAAGAAAAGAATGTTGTTGTCTCGTTGCAACCAGTTCTAGAGGTGAGGTCATTTGTGCAATGGGCTCTTCACTTCATTGGTCTAGTAAGCCCACCATCATCTGTGAGAAATAGGTATATTCTAACTACCTCTAATAACTATACTAGATGGATAGAATCCATTACATGTAGGCAATGTACAATAGAGCTAGTTATTAATTTTCTAGAAAGATTCATTTTGAATCACTTTGGTTTCCCATATGCCTTAGTGTGTGATAATGGCCCTGCCTTTTCCTTGCTTAAATTCACTAGTTGGGCCTTTGATTATGGCATTACCCTTAATTTTTCATCCAGCTACTATCCCCAAGGCAATGGCCTGGCAGAATCCACTAACAAGAATCTCATCACTGTGATCAAAAAACTGCTTGATAGGAATCCCAAGGACTGGCATACCCAGCTCCATTTTTCCCTTTGGGCGGATCACACACTCCACAAGGCTTCCCTTGGTTATTTACCATTTCACCTCATTTATGACTTAGAGCCTATATTCCCAATCCACCTAAAGATCCCCACCCTCCAATTCATCAATGACTTTTACGAAGAAGGGGATCATAGAGAAGCTCACTTGGTTGAGGTTTTACACCTAGAAGAAGTGCGTGACCGTGCTATTGAAAATTTTGCCAAACATCGGGGCATAGTCAAAAGATGGTTTGATCATCGACCCAAAGTCAAGGCCTTTAGAATTTTTGACTTAGTCCTATGTTGGGGTAAGGCCAATGAGCATAAAGGGGGACATGACAAATTTGAGAAGCTCTAGCTTGGCCCCTTTCAAATTGTTGAAATCCTCAAAGATAAAGCTTTCCACCTTAAGACCTTAACTGGTCAAGATGTCCCATTGTTTTTCAATGGGTAGCACCTGAAGCATTATTTTCAAGCTTGAGCTCTTTTTGAGTTGTTCCTATAAATACTTGTATATAGGCTAGTTTAGGTTGTTTTGGTTTTCTTTCATCTCATTGCTTTGTGTCACTTTTGTTTTCACCCATTTCTCGGTTGTTTTGATTTGATGAGAGTGTTTCTTCATTTCTACTATGGTGGCCATGCTTGTTCAACGAACGGTTCACTTTTTTTCCCACTCTTAGTGTTCTCTAGATAGATATCCATTCTCAACTATTGGTCTATGATGGATACTATGGAATGGCTTCCTCATTTGAACTTTGACTTAGAAATCAACCCTTGGTTGAATCCTCCTTTCACATTCATCTCAGATCTTGCACAAAATTCACATTAATTATTTCCAAATAGTTGGACAATGGATGTTATGACCAATTAGCAAGTGAAAAATATTAAGTCTACTCCAATGACCACTATGGTTCCCAAACCCATAGTAGGATTTGGTGCTTACACGATTGAGAAAAAGAAGAAAGTATTAAAAGAAGTATTAACAGAAGAGAAAAAAAAAATGAAATCAAGAAACTATATGGGTGTGTGGATAACTTTACCGAGGCTATGGATGCCTGGCTGGCCTTAGAGAAATGTTTGTGGGGTCACAACGACAACTCCATCAAGGCTATGGATTCCTGACTGGCAGCAGGGAAATGCCCAAGTTACTTTTGCGGTTGGAGGATTCATGTAGCTTGCTCGGTTCGATTAGCTACCACTTGTCACTGTTCTAAGGGAAGGGAATAAATTCACTAAACACACACTTCTGAGATGTTGTGTAGGTTGACTCAACTAAGGATCTAGATTTCCTATTTCACCTTAGGATGTTAGCCCTTGGTCTACAAAATAAGAGATTTTGGGTTCTAAATGAGCATTTATCCTTAGAACACTTGAGATCATTCTCCAGTAGAGTTGCCATTTTTTGTGCCTTTAGCACACACACCCCATTCAAAATGGGGACCCTCTTTCTTTTCTCTTCACTAGGTCACTTTTGTCACTGCCTCATTTTGTGTGCCCCTATTTTTTGTGTTCTAAGTGGTCGATGAGCTTTAGGGAAGTTATAATGAGTTGACCATGTTTTTCCCCCTTAAATTTCCAAGGCTCTAGGCCGTCATGAAGTTCCCTTGGTTGTTTTCCTTTCTTTTATAAACTAGTGTCTTTGGAGCTTATCGGGTCCACCCAGCCGGGCTGCTCCCAGTGAATTTTCGTCGCCTCGCAGTCATCCCTAATGACCCTTGTTCAACAGATTTTTGCTTTGTAGAACTCGATATCCCTGGTGTCTTTTATTATTACCAAGAAACCCAACGGTCGGGTACCAACTACTTTCTTCCCATCAGAGTCCAACCCTCCCGTGGCCATTTTCAAATGACCTTTAACCAACTTTTTGGTTGTAGTAATATCATTAATTGGATGCATTTAATGCACCATTTTCTATAAATAGGCCATTTAGAGATGTCATTTTCACCTGTCAGTCGATCAAAGAGGAGTCAGAGCTAGCTTTCGACACTGCCTTCACGCCCGACTAGTGTCACCGATAATTCAAAGCTTCTCCTAGCTTTTTCTCGACCTTATTCATCGGATTTATGAGGTAAGTTTTCCACCCCATGCCCCACTTCATGTTTTCTTTGATTCCTTGTAAAAGTGATGAATTTAAAGGGGAGAAAAATTAATAATTAACTACAACCGACCAAGGTGCACAAAACCCATATAATGAAATCTTGATAAAACTCAAACTCAATCCATATGCTAACTATGGGACTCGCACTCTCTGTCATTGTTCTTCAGCCAGGGCTTTCACCTCCTTCAAGCCCGAGAGCCCCCCCCTTCGCCACTTCCTACCATTAAAAATAAAGTAAACTTTAAAAATTGCAAACTCCTTCTTTGGGTCCTCTTTCACGAGAGGACCCCTTTCCTTAGCCGTCTAAAACTTGGTTAAAATGCACAAAATGAAATAATAGGCCATCAACCTTCTCGAACCCCCAGGTGCGCATTTCCTCACATGGAGTTCCTTTTGGCTTCACCATTTAAAATGGCTAATCGCTAACGGCCTCCCGATGGCTGGGTCCCACTATATCAATCTCCCATAAACTCAAGCTCTTGTGAGACCTAAATCTTGTTTCATTCTGGGTCCCGCCTCATGAACGTCTTCCCGGGGAAGTCCGTTGGTGCTTCATCATCTCGAATGGCTTTCTTCACCCGTCCTCCCGACCTTCGGATCTTGGGCTTGACTTCACTGGCCAACTTCCATTCGTCCCTCCAGAATGACCAAGTGCCAACCTCTTTTCGGGCCCCATCTCGCGGACTTCCATCCATGGGCCGCCATGAAGAACCCGTTGTGTTCAACGAATTTTGATGGTTGGCATTCTGCCCTTTGGGTTCCAACCCCACCATGATTTTTTAAATGTGAAATGAAAATCATCAACTGCCAAGTTCGAAGCGGGTCTCTTCCGTCAAGTCTCCATCACCAGGGCTTCATCCTAACCCTGTCGTGCTAAACGAAAAACTTTCCCCATCCACCCATCACCCAGAACCCATCCTCCCCTTTGCCTCTAAAATTTCAAATGATAAATCAACTAAGTCGTGGCCCTCCATGGACCTGAAACCATGGGTTTCCCCTAGTAGGTCATCTTGCCCTGATTGTCATTCCAAACAACAAACCTCTCACAAACTTCCATATCCTTTGGCCTGCATATGTCTGTCGTCTTGCAACCTTGTGGGTCCCTCGTGGCGGGAAACTGTCTGTAGAATTTCATCTTGCTAGTGTTGTTTGTCTCTGTTGCATCTAAATGGTTGTCAACCTAGGGAAGTTTGCACTCCTAGGCCTGCATTTTCCAAATTCCTCCAAACGAAAGATGAAGGTAATCTTCAGAGGATTTCTATGATCTTTAAAGCATAAATTGTTTGATGTAATGTTGTTTTGTAGGATTTTAGCTAGCGTTCCTCATATTTTATGCCTGAATCATTTACTACTCCTTTGGTTGTAGGATATATGGAACCAACTATCGGATCCTCGAAGGTGGCCATAGAGAAAGACAAAGGAAAGAAAATCACAAAAGCACCTTGAGGCAAGAAGGATAAAGACCAAAATGAAGTACAAGCTCCAAGGGGAACCCATTAACTCCAAGGTCCTTATAGAATGGAAGGAGATATCAGAAACTAATATGGGACAAATAGATATAGATGAGTTCAAGCAAAGGCTTATGATCAATCCCAAAATTGAAAATGCCAGAAAAATCAGAAGTAGTGGACTGGCCAATGCTGCAAGATCCCCGCCAACCCTCATAGCCCTCGAACTTGTGATGACCTACAGGGAGGCGTACCAAGAAGATACCAGAACAATAGTTGACAAAGATGGGAACGTATTGGATGACTTGTCTACCAATTCAATAGGGAGGACCTTTCACATCCCTACCTTCATCCAAATGTGATAAAGGCTGGGACACACTTACTCGCCGATCCAAGAAATTGAACTTCCAGGTGCTTCAATCCGACATTTTGGAATGGGATAAGATTCATCTCTTGATCATAAAATTAGTGGAGTATGCCACATTACAAAAGGAGGATGGAAAACCTATGATAGATGATGAGTTTCTCACTGTGTAGTTGTAGCCAAAAGGGAAAACAATAATCTGCTAAAAGACAAAAGAGCTACTGTGCTACCGCAAAAAATAAAATAGGCAAGAAGACAAAAATTAATTTTAAATTGCTATATATTTGGGGGTAGGTGAAACCCTTGTGTAAAGTGAATCCTGGCCACACAATGAGATTAAATCTTGGCCACTCATTTTTCTTTTTGAAAACTATAAATACGGGTCTCCTCCTCTCATTTTGAAAATCAAGTTGAGTTGTTGTAAAGACATGTTGCTAGAATATTAATAGAAATTCATTGACTTTGGTGGATTCTTGAGTTCTTTTGCATGTTTCATGATTCTTCTTCTCCTAGTTAGTGAATTTAGATAGTTTTACTTAGTTGTTTTATGTGTTTTAGTTGCTTTAGTAGATTAGTTAGATGTTGTTCTTTGATGTTGAAGATTGCTATGGTGTTGACCTCTTCTTAGTTCATAACTTTGGTTGTTTATTGATGATATACATTTGTGCAAAGTTAGTCTGTACTTTATATCAATGTTGCACTCAAATATCATCCCTTTATTCATGTTCATGGTGAATGGAAAGCTGAAGTCTGTAGTCCTTATAAGATTGCACTAGTTTCATGACACTGTAGACTCTCTTGGTTAATTGGAAATAAGTCTTGGGAAGGCTTGCCCATTGTAGCAACCTCCATTGTCACTCTTCACTTCCCTACCATTTTTCCTTTTTTTTATTACTGACTTTGAACAAGGTTCATTGCACATTGTAAAGCCAAATTTGAAGTTGAAATGGGATTGTTAGACTGTTGTTCGAACTTGCAGCCACAATACAAGTAACTTCCCATATTAAGAACTCCATTAATTGAACTGATTCTCCTCCAGCCTAACTTATTTATGTCTAACCTATGATTACCAAAGGAATCACATTTAAACCATTGGGAATTTCTAAATAAGTCATGACCTGACACCCGAGAGACCTTGGGGCGATTTTCAGTAACTTTTTGTTGGAAATTTCCTTTCAAGAGAGGTAATTCCCCTATGCATTACCTATGTTGAGAAAGTGCTAAAACACCCATCAACAATCCCAAGGTGCTAGAAAGTACCTCCACCTCGTGTCCTTGTTGCCACATCACCCACCACATGTCAAGATGTGAGGGCTTGTGAGTTCTCAAATCACCTTAGCCCTTGATCTTGTCCAAGGTGGTTGCATCTTGACCATTGATTCTTTAGTGGCCTTTCCCCTAAAATTAGAGGATTTTCCCTCATTCAACATTCACCAAGTCATTCATCAACATTCAATTTTGCATCTCAAGCTTCAAGCACTTGCACTCATCCTCCATTGCTGCAACTTTCAAGCTCACATTTATATCCATATACAACACCCATCAAAATACCCACTTGCACCATTGCATTCCTCATCACCTCCACTTCGTTTTGTATCCAATTTTATGATATTTTCCATTGAAGGAGCACACAAAATCGAACAATCAACAGGGCTAACCAACCAATCAACTTGGACAAGGTAATATCATCCTTTAATTGTATTTTATTCAAGTTCAACTTAGGATTAATCTCGAGGTGTTGTTTGTGTTTTCCTTGTTTGCATTTCTTTTGGTTTTGCACTTTAGGCTTGGTAAAAACACTTGCACACAATATTATTTATTAATTTTTGAATTATTAATACAGAAAATTAAAAAATTTATTATTTTGTAACACATTTCTCTTAGCGTATTTTTCAAAATTATTATTTTTTAATTAAAACTAGGACATCTATGTGCAATGAAATGTATTTTCTGAGACTTTTCTAACAATGTCTATTATTTTTCTATGTTTTTTGAATAGAGGTCATTATTGTTTGTAATGGATCTAAATTTATTATAAACTTTTAAAAATATTATATTAAATAATATATATTATAAACTATAATTTTATAAAGATAATACTAAGGGATACATACTTACAAAATGGTATTTCCAAATTACCTCATTTGATCCCCCAAAATGTGAAGCAAAATTACTTTTTTTTGTCAAAATTTTGATAGGTGCAAAGGAGAATCCATTGAGAGTTTTATTTAATCATATGGGTTCTATCTAAGGGGTTTTGTCCTAATTATCTTCAATCAATCCCCTTTAGATGGAACCACTCAAGGCTTAAATAATTATTTTTTTCTAAACAATTTGTTGTTTCAAGAAAAAATAGGTTTTCTTCTAAGTGGTATACATTATTATAAATATCTCATTATGTATAGGTATGTGTTTAAAGGAGTGTTTTGACACTTCTCAACTGAGATGAAAGTTCAAAATAAACTCACATATCTATTGAAAAGAATCAAACCATAAAATGGAAAATGACTACCCTAATGTCTCTATAGCTAGGTCTTAGCCTTTTTGGATAGCTTAGTGGTTTGTTGTTTTTCTATTTTATCAAGGGGCCTACAATATTGGGATAAAAAAATTAGCACACAAAATATAAATTGTATATAAACAATTAGTTATACATAAACAGATTATACATTGCCTTAAAATTTCAATATTTAGCCTATAACCAATAACATGTATTAACTTGCATCTATAAGGTTTCATATCTCTAACCATACTATGCAATTTTGGAAATCTTATTTTAACCCTAAAATAATTAGAGCTAAAAATAAAAATATTGGGCAAGAAAGAGAAGGGGTAGAGAGAAAGCAAAGTAAAATCAAAGCCTTTACCCTAATTCAAGCCTTAAAAATGGATAGGTAGTTTGTTCAAGCCTTAAAAATGGATAGGTAGTTTGTAAACAAAACTAATTTTTGGTTAGCAAGATAACTCATAGAATCACAAAGATAGTGCAATATTCGAAGGAAATTTAAAGCATGAAAACCTTCATCAAATACCCAATTCCTAGCATAATTCAACAAGATTCTCTATAATATAAAAGAATAGTACTCAAGTTGGCCACACAAGTTTTAACAAGTGAGATTAATCACATTACAAACTTATCAAATATCTATACAACTATATTATAAAAATGAAAGAATATAACTTGATGTTTATAAAACTATGCAAAATGGAAGAAGAGATGCTTTAATTATGTTAAAAATCAATGTAAATTATAATATATTTTCAACCCTTAAAAATAATTTCAACTATCGATATATAAAAATCAACTTGAAAATGCTAAGTTTTTACTTTTACAATAAATGACTAAGATCAATTTGATCAAAGTAGATGCTCAAATATAAATTTAATATCAGTTTCTAACATAGTTTCTAGGGTAATTTTTCCTCATATCCTTGTACCTTCCTCAATAAGCTTCAACCAGTACTAAAAATTAACTCTTTCACATCTCCAAATTTAATCTTGGTAGTATTTTAGCAAATGAAAATTGTTCTCAAGTTTTCAAGTATTAAATGATGATGAGAAGTTTGCTATTCAAGAAATTTTCACTTTTTTAATAATGGATCCATGTGTGAAAGTACTTCGACAACTCCTAGAATAAGACGAAATACTTTTTGTAATGGAAAATCTGATTGGATAAGACCAATGTGGCTATGGACACCTTTTTTCCCTCATATGCAACAACTAATCTTCATTTTGCAAGAATAAATATTAAAATTTATAGTTGTATGTGGTTGATCTTAATTATTATAACCTTAATCTCCATCTCTTTCTCTCAACATTAGGTTTTACTATTCATTCATTCATGCAAATTTTAATTTTCAATACTAAAGTAGGATTTTGCAATATTATCATGATAGTTTTTTTTTTTTTTTGCAAGAATAGGTGTCAAGATCAAGAAAATGAGTGTGTATCATCTTTTAGCTCCTAGATTTTGTCTCAACACTGTTTAATTGATCAAGCTGCAATATTTTAGGTACAAGTAATAAATATCAAAGATCATGTTTTTGAGAAGATAAGCAGCATTTATAGGATGGTGTACCCTTCACAACGAGCCACAAGGGCCAAAAAGGAGCAAGTCTAAAAAGCTAACAGTAAAACAAAAAGTAACGGATACAACACTTTAACAGCACAGAAACCACGGAAAGACAACCAAACAACAAAACATTGGCACAGGCAACAACTAACTGGCATTGTCCCAGTTTTTGAACAGGAGGTCCACATCATCATCACCAACCCAGTCTTGGTTCTTCTAGGCATTACTTCCCTCCAAATCCTCCTTGATAACAATGGACAGGGTGTTGGTAATGAAGTCCACTTCATTGTGAAGTGGGTCAATCCACGAAACCTTTTGTTGAGTGTACTGCACATAAATAGGTTGATAACTAGGAACATATATTCCTCTACTCAGGGATTAAACATCACGACTAGCAGTCATAATCTATTAAGGACATCATTTAATTTTCAACCCAGGGATGTTAGACTTGAAATGGGTCTGCACGGTATATGCACTAACAACCTATTTCGGACATTTATTTTTCCTTGAAAATACCATGCTGGAATTGAAATTGCTGGAAACAAACTTTTGTTGACTAAATCTTCTCAAAATGAAAACTAAATCCAGTTTTGAAGATAGGAACTACTCTATCCCTAGTGGTTGTAGGAACAATTGACAGCTCTGTAATTCTACTAGCTACAGAAATAGTCACACTGAAGTTCTATGAAAATGAAATACAAATACTCTAATTGCATAAATGGAAAAGATAGACAACATCCCTAAGTGGGCCCCCTTAGGTAGTGTCTCAAGTACACAACATATTAAATTGTAAACTCCATGAAACACTTTTATTGAACTGAAACTGATAAGTACATTGCTCACAACTTGCAACTTGCAATTGTATTACTTGAAAACTAAGCTATTGCAATAGTAAAATTCTAGCCCTTTCTCTGAAGGAGAACAGGCTATTTATTCGAAACTGAAACCTAACAACTAACTAACCTTTCCCTCAAAAAATGGGAAATATTTAGTACATTATGACCTTTACATTGAAGAAATGGACACAAGTGAGAGAACTGAGTCAAATCAGTTTGAAGAATTAAAGCACCACTTTCCTAGATTTATGTGTCATCAAGATGCCTTTGCTAGATTCTTGGAATGCTTCCCTTGCATGGTGGATGACTTATCAGTTGTCTCCTCATTTCTTAATACTGAATTGGTCTGCTTTGAATCAGTCTTGAAACAATCTAGTGGAGGCTAAATATTCTCCTTGAGACTTTGTACTTGCAATAACTAACAGCTACTCCTGGGGAAAAGGATCAACTCAACACATTTAACTCATTAAATGATCCATTATCTCATTCATACATTCATTAGGTATTGATTTCAATCAAACAATATTTTGCATATGGTTGTAGGAAGGTTAACAATAGTGGTTGTAGGAAAGGCATTTCATCACAAAAAGTCACAAGGCACACATCTTCCATCAAACTAATAAAAAATTTAAGCAATAATCATGGAAATACTTATCATAATAAACTTGTTATATTAATCATAAAGTATATGTATCACTTCCATAATTACCACTAAATGTCTTTCTTAGCATAATAAAAGATATAAAAATGTTAAAAACACAGTCTAAAATATGCCAAAAACTGGGCTCATCATTGAGCGTGTCCATCTTCTTCTCCAAAGCACAGGGCTCCTCCCCAACATCCAAATTCCTCGGGATCTCGTTAGGCTCAGCAACTAGGGGGCATGAAGAATGAGAGGACGAGGTCTCTTTCGGTAACTTTTTGTCTTTCAAGGTAAACTAGGGCCCCTCCATGTTCTCATCCTCATCTTCCTCGGTCTCCTCATCCTTATACTCCTTGTTGTTAGACTACTCATCCTCCGAGTCCTCAATAATCGATCCTTTTTTTTTTTAAATCACCAACCTCCTAGATCTCCTTATGGTGTTCTCCCCTCCAGTCATGACAGTGGTTTCCACAATAGTATCTCCTTTAGAATCTTTTCCAATTATGTTCTTCCCCTTCCCCTCGTTCACTATCATCTCTAGCACACCTTTTTTACCATCCTTACCCTTTTTGGTAGTGTTGGCTCTATAGGTAGACTTTTTCAGAATGGCCTTGAGTTCACAGAGGCTGGTCATGGAACTAGCATGTGCATTACCCATCCCTCCTTTTAGTTTCTTGGTAGCCAATTTAGCTTTCGGGTTTCCTGCAGTACCCATATTGGATTTTTGAGGAGGGATTTTTTACTTAGCAGGGCAAATGTTCACAATAGTCAGGGGTTCAATTTCATCAAATGCAAATAGCCGAGATGGCTTTTGGAGGACAAAGGGCCAGGTGAAAATGGTAAAGTCTGAGGATGAGCCCCTGATGGAGTGGAAGAGGCGGGAGGTCACTCAGGTTAAGGCTAGCAAGCTCCTTGCATTTCTCAACCAAATTTTTCAGGTCCATCAGCAAAAAGAAGGGAAAGCTAAGCAAAATTTTATGCCTCAAATGATTTAGAAGGGGAAAATGATAGAATAAATAGGTTTTGAACCTACCTTCTATAGTGACATATTTCATCAAAGTTATTCACACCTAGTCCCAGGGCTTCAAAAGGGCTTCACATTCAAAGCCTGACTGGTTTCGGACCAGTTCCTCATTCCCCATGAAGAACAATTTCAAGCTTTCATTGTCCGGCGTCCTAGTGTGCTTAGGGTATTTCTTCCTGGTACACATCATTCCAGTGGCTTGTGTGATAACTTCTTCACTAACTTCAAAGAAAATACCACCCATCGTGACCCTTCGGTCCTTCTAGGAATTATCAAATTGACCAGACAAATTAGGGTCATGGCCAACCAGAATCTCCATGAGAGGAGCAAGGCCACCTTCAGCACAGATATGCCAGACTAACGGATTCTTCTGGAATTTTTCGCAGTTGTCTAGCTCAGTCCAAACACAATCAACACCCATGATTTCCACCTGCACAAAGAACCAAATAGTTTGCAGAAAGTGAAAATATAAAAGCCATTAGGGCAATGAGAATTCATTACATAGTGGGCATTAAGGTGAGAAATTCAGCATTGGGTAATGATGCCAATGTGTAGGTCACACGCATGAAAGGGAAAATCACCACAAGGTGACTTGACAATGCTATTAATGTGGATCTTGGGAAGATTGTGGCAAGCTAAACAAAAATTGGTGAGCATGCAAGGTTCCTTGGCCATGGAGTAGTCACACGAAAACCAAGACAAGTTGGTTGTATGGCTAAATTTAGAAACATTCATGTGAGTATAACTAGAAGCCTGTGCTAAACTAGCAAGCATAAAGGCACTAGAAGTTAGCATTCCTTCATAATGAGGGGTCAAATCAACATTCATAATCGCAGTCTTGCGAAGTCCATGATGGATTAAATAAAGATATCACCCAATCCCGAAGAGGAGAGATCACATAATACGGCCTTGAAAATTCACCAAAGTCTCATACTTTCCTAATCCCTTCGTAAAGCCACCTTTTTTTTCCATGTGACAAGCCTTAAAATTTGAATCCTGCCACCTATCAGCCACCTCATTATTAGAGCTCATCCACCAGGCCCAAAGGATAATCACATGGGGCCCCCAACTAGCACCCAACACCCAAAGATCTTTAAACACGTGATAAGTCATAAAATTTGAGTCCCGCCACCTGTTAGCCATATCAGTATTAGAGCTCATCCACCAAGCCCAAAAGATAATCAAGTGGGCCCCCACCCAGCACCCAACACTTGGAGATTTGAATTCATCATGATAAGTGGTTGCTTTGTTCTTTCAAGATGATATCTTGAATCCTTGGCGGTAACTTCTCCAAACTCCTCCAACATTTAGAGTAACCCCAACAAGTGTCAAGATTAGCCAAGGCATCCTCCACTTGGTTGCCCTCCCTAAATATGTGTCACTTTTTTACCCCTGAGTTTCAATAAAAGGAACCTAGTGTCCAATAGGATATCATTAGCATTCCAACCAATTAGTCTATCCATATTCATAGCATCAGTAATCGACTTAGAGTCCCCTTCAATGTGGAGATTAGCGATCCCTAAAGAGACAACGATTTGGAGGCCCATGAGCAGCGCACGAGCTTCTACCACAATAGAAGATTGGAAACCAATACCTCCTACAAATCCAGCAACCAGAACCCCCTCGAGGTCTCTAATCACTCCACCAATACAAGACCTGCTTCGGTTGCCCTTAGCATCCCCGTCACAGTTGATTTTAAACCAGCCTCTATCTGGAGGCTCCCATTTGGTATTTTTCCTAGCTAAGGATTTAGAATTTTGAGACAAGTTAGGCTCTAACCCCTGATGCCAAGCCATGGCCATTCTTATTTCATAATCAAGAGGTACCATCTTTGGGAGTTTCCCATTGAAGAGGGAAATGTTTTCCTCAATGAGTCAGACACCTAAGACAAAAATATCCCTAGGATTCCTCTCAATATTCCTGAAGACCTTATTGTTCCTTTCCTTCCACAGACACCAACCCATAATAGGAGGAATCTGATTCCAAATCTCACCAGGCAGGGGGTGGGAATAGGGACCACGCCAGCCTAGGATGAAGGATATGAGATCCTTACACATAACCCAAGAGACTCCCAGTTTTTCAAAGGCCAACCCCTAAACTTCAGGAGCAAACGGATAGTGTAACAATAGATGACATGAACTTCCAAGTATTTGTATGTTTTTTCTATCATATTTCAAAATATTGTCAACAAATTTTAGACATGAACTTCCAAGTATTTGTAATGAATTAATCTTACAAATTAAAAATTATAAATATTAAATTATTAACAATTGCATCATTTTCATCATATTTAACCATTATTCATCATTAGAAACATCATTTCAATTGAGAAAATACACAAAATGTCAATATTGCTAATAATTTTACAATTTTACAACTTACAAACCTTATTTATTTTTACACTACATATTTTTCTATTGTTGAGATTTTTACAAGTTTATATATTTGAAAGGTATAAACCATATAATTTTTCATTAAAAACCATAAATGACCTAATATATGGCAAGATATAAGTTGATCTAGGTATGTAGCAATATTTGATAACTTTTTACTTTTGTTAAAAAAATTTCAATGTTTTTCTAACATCATATTTCTCATTTTTTCTCTTTTTCTTTGAACTCCTATCATTCCCCCACTTTTAAAAAACTTTAACACTCATAGTTTCATTTCTTAACCCATACAAAATACTAAAGATATAATTTTTCATAATCAAACTAGATTTTCCTATGTATGACTATCATGACAACCATTTTATGATTGTATAGTCATCATTTTCAACTCTCATTTTTATATTTTATCTTATTTCTTTTTTGAAGTCTCTAAAACCTTCTAATATTTTGGCTAGTGACTTAAAAAACAACACTTTTTCTATCACAATGACACTACAAGGTTATCCTAGGAATGATGATAGTCATATTTGTTAGCATGAAAAGAGCTATTACCAAACTAGTTAGATCTTAGCCTACCTAGGAAGGTCCTATTCACACTACTCTTAAGCTCGCTTTGGAGACATCTCACTTTTTATACTATACCTCATGTTGAATTTGTTACATTGGTGGTTGTCGTTGCACCAAAAGATTGACCTGTTAATGCCCAATACAACCACCAAATTTATAGAAGATCCATATGATGTGGTTAATCCATGTCATGAACCCAAGCGTCACATTGCACAGAGGAGACCAAGGGACACACCATCTTGCAATGATCCCCCCAGCGCAAGTGAGGGGTTCAAACTTGCAACCTCGGCTCTGATACCAATTTTTGCATTGGTGGTTTTTATTACACCAAAATATCGACCTATTAATGTCAGATAAAACCACCAGATTTATACAAGATCCACCTGACGTAGCTAAGCCACGTCACGAACCCAAGCATTGCATTGCATAGAGGAAATCATGGGACACACCATCTTGCAATAGACTCACCAAGTGACCTAATGCTTGTTCATAGAGTCCTAAATTTATTTTAGTTTTAGAGGGATAATCAAATTTTCTCAAGTTATAACCTCTAACCTCTTTATCATTGCCTCTATATGCAAGAATATTTTATACATTTTACAATTTGTTGTATGTTGCATATGATAATAATTTCTATTTTCATATTCTTTTTTCTAAGTCAGTCAATGCAGGATCATGGGGGTCCAAATTAGCACCTAAGTGGCAGTGAAAATCAGAAAAACAGAGTTAAACAACTTGACATAAAAATATGAATAGGTTATTAATATAATTTGGAAAATATGTAAGAAAAAAATTTTTAGCAAATTTAATTTAGTTTCTAAGCTAATAGTCCATTTGTGGAAAAACGTAAATCTATTTTGTGAAAATTTGAAATTTCAATGCAGTAGTACTAAGTTTTCGGGGAAAAAAATAAAAAAGGGTGTATGTCTAACAAACCTAAGTACAAGAATTTTTTTAAATTTTTTTAAAACTTTCAATATAAGTAGAGGACACATGCTCATATATGCCACATTTTTTTTGTAAATTTTTTGCATGTAAATAATTAGTTATGATTTTTTTATTAGAACATTTAAAAATTATTAAAATATGTTTGTTTGACCACCATAACTTGGTCAAAAATTTATGAAATTTATTTTTTTATCCTATAGTAAGAAACCAACTATGAAAAGTGATACTACAACATTGTTTATCTTTTTATAGTCTTATCCTTTTATTTATCTTAATACCACATTCATAGGATCTCTCGAGGATGTCCATAAGGATTTAGAGAAGAAGGAATGGAGGCATTAACTATCGATTTATGTTTATTATGTTTGTTAGATATTTTTTTAATACTACCATGGTGAATACTTTCTTTGTTTTGTGCATGGAAGTTGTTTTGAGATAATTCATGTAGCAGTTGTATGTTAGGTACTTCATACCTATCTATGTAACTGGTCTAAATTTTTTTAACAAAACTCAACCATAGAACTCTAACAAGGTTTCCATATGTTTGGTATGAGAAAAATGGTCTTTGTGTGCTGAGTCAAATTCCACACAATGGATACAAAGACACCATGGTTATTAATACCATGGTGAATCATGTTTATTTTCTACATCAATAAGGATTGCTAAAGGATATAAAATCTCTATGAAAGTAAAAGGAGAACTAATTAGTAACTAACAACATCAAATTTCTATCCATCTCTAAATCATCAGAACATTTCTTCTAACAGCTTCATCCTACATCTATAAAGTCATCAGTACATATCATGACCATAATAAAATGATAAAACATCATGCATCATGTATAATCATCCATCACATATATAAATATCATCATCCATCATATATCAAACAACCACTATATACATAATAAATAATCATTCTTCACATTAATATATAAATCATTCATCCATGCACATCATATGAATACATGAGAAAAGTAAAAAACATAAGCATGTATACATCATCATCCATAATAATCTCATAACATATAATAAATCTAAATTAGAACATGGTATATCTCATATATCATCTAAACTAAGAATTTCATATACATCAATCAAAAACTAGGCCAATGAATGTATATACAAAAATCGCCAAGCTCATCAAATTTGAGAATTTCATAAACATCATCAAGTAACATGTGTGATATCATATACAAAAAAAGTACATCTATACAAGGCCTCAACTAGGCTGATGAATGTATATACAAAAATAGCGTCTACTATGATTTAACAAACATCAACAATGATCAAGTAAAATCAACACTACTAGTCATCTCGAGGTGGAGACCTTGGCTACTCCTGGCTTTGATGAGGAGAAGGTTGTGGCATGACTAAATGTTCATCAGGCTACCTAACTACCTGATTACCTGACTCTACACCTTCCTGAGTGCTCGGCTCTCTAAACCAAGGTCATCTTTGTGCCCTAGGAATGAAGGCCTCGTAGATTGTTTGATAATAAGTGCGCCTCTATAATAATTTATCTTGATCAGCCTGGTGTTGAGCCATGGGAATGGACAACGCAAGTGAAATCTCTGTTGTAAGTCTACACTGCCTCTTTGTGTCCAACTCTTTACTAGCAGTATCTCTCTCCTATCTAAACCCATCCCTCTCCTACCTAGCAGCATCTCGCTATGCAATCAATGTTGCAGCTTGTGCCTTGATATCGTATCTCTATCCAATCTTTGTATCCCTCTTAGGTGTTAAATAAAAATTTGTGTTGCTATTGTTGCATCCCTAGGTTGAGGAGGAGGACCTTGTCTTATAGGTTGATCCTGCTACATAGGATTAGGCTGCTATCTATCCTATTGATCATGTTATCCATCCTTTATAACTCTCCTCAACTGCTCAGCAGTGATCCTGAGTCATTGTTGCTCACTCTTGTAACTAGTGACACTAACTCTCCCTATGGTTGGCCTAGCACTAAAAGGATCTATAAATCAAAATGGCGCTCGAAGAGCCCACCAATGATCATAGTCATGTGTAGTCCATAGGTCTATTGGTCCTACAAACCATCCCCATCCAAATGGGGAAAGATAGTGAAACTTAGTTGTAGTATCAGTGACAAAATCCTACTACTACCACACCCTAACCTCTTGGGTGGTCCTCCTAAAGCGAGCATGGTATCCATCAAGAAACCACTTTTTTCGCTCTCCAAACTAACAAAGAACCCGCTTTGGTAGGTAATTCTCAAGGAGACAACCATCATGACCAATAAACCAATGTGCCTTTCAATAGTACCGAAGCTATTCTTGATCATCACACTAGGCCTCACAGCCTAACCATGGTCTCCAAACAAAGGCAGGAATATCATCAATAATTTGATGCAAATAGGATAACTGGCTAGGACAAGTATAGTACAAAAAATCAAAGTATCTGTAAGAATATGGATCCTCCAAATTCTGATCCATAACACCGTCTAGTCTAGTAACTAGGATGTGCTCTGAGGCCCGTACATGCAATAATTTTACACTAGCGGAGATAGAACTACCTCCTTGATAGGCAACCTCATGTATATCTCTATATAAATGTGCAAGCAAACAAGGGCTCCATGCATACCTCGTGCCATGCTCAAAAATCTGCTCAATACAGATGCCCCAACCAACTGGAAATTGTCAATCTCTTCAATCAGGAACTACGAGCCCCATAATGAAACCACATAAAACCAAAGATACATGATTTGCATTATCAATAAACAGAGACAAACCTATCTCTTACTCCACTATCCGAAGGAATCTGACGTCGAGAACTCACCGCATAGCATGGGTACCCTATCCAACATCATAGGTAACAAGCTCTCCATGAATGGCAATATGGAGAATCCTCCAGACATCCTCCAAGGTGATGGTTGCCTCACCAGTCAGAAAATAAAAAGATGACTCAAATTGTCATCTCTCTACAAGGGTAGTCATCATCACCCTATAGTATTTAATTGACGACATATAGCATATGTGCAGAAGTCCCATAGAATCTAGGACATCCCACTCAAGCTCATGAAAACTAGCAATCAGGTCAAACAACTCATGGTCATCTCTCTCTAGAACAAAGCGGTTTGAGAACCACCTACAAACATTCAACCCATGATGTTAAGAATTCACTATGAAAACACAAAACAAACCAAAGATTGTAAATAAACTAGCTAAAGCTTTTAAAATTTACAATAGTAGTTACTTTTTTGGCAAAAGCGGTCAAAAAATGCAATAGCGGACCTATTTTTACAATAGGGGTCATCTTGAGAAATAGTGGTAAAAATCAAAAAAGCAAACAAGATTCACATCAATAACCATTTTATACAAAGAAATACAATAGCAAAAATTTTAGGTAAAAGAAAAAATTAAAAGTGAACATCTTAAGCAATAGCAAGTAGATTAAGCAAAAGTGGCCAAGAAAATCAAAAGTGGTACAACCAACAACATCAATAGAGGTAAGAACAAAGCAAAAGAGAAAATTTCATGAAATTGTTGTTATTGCTTAAAAAAAATTCTAGCATTAATTACTCAAACACAACAAGACAAAAAACATGAAAGGAGGAGGTACATATCACAATATCAATGTCAATGGGCCTCCTGAACTCACGAACCGCCTCTACATGATGTGGGTCACCTATAATCCTCATCATTGTGAATCGACAATCGCCAAATCAAGAAATCTAGAGACAAGAATTTACCAAGGGCTGAGAATGCAAATGAGGTAAATTGAACCCTAATTACCTATTTTTACCCCCCAAAACCCTAATCTTTTACCTAGGAAACCCTCCTAGGTTGAAATTAGGAGCTCCCAAGAATATCTAAACTATAAACGAGGGTCCTATAAGCTTATTTTTTTGTCCTCTATGCATCTAAACTGAAATTAAACCTTGTCGAGAGCCTGACCTAAAAAAATATTTGGCCAACCTCTCAAGGGGGTAGCCCAGCATTCTATTATCTTTCCACTAACCATTGAGGCACAATGGGACATATAAAAAAATTCAAATCTTGATCTTAACATCAATTTTTTTGAAACAAAGAAACCAATACTTTGTCTCAAAGAGGGCCAAAATATACACATGTAAAAATGACCTAAATGCTTATCACACCCTGAATGACATTTTTTCATCATTGACATTATTATCTTTTAATATCACTGCATTTCACATCATTTACATCAAAAACCCTAATTTCCTCTATTAATTAAATAATATTTAAATTATTTAATTAATTCAACACATTATCCTTAATCTAACTTTATTCCTCTTGATTAATTAAATAATACAAATTATTTAATTATGTCATTAATAAACCTTATTCCCCTAAAACAATTTAATTATTATCACTTAATATTTTAACTAAATCACTTTCCCCTAAACATGAATAATTAAATTAATTATTCAAACATCATTCAAAAAGGTCAAAACAAACAAATACAACTTTGTTTGTTAAAGTCAAACATGACTTGCATGTTCAACTCAAAAATTATAATTAATTATCCTCACCCTCTTTTTGATTGATCAAATCATGATCACCGATTGCTCACTTTGATTGGCTAATTGATCCATCTATTTCCTAGCTAGCCCATCTATTCTTCAATCCCACTAACCTCTCAATCTATTTCCTCAATTCCACTAAATACTCAACTTGATTTCATCAATCACACCAATTATGCAATCTAAAACCTCTGATTCTTCCAATCTAATTCCTCTCAACGGTTTTGAACCGTTGATCAAGATCTTTTTCAATTACATCTCAAAACATAAAATCTATAAAATAACCTTCAACCTTCTCACAAATCATCTAGAATTTACATACGTGAAGCACTACACAATTATCTCTTGAGCACGTTACGATTTATCATCACATTCTAGCTCAACATTACACACATATTGAAGATTTTGCAATGTGTAATGGAGGCTTTACATTGATACAAAAATGCAATTCAACATCAAATACAAACACAAATTCGACATGGGATGGTATATGATTTTTAGTTTTGAATTCATTGTGTTATCTCAGGATCTCATTATTTGATTTCATTAGTTTAGAGCTTAATTTCATGAGTAATGGGTTTAGTTATTCTTAAATCTTGTTTGAATTAATCTTTTTGTTTAATTCATCATATGTTTCTTTCCTATTGCATCATTCCCCCCTTACGACAGTGGTAGTCATATGACCTACAACATCCTTAAAGACATCTTATCCATAACTATAAAGTAAATTCTCCCATAACAAACTCATTATAATAATTATGGGAAAACTATCATGCCTATCAAATCATAATATACTAGTAAATTTTGATTATAGCATGGATAAGATCTCAAAAGGTGCACAATAGATGACATGGATAAATAGGGCTATCTTGAGGTGAAGGTTAGTGTTTGATGGATATTATAAGGAACTAATATATCCTATTATAACTATTATTGCATTATGTATTCATGAAGCCCTCATATTTTTTCTCATTCTCGTGGTTGAAATCATGAAACTCTTTAATACATCCACCCTACACACACAAGGAAAATAGAGAGAGAAAATATAATATTGATACTAAAAGAATCATATCAATCAACAAAAAAACCATGTGAACCACTTGATAATTAAAAACCCTTTGTTATTCAAACCCTTGAGAAAATATTCAATAAAACACTTGAATTATAATCATGTTTAATCTAAAAATACATAAAACCAAAATATTATAATATTATGCATAAGGTAGGTAATAGAGAGTCAAGAAAACCATTTCCAAAGACTTAAAAAACTCAAAATGATGAAACCCTTGTCCTATATTAGTCAAATAACCCAAAACATATACTTGAATATGGTGAGATATGTGTGTTAAAGGACTTGTTTGTACAATGTATAAATGATAAGAAGACATATAGGCACACAATTTGTCTTTTATAGTTATTTAGGGGACAAAAAGTCAATGAAACTAGCTATTTGGGAGATAAGATGAAATTAAATAATAATAAAAATAATTATTCTTACTTACTATACCTTATGCTCACTCCTAGGCTAAACAATGACACATCTAGCATCTTTATGGAGACATTTTTCACATTTATTTTTCTTTTTGCAATTTTTTATGTCCATAAATTGTCTTAAACAACTAATGGAGGATTTAGATAAAAGTAATGTGAAATTTTAATTTTAAACTCTTTCCCTCCTTTTGTAATTTGAATTTGGGTGCCAAAATTATTTAGGAGAAATTTTTATGGTTTGGAAGTTTTTTTAAGAAATTTAAAATGGTTCGAGATATTTCCTAAGTCTAATGAAAGACTATAATTGATCACCAAACCCTAAACAATCTCTAATTAGCACATTAAGCAACAATAACTTTACTCCAAAAATATTCTCACTATAAAAGAAGGGTACAACATGAAATCTAGCCTTATTAAATATGATTCTAAGACACCAGGAGGCTATAGAAACAATTTCAACTTAACCAAATATCACCATTCAAAGTGTACCCAATCGAGAGGATAATCATAACAATGTTAGAAATAATGTTCACACCTCTTAGACACTTAGGAATTGGCTATGTGCAAATAAAGTGGTGTGACCATCTTGATGAGGAAGATCCATTTTGTAAATAATACATAGATGAAATAAAATTATCTAAAACCGAAATTGATATTCCTAGGAGAAGAAAACTTTAAATTCAAATGAGAAAACACTTATGCATCTAGAAGCGTGCATGGAAATCATGTCAGTCATATAAACCATATAGAGAAATTTAAGTCCTTTAACTAACTCTTGATAAAAACAAGAAGAAAAACCTTCTCATTGTGATCATGAAGTCATTCATCCCAAATTAAGACTCAAGCATGCAACAATATATCAACCTGACCAAACTAGAACCCCAACTGAAGTCGGTCTCAATAGATAATAAAAATACCAAGAAGGATTGGGAAACTAGTCCAATAGTTCAAATAAAAAATGGGAGTCCCCATTTTTCCTATGAAACTTTTGGGTGTGTGTGCAAGGCATAATAATATGACATTGTTTAAAACAAGTGCATGATATTTTCTTTATAACTACCCTATGCATGTTCTTGAAAGCTTTTTCATCCCTTTTAACAAAACTACTTTAAGAACCTAGAATAATGGCATGTTCTTGGCATGGGTAAAAGAGGAAGCAAGTTCAAAATATTTCATGATGGACCTATCTTGTATTTCTAATTTGTAGAAAGCAAAGGTTCATGTGTAACTTGGAAAATATACATATGAAATAAATGTTTGCACATTTACTTTATTTTATTTATGTTTTTTAGTTTTAAAAAATTTAGTGTGCATGGAAGAAAGTAATGATGTGGAACTAGAATATTTGAATTTTTTCCTTATATGCCTTAAGATTTACCTTCTCTTCATTTCACAAAAGTATTTCTTAAAAAACTTTCTAACTTTTCCTTTATTACCTTGTTGATTGTAGCATAGGGATGCAAGGAAGTCAAGGCACTTTAGAATTCCCAAAATCCCAAAGAGTTCTAATTTTCCATATTATTTCATTTTTCTTACATTTTGCGATAAATTTTACGCTTCCACCATCTTAAATCAAGGATCAATGATCATTTTTTATTCCCAACTTCAAAACTTAATAATTCAAAAAACAAATATGGAAATATAAAAAAGTTAAAATTGTCTCAAGATATAATTTCCATATGTACTTTTGACATTATGGATGTATAAAATAATTGCAAACATTCACCAATGAAGTCTATTTAAAATCTTAATGAAAATGATGGCTTTACTATTTGAACTATCAAGTTATTTAATTGATCATGTGAACACATGGGAAATAGGGTGTTCCACCTTTTAGGAGATGGAAATTAGGACCTATTTCACACTTTAGCTCATTAGGAACCTAGATACCTCGGCCAAGTGGCTTGATTGAGGAAGGGACTAGGGGATTCCTATTTAAATTGGATGGGGGCTCACCATTGAATGAAGCTTCAAAGGAGAAATACAAATAATTATGCACAAAACCCTAGAAACTTAAAAGCATGAAATTATATTAACAAACTGGAATTAAACAAAAGGTACCTTGAAGAATGATGGAGCCAAAGCAAGGCCTGGACCTCTAAAAAAATTCCTTTTGAAGTGTACTAGGACTCATATGCCTAGTAGGGTGATTTAGTCTTGCTATAGGATTCTGGGAAGAATTTGGAATCTTTTGGTGACTAAGAAGGATCTACATAAAGATGGAAAAAGGAGTATATTAGGATGCATACGCCTAGTAGAGTGATTTAGTCCCATTACTATGGTTTAAATGATATTTTTTTAGCCTCTAGTGATCTTCTGTATATTCCTTCTTGTCTGATCTTCAAGTCTAAAAGTAGGAATTATGGTCTGTAGGTGAGTTTTTGTGAAGATGACAACTTTTTGACAACTTTTGCAACTTTGTCTTCAAAGGATCTTCAAGCTCCAATTCACCTATATCTACAAACACACATCAAGGGAGAAAAAAATTGTTGTGTTAGGGATTAAGGGTTTGCCTTGGTCAAACCTCGTTTTGGTAATTAAACCTTGAAATAAAATGAAATAGCATTGATGAATGAAAAAATGCAATGTTGTAACTCACCAAAATTTTGAAATGAAGGTGGAAAACTTGTGTGAAATGGCTAGTATGAATGTGGATCTTGACTCTTTATTAAATGCTTGAAATTTTGTATTGAATGCTTACTTTAATCATGAAACCTACACCACAAATGTTAGCTCACAAACATGCATGATGCATGAAGACTTTGGCATGATTCTTGAATATTGAATATTGCTCCAAATTCTTGTTGATTTTCTCTTGAATGCTCTTGTAAAATGATTAGTTGAATGCTCATAATATCACTTGATTTTTTGTCAGGAGAAATTATGTGAAATAACCTTGTATTTATACTTGTTTATGCCTAATTTCCCAAAATTACAACAGTACAAGCCGATATTAGATCTAGGAAAATAAAATCCACCCAAGAATTTGAATTAAAATAGGTCTATGTTAAAGTGGGACTCATACGCTAGGTTGGGCATATGAGTCCCAATGTCTTAAACCTCGGACACATACTTCAAGAAGTGTTGTGTTCAATATAACATTTAAAATCAGACCTTGAGACCTACGTGGGACCCATATGCCCACAAGGGGGTATGAGTCCCATATCCCTAGATCTAGAACACATAACTAAAAAAATTAATTTGTGATTTGTCCTTTGTTAAAATTTGGGATTATCCTCAAAAAAATGCATTTAATTACACTTTTGGATGCAAAATAGGACCAATTAAGGCATAAATAAGACAAATTTTATTAGGGAGGACCCAAAAAAGTGTGAAAATGTAAAGGGATACATTTTCTACACTACATTTAGCCCCCACTTTAGTGAGAGGATGACCTTGCATCAAACTCACACTAAAGTAGACAAATTCGCATCAAGAGGGCTCCAAGTACACCAATGCTAATGAGATAGGATGAAAATGATCAAGAGGGATGATCAATCCCTTAGGATCAAGATCCTATGGAAAACCAAAATAGGCACAAAATAACATACATGTAAGTGATGTGTGAAGCAACAAGGTACAAGCATACACTGTCAAAGACATAAAGAATCTAAAGAAAAGGAAAAAGAGGGTGGATCAAGCCTTGACAGTTTTTCCAACATGATATGAACCAAGTCTAAGATGTTTGTCCAAAAAATTTCTACAAGTGGAACACGATGTCCGCTATGCAAAAAAATTTCATGCTCACACAGGCTAGTGGAATTCGGTATCCACTAGGTGAACCCCTAGTGAGACACATATGCATGGGGTCGGTAGGCACCCACATAGACAAGAAAGTGGCTATGGGAAAGTCGTGCCTATGGTTGGATCCCATACGTACTAAACATACCAAATATATGCCTCCTGATAACTTTGATAAGGCACCACACAAAACAAACAACATGATTCATGAGGCAAGCAAAACTTTATATGCTAACACCCATGAACAAACAGGATGACTCTATAGGCAAGCAAAATGTGTTATGCAATGTGGCCATATAACGGTTATTGTAAATGAAAAATAGTGTATGGTATGTTCAAAGGGGTTTTTCTTAGTTCATGTAAGGTCTTAACATAGGTGACATCATGCCTAATGTCTCCAAGAGAGGACCAATCGAGGAATATAATATTCACAACTTAGGGAATGCACTTCACTTGGCATTTCAACTAGGAAGAATATAATATGCTAAGAGAAATCATGCTCTTGAAGGAAATCACACCCAATGTCACCACAAAGATAAAGAGACATAACATGAAGTAAGAAGACCACATAATGAAACATGAGTTGTAATTAAAATGCAAAAGAATAATTCCAATGTATGCCAGACATTTAAATATATTGTTAAACACCATGTTGTAAGCAATTACTTTAAAGTAGAAAATGATAAATGCTAACAATAAAGAGGACATGAGAGCTTATTTGGAAAGCCCTATGCCACATCATATGTTTCCAAATGAACTTATGTCATGAAAATGGGTTGCTCCCAAAATCAAATCCCAAAATCAAATAAGGGATCAATAGATTTGAGGTCAGTGTGTCTTTGCTACAATGTTATTAGAGAGCTCATAAACGTCATCATTCCTCGAATACTCATGGAACGGGAAGAATGACACCAAGAGAACGAAAACAAAGAAAATATTTTGGGTCAACTTGGAAAATACCTAAATGTCTCGACGCCTTGCATCATCCCCAAAAGGAAAACACAAGACAAATAAAAGATAAAGATTTACGACATATAGAAGAATGTAGATATAAATAGAGGAATGTCACAAAGAGAGAGAGATACATCAAACATAATAATACGAGGAGATCATATTATGCACATGAAATCACACACATAACATGAAAGGAAACAAAGACAAGAATAGTAAGACACATGTGAGTCAACCTATTTCAAGTCGTTTGCATCCCAATCTTGTTCAGTATGTGGAAGACAGACAAATATCCAAATGGACAACCTCAAATGCCAAAAATAGGATAAGGTTATCAAATTATTGCCTTCACTGTGTGCAAGTCAAGAATGAGAAAAGGTAGGTGATGAGAAAGATCTCCTTACATTTTGAAATGATTTGCAATGAATGTTAAAACCTGCAAAAGTGAGGATGGTATGATCCTGTACAACTATTACATGATAAGGAGTGAAAGGGTACACTTTTAAGGGACTATTTATATGATATCAAACCTTTTAAATATTTGTTTTAAAGCATGAAACTCATCAGTACTATGTCCAAGAATTCTATGATATTGAAAATTACACATGTTTATGTTTTTAGGATTTGGATTTCGATTTTCTCTAATGGGTGGTAATGTTATGAGTCCTTGAATTAGAAGTATATGTAAGGTTCTTTTAGTTTTAGAAATGGGACATAGAAATTTGAGTTTCTTAATTTTGTAAGTCTTTTGTTTCTTGTTAGATTCACCAATTTGTTTAGGTAGATGTTGAGGAGGAAGACCTAAGATGATCCTATCATCCTTGTGAGGAATTGGTTTTTCTTTAAGGAGGACACGTATGTTAGGAGGAGGATCTTGGTACCATACTCCTTTGGTATCTTCAATTGGTATTTTCTCTAGGAGTTTATGAATTTCATATTCGCTTGTTGTGTCACATCCTTGCTTGCTTAAGATCGTGAAGCCTTTTCCATATGTTTCTTCTAGGTTGATTGATGTTTTGGTCATTTTATTAGAATAGGATGGTTGAATGGTTGCTTGGTTAGAGGAGCTAGGTTCATCTATTGTAGGGAGCTTAGGTTTAGTTTTTGTCTCAATTTTAGGATGTAAAAGACAAAACATCTCAAGTTGTGTTGGTTGTTTCATGGAAGGATAACAGGATGCATTAGTCTCAATATTGTTAAGGAAATCGTGTATGAATTTTTTCATGCTATCATCATCTTTTCCAATGATGTCAACTTCACGAGGAGGACATGCATTAGGAGTTTATTGAGAATGGGTGATTTCAATTGCATTAGGATCATTTCCAAAAACACAACTAGAGACATCCACCGATGATTTCAAGGACATCCAAAACTTACCATTTAAGCATATATCCATGATGAAATGCAAGATTAGTAATTGAATAACTTAGAATTCAAGAGATCTTAAAATGGTGTAATTGTAATTTGCTGTTTACAAATGTACTTGAAATGAAACCAATTTTGAAAAGATTACAAATGATAGTAATTTTACAAACTAAACAATAATTTAAAGACAACAACCAGAAGCACAAATGACAAGACTTTAATGTTGTAAAATGCATATTCAGACCTAACTAGGGACTGATATGCCCAATTGGGCGTATGGGTCCCACTTAGGGTTTTTGGCAGGTTCAAATAGTGAAAAATAGACATCACAGAATACCCAAAAATCTGGGAAAAAGACCTCTATCGGGACTAAATTACCAAGGTGAGTGAATGAGTCTCAAATTAGGGTTTTTACAACAGATTCAATATACTCTAAGTTGATTTTAATGTGTCTAGATTGTATGCTCAAATGACTGTTGCAAGTATAATTTCCAAATAGAATTTAATCATGCAAGATGCAAAAATGCAACCTATATGCACTTTTCACTAATGCAATATTTAGAAGCCCTAAATGCATTTCAACTAATACAAATCTAATGAAAAATTAATGAGATCTATATCTAGGACTACAATGTTCTCCAAATAATAAACTCAAGGGTCGAAAGTTCAAGTTCACGAAAATGAACACAAGAGAAATAGTGTCCACCTTTTAGGAGATGGAACTTAGGACCTATTTCATGCTTTAGTTCATTAGGAACCTAGATTCCTCAACCAAGTGGCTTGATTGAGGAAGGGACTATGGATTCCTATTGAATGTAGATAGAGGTTGACCATTAAATGAAGCTTCAAAGGAGAAATGCAAAGACTTATGCACAAAACCTTAGAAACTTAAAAGCATGAAATTAGATTAACAAAATGGAATAAAACAAAAAGGTACCTTGAAGAATGACAGAGCCAAACCAAGGTTTGCAACTCTAAAAATCTTCCTTTTAAAGTGCAGTGGGACTCATACGCCAGGTAGGGAAATTTAGTCTTGCTACAAGATTTTGGGTAGAATCTGGAATCTTCCAGTGACTAAGCACGATCTATTGAAAAATGGAGAAATGGGTATATTAGGACTCATACACACAATAGGGAGATTTAGTCTTGTTACTAGGGTTTGACTGATATTTTTCTAGCCTCTAGTGATCTTCTATAGCTTCCTTCCTATCTAATCTTCAAGTCTAAAAGTAGGAATTCTAGTCTATAGGTGAGTTTCTGTGAAGATGATAACTTCTTGACAACTTTGAAAACTTTTGCAACTTTGTCTTCAAAAGATCTTCAAGCTCCAATTCACCTATATCTACAAACACATATCAAGAGAGAAAAAATTTCTTGTGTTAGGGAATAGGGGTTTTCCCAAGGAAAACCCCGTTTTGGTAATTAAACCTTAAAATGAAATGAAATAGTATGAAGGAATTTGATGAATGAACAAATGCAATGTTGTAACTCATCAAATCCTTGAAATGAAGGTTGAAAACTTGTGTGAAATGGCTAGCATGAATGTGGATCTTGACTCTTGATTAAATGCTTGAAACTTTGTCTTGAATGCTTGCTTTAATCATGAAACCTACATCACAAATGTTATCTCACAAACACACATGATGCATGAAGACTTTGGCATGATGCTTGAATCTTGAATATTGCTCCAAATACTTGTTGATTTTCTATTGAATGCTCTTGTAAAAAATTTACTTCAATGCTCATAAGATCACTTGAATTTTTGTTGGTAGAAATTATGTGAAATAACCTTGTATTTATACTTGTTTATGCCTGATTTCTTGAAATTACAACACTACAAGCCGATATTAAATCTAGGATAATAAAATCCTATGAAGAATTTGAATTAAAATATGTCCAGGTTAAAGCAAGACTCATACACTAGGTTGGGTGTACGACTCCCAGTGGCTTAAACTTGGGACACATACTTCAACAAGTGTTGTTTTCAATGTAACATTTAAAATCAGGCCCTGAGACCTAGGTGGGACCCATACACCTAGAAGGGGTGTATGAGTCCCAGATCTCTAGATCTAGAACACATAACCAAAAACATTAAATTATGATTTGTCCTTTATTAAATTTTAAGATCATCCTCAAAAAAATGCATTTAATTAGGCATGTGAATGCAATATAGGACCAATTAAGGTATAAATAATCCAAACTTTAGTAGGGAGGGACCAAACAAGTGTGAAGATGTAAAGGGATACATTTTTCTACACTACAACATGATTAAAATTTTGTCAATTTTATTAATGTCATGCTCAATAACAACTTGCAACCACATGTGAAAAATTGGGACTTCATGTTTAAATATAAATTAATTTAAATTCCAGTGAGGATGAATTAAAATATTTTTCACAAATCACTTGTTGAAGGCTTTTTGAAGGCTTGTGCACTATGTAATAACTCATCTCCATGTGTCAAAACCATATATTCACACATAGATATCAATTAAAAATATCTTTGAACTTAGTATATTATCAAATTAATATGTTTGAACTTGAGGAAATCTATTTAGAATGTATTAGGGTAAAAGCACAAACCTGTGTCACACTTTCAGTCAAATAAATAGTTTCGAGTGAACTATTTGCGGTCGGAAAAGTTTCAGCTGAATAGGTTTCAGCTGAAACCATGTGGCGTATACATCAAGGAAAAATTTAGTGGTGAATCTTCGCCAATTGGCGAATAATTGAAATCAAGACCTCCAAAAATGGCGAATAGTACAAGCTAGAATGGATGCTAAATCGCCAGGTTTTTACAAAAAAATAATTTTATCTCGATTAATTTGCCTATGCATTATTTTTTAAATGACATGTCATTGGAACTGATTCACCAGTATTTTATTCTGTAATTATAAATATTAATTATATTTGCCAATAATATTATATTCCTACTATTTGTGTACTCATAGATTTACACCTGGCTTACTTAAGCCTAATTAGTTTTCCAGGATGTTGAGTTATTCACTCCACTCCTTTCCACTTCATGACTCCACTCCTTTCCACTTCATGTGGATCTTGATCTTCTTTTAATTTCCTATTAAAGGTTGCACATTCTTCAATCTAGATACGAAGTTGAATATATTCAATGCATTCAAATCATTGTGTTTGTTGAAAACTCTCTTTGATTCTACCAGATTCTTTCATGGTATCAAAGCTATTGAAGATTTCTTCGAATCGAAAGGTGATTTTTTGAAGATTTCTTCGAATCGAAAGGTGATTTTTTTTTTGCATTTTTTTGTTCACATCTGGTGGGCTTCTCATTCGCAAAAATAAAAACACTCAGAGTGCTAGGATGAATGGTGAATAACAGTCTGGAGAAATCAGAACCGATGCACAACTTGGTGGCTCGATTTCTTGAAGTCTGTAAATTGTTGCTCTTTTTGTTTTGTTTTATGCAGAATGCTTCATCCAGATAGGCATGATTGGGAGGGGACGTGCACATGATTTATCAAGGTAGATTCTTTCAATAAAAGACGACAGTCCTCTTTAAGCCATTGATCTGTCAAAACTCTGGCAAGCAAGATGTCACTAGTGCTTCTGTCTTTGAGAGGAGCGATCAAATACCTGCTTGGAAGTGCTTCGTCACAAGTTGGGGAGCTAAGAAAAATGTTTTTTGCAGTTTCTTTCAACCGTCCCTATTGTATGTGGTGAATTTAAGTCTGCAGTCTTTCTTTAACTCAGTCGCCCTGCTCCCTGTCAGCACACATATGCTCAAGTTTGGCTGGGTCTCCATAGAAAAATTGGTTGCATGCAGTCTTTTATAAATTTATCTTCCCCTAGATTTTGTTTTATTCAAGTTTTTTTTCAAAAGAAGAAGTTAAAGGGGTTAGTTTTTTTTCCAAAACCCTTGTCTTTTCTCATTGTAAAAATGCACTAACTTATAAATTTTCAAACTTGGGGGGATCAAAATAATCAAGGGGGGTCTTGTGCTATTGTGTCTCAATTTCACTTCTACCAAGAACTTTCACTTATTTTGTTCTGCACTCATTGCAACTAGGCCAAAATGGATTCTAATCTCACTATTCCACCCTTAACACATTTTAATTATCATGACTGGAAAATACAAATGTCAATTTCACTCATGAATAGAGGCTTGTTTAGGGTAGTTATGAATCTTGAAAAAGAACCTACTACTGCTAAGGATAAGGAGAAATGGTTTAATAAGAGAGATCAAACTTTTTTTTCTTGTGTCTTAATGTATCACCTGAATTACTACTTCATATTTAGTCCTTTAAAACACCCAATGAAATTTGGGAAGGTCTTGATAAGCTATTTGGCAAGATAGATGAATTTAGTGGTCATGAGCTAGAAAATGATCTCATAGCATTAAGTCCAAGAAAATTTACTTCTCTTCAATATTATTTTACCAAGTTCAAGTTCTTAAGGTTGCAACTTAAAGAATGTGGTATTGATAAGAAAGAAAATCAGTTAATACTATCAATTTTGTCAAAGTTAGGTCTTGAATTTACTCTATTTTTGTATCTACTTTCTACTCTACAAAGAGAGCTCTTGGAACTTCATGGGCTATGCCCTCTCTTGATAACTTCATTACTGATCTAACAAGGGAGAAAGATAAGTCAATTCAAATGGGGAATGTGAAGACTAGTAACTCTCAAGCACTCATTGCAGGAAATGAGAAAGATCAATCTTCTAAGTGTAAGAAACAATGGAATCAGAAGGACAAGGATTATAAAAAAGACAACAAATTTGATAACAAAGCTCATAAAAATGAAGGAAACTCTAAGAAAAATAAATCTAAGAAAGAGTTACCTAAATGTGCCTATTGTAAAATGCCTAATCATGAAGAACATCAGTGTATGAAGAAGAAAATAGACCACCTTACTTATCTTCTCAAGAAGAAGAACATAGGGGTTCCAGATTCATTCAACACATCTTCATCAAATCAGGATAAATCAAAGGAAAAAGAGAAGGAAAAGGGAAAAGATTTAGTTACTATTTCATCCTCATCACCATCTTGGATAATAGATTCAGGTGCTACTCATCATATGAGATCATCACAAGCTGAGTTCTCATCTTTAGAATCATGTGGCATGTCTTCAATCACCTTAGGTGATGATACTCCAGCATTGATTAAAGGAAGAGGTTCTATTGAAGTGGAAGGTGGAACATTCCAAAAATTTCTCAATGTACCTTCACTATCAAATAATCTTCTTTCTGTGTATCAAATAACTCATCTAGGCCAAGGTATGACAATTGAATTTTCTCCAAATGCAATTGAAATCAAGGAATTAAATAGAAACAATTTGATAGCAACAGGAAAAGAAGATCATCACTTACAATTGTATACTTTTTCAAGTTTTTTCTCAAAATCCTCCTCCACAAGCCTTGCTCACTCATTCTGATGAGACAAGCAAGCTATGGCATGAGTGGTTTGGCCACTTAAACTACCACTATCTCAAGCAACTCAATCAGCAAAATATGGTAATAGGATTGCCAAATGTCAAATTTTCTAAGGGGCTTTGTGAAGGTTGTGCACTAGGCAAGCATCCAGAACAAAATTTTGACAAAGGTAAAGCATGGAGGGCATCACAAGTCTTAAAACTTGTTCATAGTGATGTTTCAGGACCATTTCCACGACCATCCTTCACTAAGGCAAGATATGTTCTTACATTTATTGATGACTTCTCTAGGTACACTAGGATTTTCTTCCTTAAGAAAAAAATCTGAAGTCCTTGAATTCTTTCAAGATTTCAAAGCCTTAGTTGAAAAGAAATCTCAGAAATCTATCAAAATTCTAAGGACAGATAATGGGCGTGAGTATGTAAAAAACAAGTTTGATTAGTTTTGCACATCAGAGGGGATTGAATTGCAACATACATTTCCTTACACTCCCCAACGAAATGGAGTTGTAGAACGCAAGAGCAGGTCACTAAAATAAATGGCAAACAACATGATTCATCATAAAGAGCTTGCACCAAAATTATGGGCATAAGCTATCAATTATACATGTTATATTCAAAACAAGGTACCTCATAAAGAATTGAAAGGGATAACACCTTTTGAAGCTTGGAAAGGAACAAAACCGTCGGTTGATCATTTCAGATTTTTTGGGTCTCTAGCTATGGCACACATTCCAAAGGAGCAACGCAAGGCTATGGATCCTCAATCCAAACCTTATATTTTTGTTGGATACCTAAATGGTGTTAAGGGTTATCACCTACTCCACCCTACTACACATGAGGTTTTCATTGAGAGAAGTGTTAAGTTTGATGAGAGTCCCAATGACTCTACACTTAACATTTCCAACTTGGGCTCACTACACCTTGATGATTCAGATCATTCACAGCAGGATCCCAGTTTAGATTCTTCTAGCTATGATGGTGAGGGCAGTGCTAATGATTCTTCTTCATCAAGTTTTGGGATTCTATTGGAGGTTGATATATTTGGACTTGATTCACCTCCTTCTCATTCACTTAATATGGAAAATTTAGGAGCACATGATTCAACAATTGATAGACACATTGAGTCAGATATTCAGGGGGGACGTCATGCCTATTTTACCTTAGTTTTTGATCCACAGACATTTAAAAAAGCATCAGGAATACTTGAGTGGGAAAATGCTATGGATGAGGAATATAATTTCTTACTTATAAATCACACTTGGGATTTGACTTCACTTCCTAAGGGAAGGAAGATAGTTCAATGCAAATGGATATATCAATTTAAGTATGGAGCAGATGGGTCAATTGATAAGTATAAAGCACGATTAGTTGCAAAAGGTTTTTCACAAGTTGCAAGTATTGATTACTTAGAAACCTTTGCACCTATCGCTAAGATGACTTCAATTAGACTCACACTTTATATTGTTGCTTCATATGGATGGGAAGTACATCAGATGGATGTTAAGAGTGCATTTCTTCATAGAGCCCTAGATGAGGAAATCTACATGAAACAACCATAGGGGTATACTCAGGATTCTTCCATAGTATGCAGATTGAAGAAATCCATGTATGGTGTCAAACAAGCTCCTAGAGCTTGGTATGCCAAAATGGATTCCTTCTTGCTTTCTTTAGGTTTCACTAGGTGTCATTCTAATCCTAATGTGTATTTATTCCATAAGGATGATTCATGATTGATACTGGTTTTATATTTTGATGATCTCTTGATCATAGGGAGCTCTTCATATGCTATTGCAATAGTGAAGTCAACTCTACATAGTAGATTTGATATGACAGACTTGGGTATTTTGCATTATTTCCTTGGAATTGAGATTACATAATCTAATTCAGGAACCACTCTTGCACAACCCAAGTATGTACTCTTAATTTGTTGTCATGATTTCAAACGACTTCTTGTAAGCCATCTCCAACTCCTTTCTTATCAGGGGTCAAGTTTGAGGCTTGTTGTACTTCACCATTGGTTGATGCCACTTTGTATCGCCAACTTGTTAGGAGTCTAATATACTTGACCCGTACTAGGCCAGATATTTCATATGTAGTAGGCATTGTTTCCAAATTTATGCAAGAACCTCATGAGTTACATTGGAAAGTAGCCAAGAGGATTCTTTGCTACCTACAGGGGTCACTTGGATTTGGGATTCACTACAGAGCTAGTATAGATATTGATCTTGTTTGCTACACAGATTCAGATTAGGTTGGTGATTCAGAGAATTACAAGTCTACTTTTGGTTACAGTTTCTCACTTGGTTCAAGTCTTATCAGTTGGTCAAGCAAGAAGCAATCAGCCATTTCTTTATCATCTACAGAGGAAGAGTATAGGGGAGTTGTTAATGTAGCTACAAAGGCTATTTGGCTATAGGGTATTCTTATAGAGTTTGGTATTCCTTTTAGGAAACCAACAGTCATTCATTATGACAATCAGAGTACTATTCACATATGTAGGAATCTAGTTTTGCATTAGCAAACCAAACACATTGAGATTCACATGAATTACATTAGAGAGCTCATTCATAGTCAGGTCATTGACTTACTATTTTTCCAGTCTTCAGCCCAAGTTGTCGATATCTTCACCAAACCTTTCACTGAGAGAAAGTTAATTCATCTACAAGCTCTTCTTGGGGTACAGTCTACATCAATAGTTGCATCATCTTTGGGGTGGCTTTCTAGTCTTCTCTTCTTTTTCTCTCTTTTTGGAGGATACTTTTTCCCCATTGGGTTTTCTATCTTACTCCAGTTTTTAGAGAGATTGTTGTCTACATGGGTACCTCATTTGGCTAGTAGTCAGGACTCATTTCTTCTACCCACCTAAGCTATGCTTAAGGGGGGATGTTGGTGTACTCATAGCTTTAGACCTGGCTTAGTTAAGCCTAGTTAGTTGTCCAAGATGTTGAGTTATTCACTCCACTCCTTTCCACTTCCTGTGGATCTTGATCTTCATCTTCTTGTGAATTCCTATTAAAGGTTTTACATTCTTCAATCTACATACGAAGATGAATACACTCATTGCATTCAAATCATTGTATTTGTTGAAATCTCTCTTTGATTCTGGCAGATTCTTTCACCTACCATTAATTTTGGGGAAATATTGCCACTAATAATAAATTACCATTTAATTTTAGGAATATTTTAGCCTTGAATATGGATTTTATTTATTGCCATTGATTAGGTTTTTAATTGGATGGTTGTAGTTGATTTCGTGACCTATATGCACATGCCTTTAAAAAGGTTTGTTGAGGCCCAAAATTTATTTTGGTCCACACAATAAGATTTAATTGTGTGGCCCAGAACAAATTTCGGGCCTCAACAAACCTTTTAAAATGCACGTGCATATAGGTCGCAAAATCAACTAAAACCATCTGATTAAGAAGCTAATTGATGGTAACAATTTAACATTTCATTTAGTCTTATTTTTAAAGTGCGATTTTTTTAAAAATACTTAATTTGTGTGTGCTCCAATGCATTTTCAATAGTGAATTTATGCTTGGGAGCGCGTTGGGGCCGTTGTCCTCGAACCCCGCGAGGGGGCGTTTCCCCTCAACCCCCACAAGGGGGCCCTACCCCCTTCACCCCCGCAAGGGGCACTGCCCCTTGACCCCGCCGGTGTTTCCCGCCCCCAAGCCCCTACTTCAATATTAAAAAAAGCAAAAAAAATATGAGGGAACTGCACTGACCAACTATGCTAATTTTTAAATTAGAGATTCGCCATTGTAATTAATCTTTTTAGTGATTATTCACTAGGATTCGCCACTATGATTATTACTTTTACCAATTATTCATTAAGATTCTCCAGGATTTTACAAAAAATTTAATAATGTGCATAAGATTCGTAAGGAAAATTAATATTTTTTTTAAATAAAAGGAATGATTTGCTAGGATTTTACACCTTCACTGAGGTGGGGGTTTCTTAAAGTTGCCTTTGGTATATGTGGCACACAGGGGTTCAGTTGAATAGGTTTTTTGGCCAAAACCAAAAAAAAAAAAAATATCCCTTTGCAATTTTGAAATTGGCTTTCAAATTAGCTTATTTTATGTGTGGAATTTCTATCGAAAGGGTTTCAGCCAAAACCCTTTCAGGTGAAAATGTCTAGTTGGCATCCTAGTTGGTAGCCAACTGAGTTTTTTTCAAATTTTTTTGAAACTTTCAACTTTAACTAAGTATTTCTTCAATCAAAATGATGTTTAAAAAAAAAACCCTTTTGTAGAGTTCAGAGTGGTGAATCCAAATATATAATATTTTTAATATTTTGATTAGTTTTAATATATTTTATTTTTTAAATAATACAAATAGGTTGTTAAAATTAAAAAAGGCGTTGATTAGAAAAAAAAAAAAAAAATAGTAAAACATATTATAATTTTTGAAAAATTATATGGGGCAGAAGAGGAGAGAGTCTTCTTCGAAAATGTATAATTTATTTTTTGAAAATAGTTGACGACCCGTGAAAACTATCAAATTTTGACAAGTTTGACTTTAAAACGTTATTATGAGAAAAATATACATCAAAATTTGATTTTTTTTCATGCACAAGATATTGAAGTTACCTATTTGGAGAAAAAAAAATTAGGGAGAAATGATTTTTTTTTCAATTTGTTTCTTGACGGCTCGTGAAGTCACAATTTTCTCAAATTCTCAGCATTCTAAAATCTGTCCTTAAATTGATAAAAACATAATTTAACAATTTTCTAAAAAAATTGAAAAATTAGAGGAATAAACTTCATCAAAATCTCTACATTTCATTAGTTTACACCATTTTAAAATTCAAAACATAAAGACCACTTTGATGTGGTCGAAGTTCAGAAATTTTTTTGTTGTTGGTCGATTCCTTTATAAAGTGTGACACAAGTTTGTGTTTTTACCCTATATCGACCATTTAATTTATTTATTTACTTTTTAAAACTATAAATTACTTTCAACTATGACCCAAAATTGACCACTTTGACTTTGATAGATAATTTAACTTCTCAAAATAGTTATAAACACTTTCAATAAAGGCTTAATCACACAAGATTTAATGTTTTTTACTTGATCAAACCAAGGTGATAAAGAACTTGAGATATAATTGTGAATAATAACATTACTTTTAGGAGATCAACTTCATCACACATGTCCTTTAATAAACATGAAAATTTTAAAGGTTTACAAAGTAAATAATGATGATAATAAATGATAGTATTGATAATTTTGTTTTTGAAGAAATGGTTGATAAATTGAAGTTTACAAGATTAGGACACCCTAAACCATGAAGTATTTCTTGGCTACAAAATGATTGTAAAGTGTTGGTTGAAGAAAAACGTTTGATCACATTTAAAATAGGTGCATATGATGATGAAGTTTTGCGAGATATTATGTTGTTGAATGTGTCATTTATTATTGGGTAGACCATGGAAATTTGATAGGAGAGATACACATGATGGAAGAGAAGATACTTATAGCATTAAAAAAATGGTAGAAGACACAAGTTGGTTCTACTAAAGGAAAGATAGGGTCAACTTTGCAATAATCTAAGAGCTTTTTTATGGATAGAAGAAAGTTCTAGGATGATTTAAAATATGTATTTTGCATTAGTTCTTAGGGTTTGATTAATCATAGATGTAAATAAATCACCATAGCAAAAAGTTATAGAATTATTGGTAGAGTTTAGATAATATGTGAGAAGGACTACCACTAGTCAAAAAGAATTGATCCCCACATGGAACTAGTACTAAGAGATAGTTTTATAAATAAGGTTTCACATAGAATAAAATTGATAGAGAATGCAGAAATTTAAATTGGAAATTTTAGGAGTTGTTCAAGGAAGATTAAATCAATGAGATTTTGAGCCCAGGTTTTGTACATTTTGTACTAATACCCAATAAATATGGTGATAGAGGATGTTTATAGACTCTAGAGAAATTAACAAGATTACAATAAAATATAGATCTCTATATTGTCAAGGATGGATTGTATAATGGACTACTTGAATGGAATAAAATATTTTAGTAGTATTGAGTTGAAGTATGGTTATCGTAAAATCAATATATAAAAGTAGAAGATGAATGGAAGACTATATTTAAGAAAAATGAAGAATTGTAAGATTGGTTGACCTTGTGTTTTGAATAAAAAATTAAATAAATATTAGGTAAGTGTATAATTATTTATTTATTTGATGATATTTAATTTTTTAGCAAGACTAAGGAGAAAAACCTAGAGTATATTAGATTATATTACTATAGAAATTAAGAGAAGAAAAATTGTTAAAACAATGTAAAGAAGTGTAAATTTATGAAGCTATAACTGTTATTCCCAAAATTTGTAATCTCATTTGAAGAATTGAAAATAAAATCATAAAAATTAAGAGAAATTATTGAATGGCCTAACCAATGATTGTTGAAGAGATAAGATAATTTAATGGATTAAAAAAAATTCAAAAAAAAAATTATTAGAGATTTCTAACTAATATTGTGAGAGGAGAGAAAGAAGAGATCAAATGGACATACAAAGAAAATAGGAACTTAAAATTGTTAAAGGTAAGAAAACAACTTGTATTACTCTTACAATATTTTAACAATATTTTTAAAGTGGATTGTGGTACAAATGGAAATACAATAGGAGTGGTCTTAAATCAATAAGTAGACTAATAGCTTATGTTAGTGAAAAAATGAATTATGAAAAAAAATATATATTTTATGCATTAATAAAATCTTTGAAGAAGAGGAGACACTACTTGTTTCCAAAATAATTTATGTTATATATATATTAGATCCTAAAGCACTGCAATGTTTGAACAAGAAAGGTGAGTTAAATTAGATATGTATGAGATGCATAGAGTTCATGAAAAGTTATTATTTTGGGTTAAAGAATGGGAGTGGAAAATCAATAAGTTTGTAGAGGCATCAAGTAGGAGACAAAATTTGTTGATATAAATGATAGTGGAAGTGGTTAGATTTGATGAATTGAAGCATTTGTATATAGTTGATTCTAATTTTTAAAAAAGTATGGAAGATGTGAAAAGAATTGGCAAGTGTAGATAAAATTAAATTATTTGATTATTTGACTATGATTAAAATGATGGTTAAGGGTAATCAATTATGTACTCAAAGAAGTTTAATGGGAGGAAAATTGATCAAGGAGAAGCATAATAGTGGATTAGCACATAATTTTAGTGTAGATAAGATAGTGTCATTAGTAAGTGAAAATTATTTTGTCTTAATTAAATAAAGATGTGAAAAAATATGTTCAAGGTTGTAGAATTTAATAGCATCAAATTTCCACAGTCCATAATGATCAGTGCAAGCTATTTTTGGATTGAAAATATGTAGGAATTTCTATATCGACGTTTCAGATCATACTCTATGATCCATCATCAAGATAATATACAGACAGAAAGAAAAAAGGAAAAAAATAATCAAAATGTAAGATTGATTAATCAATTATCAATTTCGGAGAAACCATGGGAAGATATCATATATGGTTTAAGTGTAAACCTAACAACTGGTAGATGTCTAAAAAATCTATTGTGGAGAAAGATTGATATCTGAAATCCAGACAGTAATAATAAGGAGCTTACTCCATGACATGAAAACCTGTCTCAGATTCGCCACAACATTCCATCCAGTAGAAAATGAAATTAAATGTTGTTTTTCCAGCTTTAGACTGTTGTAGAACTTAGACCGAGTAGTCCTTGGGACTCTAACTCATTAATGGGGACAGAAGAATTTGAATAGAAACTTATTAATAACTTCTACTCTTATCTCTGCATCTGTCACATCGAGTATGGTAAATGCCATGAAACCAGATCAATATTTTATCCCGCAGTTCTAAAAAGAAACAGCATTCTATCCACAACAAAGTTCTTCAGCGAACAATAAAATAATAAATATAAACGTAAAACAGTAGTAAAGAGGGCCAAAATTCGTGACAGGTCATTAAAGATTTTGGTTTGACCATATGGACGGCAGCTGCTTTGCTCTTTTACACTGAGCTATTTAATGATTCAATTAATACCTCGCCTTTTCTTCTGCCATTGTAGGAGTGCCTTGTTTTAATGGAGTAAGTTGGCATAATATCCAGATAGATTTCAATCTTTAAATTGTTGTGAAGGCAACGTAGAGCGTAGAGGATAGCCGAATGTTATCAAGCGTCCTTGGGTGGTATTGAGGGTAGATGTAACGATAAAGGTTGCTTTCATGGTCATATGAAGTTTTCATAATTTGCTTCAATCTTTTTTTTAATATTTATTAAGAATATTTAATAATATATGGTAAAATTATTCTGATCATTTTATATCTTTAATTTTAATATATAAATAATAATATATTTATTTTAAAATTTATTATTTGAGTAAGTAAATTTAAAATAGATAAGTATATTTTTTGAAATAATAAAAATGATTTATGGTTATTTAATTTCATGTGTGGTTTATAAAGTTAGATTGTAATTTGTTGTTCTATGATTCAGCGTGATGTTTTTATATTAGATAGGACTTTGAGATGTTAAGACAAACAACAAATTATACTTTACTTCAATCTAAAGTCAAAAAATAGCATAAACTTTTATATATATATTGAACAAAGCGATTTAAATTACAATAATGCAGTTAAAAAAGTAGCTTGAGAGAATAGTGATGCACCAAAATAGGTCAATATCCAAGCCAGAAGACTACAAACAAAACTCTTACATAAGTTGTACAACATATTTACCAAGGCTGAGTTTACTATCAAGCTGAAAGTGCATAACTTGATCTTTGATCTGCTAAAGACAATACTTGATCTACTCATTCTTCTTGCACAAAACATGGAGCTACGAGAAAAAAAAAGCCACCTAAAGAAATATATCAGAGTAAAGGCTTACAATACTAGTTAAAAGATAATAGTCATTAGAAAACATAGAAACACATCTATTATTCCATATATTTCTTAAAATAACTTGTCGAATAGATTCTACAATCATGTCATTCTGCATGTCAAGGCCAAGAATAGCTACTTTCCAATTAAAAATATGATTAAAAATTGTTGGAAATATTTGAAAATAGAAAACCATTGTTTCTTAACACGTAAACATTCCTAAAAGATATGCTTCAAGCTTTCAATATTATGGCAAAATGAACAGCTGGCAGGTTGGACCATAAAAATCTCAATCTATCTTCCATAGGTAGTTTGTAGTGTAATATTTTCCAAGCCAACACTTGTTAATCAAATCTAGCTTTAGATTTCCATATTTGAACACTAATTTTAGACCAAAATTTAGAGCTAGATTTGCACTTCCATTTGAGATTCAAATGAGTAAGATGACAACTAGGAAGCAACTAGATATAAATTTTCTTTAGAGGAAAATGGTTGAATTGGTTGAAAGACAACCATTTCCAGTCTTTAAAGAAATAACAATCCCTTGAAGTACATAATTTCATAGTCAAATCAAGGGGGACAAGTGATTAAATAAAAATAAAAAACTGTTTATATTTTCATTCAACCCATATTGATTCTTGATATTATTCTAAGGGACCCAATCAAGGATATCAAAATCCCACAAATCTTTAAACTTTATAACTCCTTTCCTAAACAAATAATTAGCATATCTTGGAAATTTGATCGCCAAAGGCTGATTATGATAAGTGACAAGTTTACTCCACCATAATGAAGTAGAAGCAAAATTGAACCCATGTTGCAAGGAAGAGTCATTCTATTTTAAAAATTTATAAATTCTTTGCCACACTTTCCATATAGATTGCAAGGGAAAAGAAGATTTGAGTTTAAAGAAAGGGGATAAGAGTAACTTATCATGCCAACCAACAACTTGCCACTTTTTCTTAATTGAAGCTTCCATGATACACTGACAAACTAGTATTTTCCAAGGTTCCTCTCCATTAGCAGCTCTAATAATCTATTTTTCAAAAAAGGAAAGTCCCTTGAGTTTGAGGATCTATAAGCCTCGGGCCACCTTTATGTTTTGGTTGAATGCAAAGAGACCATGAGGTAGCAATGAACCCAACATTACCATCCCATTTAGACCATAGAAATCTGCGAATTATTCTATTCAATTCTTCATAACCTTGCTTTGATGGCAACCAACAAGAGGAGTAATAAGCATGGGTCGCAATGAGAATATTATTAGCAACTTGAATCTTTCTAGCTAAGGACAATAATTTATTACCAAAATTAAACAGCTTATTCTTAAGTCTGTTTAAAAACCAATCCTACATTTGAAACAAAGAAACACCCAAACCAAATGGAATTCCAAGGTATCTAGTTATCTCTCCATTTTTTATTTGCCTCCATTCCTTTGGTATCCAATGTGGAATAGGATGAAGTTGATTCATCAAAAATTTGGTTTTATTGTGAGCTAGAAGTGAGCTAGAAACATTACAATATAGTTCTAAAATGCCCATAGTATTATTCAACTCCTCTTCAAAATTATGCAAGAAAAGCATGTTGTCATTAGAAAAATGAGAACTGATCACAACCTTATTCTGAGGAATAGAAATTCCTTTGATAAGTTTCAACTGATAGTCTTTTTCAAGAAGATAACCCAAGGCATCAGCTATATATAAGAACATATAAAAATGGGGACAAGGGACAACCCTACCTTATAAAACAGTGTAACTCAAAGGAATTTGAAACAATCCTATTAATAATGAGGTGGGAATTAGCATCTTGAAATAAAATTTGCACATATTTACAAATTTTGTGACCAAAACCCAACCATTGTAGCATTTTGAGAATAAAGCTCCAACAAGTTCTGTCATAAGCTTTCTCAATGATCATCAAAGCATTTTGACCTAATTTTTGAGCCCATTCCATAGTCTCCCAAGCCAAAATTAAATTATCAAGTATATATCTTCCTTTTAAGAACCATGTTTGATCACGTCTCACAATCATCTACACAATAGGATTAATTTTGATTGCTAAAGCCTTAGCAATAATTTTGTATGAGGTATTTAATAAGGTGATTGGCCACCAACCAGAAATGGTGTCCTCATTTTTCCCATTAGGAATTAGTTTGATTATGCCTTTATTGATATTAGGACCTAAGGAGCCTCTCTGAAAGGCTTCTAGATAGAACAAATAAAAATAATCCTTAATATGATCCCACATAGTTTGATAGAATTTAGCTGGAAGACCATCAATACTTGAGATTTTATACGATTTCATAGAGAATACAACAAATTCAATTTCGTCAAAGGAGAGAATATGATCCAAAAAAATTCTATAACCCAGGGATCAATCTTGATAGGAATACAATCATATATACTCTCTTCCAAGGTTTGTTGGATATCTTTCCACATGAACTCCTCTTTGAACAACTTTTCATAATAATCATAGAACACACTAACAATATCAAGATTATCAATGTGATATCCCTTTTCATCCCTTATAACCTCTATCCTCTCTTTTTTGTATTTTTAATTTAGACATTACTTAAAATAAATATTTAGAGCCCTTATTCCCATCCTTAATCCATTGAATTATTGCTCTAATCTTGGCTCCTTTCTCTTTGTAATGATCCATTTTGCCTAATTGAGCTTTAAAAACAACAATATGTCACTGAATATTTTATTTTGAGGATCAATGCTCATTTTCTTCTAGCATGTTCAAGCTACTTGTGGAGGGATTTTTCTTTATGACAACATCTCCATGCCATTCTTCTTCCAAAGGCACGCAGAAAATCAACACATTTAGATATAGTAGAATGCCACAAATCGATCAATGATTCCCCTTCAAGAGGTTTTGGTATTGAATTCCAGATCCCCATGGTAAGTGCACCAATCTGTGACACAATTTAGGTGCCAAATTGAAAAAATGATCAAAAAAATGTCGAAATAAGGCCTTAATGTATTTCTAGACATAAAATACAAAAGTTGGGTTTGGAACCCTCATTTTGTCTTCAACCTGCAGCTTGCGAAGGAAGATTTTAGGTCTGCAGCTCGCGCTCGCCAAATCTCCTCCATTATTTGCATGCTTAGCTTTCCATTTTCCACAAGAATGCTGCCAACATGTCAGAGAGGTCGAAGATTGCAAAGAGGTGTGTATTTTTATACTATTTATTTCGAATTTGATTTGGAATGCAACTTTAAATAGATTTTTATAATAAAACTTTCTTTTAATTCTCAGGGAATGAATCTCCACCTCAAAACATTGATAATTCACAATCACCCCCTCATCAAGAGCCTCCTATACAAGAACAACCCGAAACCCCTCCATCAATTCATAGGCATCCTCAAGCAACACAAGAAAATGTTCAAAATCAAATTGAAAACAATAAAAGAGACATCTAGCAATTAATTGCTAGATTAACCGAGCATGCCGAAACCCACCCTTATAGGAGAGGGATTGCTGAATCATTGAAGTCAATTTTAACTCATGTAGGAGAAATGAGCGAGCAAATGAATTTTTTGTCAACTAAGAGAGATGAGATGAGGCAATTTTATGCTAATATTTTATCATATGCAAATGTCAAAAAACTAAAAATTAGCAAAGCTGAGTTTTGTGCCCTATTTAAAGACCCAGAAGCCAATGAACCTTTGTCCCATTCATGCAGGAGGTTCCCCATCCATTGGTGCCACCATGATTTAATTAGAAACAACCTTTGGGAGTGGTGGTGGATGGTATTTGACCAACCTCCATTCAATAACCATGAGGTGCCACAATAATTTTTGAGGACACTCTATTGCGAGTTTGTCCTCAATAAAATGTCAAACTATTTTGACATCTTAGACTTTCAAGGTAGAGGTGGGGGCTCCAGACACGATAGACCTGCTGCACGATGTAATCCACAGTTGGCACCGAGAGCCTTGGGCAGACCCATGGTGGAGCATGTCGTTGTTCCTTCCATTGTTAAGGATAGTGTAGAGGTGGACACAATGAAGTCCATTGGCTCACTCACCCAGACCATTTTACAGTGTGTGAGTCCTCTAGTAGAGCCTGGTGTGGAGGAGACGTGTAGGCCCCGAGCTCCATCCCACCATTGTGGTGCTTGTGGTGTTGTTTGCACGTACGATTATCAAGGTGCTTGTGATGCAGCTACATAGCCTACGTCAGTTGTAGAGGCGATGGCTTTCATAGATGATATTCTGAATGATACATTCAGCATTGACACTTAGGTAAAATTTAGCAAGTTATTTTAATGTTGTTTATTAAAATATATTTTGAAATTTAAGAATAACTAAATTAGTAGAATTTTGATATGATGAAATTTCAGGGTCGCACTGTTCATGAGGGATGCTCTATTCCTACAAACCCTTATACATTCTCGACGATGAGTCCACAGGTATGCAACTAGTATTAAAGATATTATTATTGCATTTGAACAGTTGAATGTTATATTTGAATGTTTGTCTCATAACATGATTCAGATTTCAAACAGTTTCCTAGTGCACCTTCTTCCTCCACACCTCGTGATTCATATCCTCAAACAACGTACACTCAGGTAGCCTTTATTCATTTATAGGGTTGTAAATCTATGTTAGCTAGTTTTCATAATTTTGCATATATACAAATCTAAAAAATTGATGAGAAACACAAACATTGCATTCAAGTATTCCTTGACCGTGTCACATTATGTTCTCCTATATCAACATGATACCTGAGATATTGTTTCATTTACAACTGTTGACAAGAGATAGCCCTGGTGATGTTGGTGGCATGATGGACCATGGAGTTGCTACAGCAATAGCCAGTTCTAATCCATTGAGAGAGGTATGGAATAGATTAGTCGATTTGACATTATATTTTCTCTTTTATGGTCTATTATAGAAAATTTTCATGATAATTTTATGTAGTTTAATTTCTATCTTCGTGGTTGCTACAGGTGGTTTTCACTCCAGATCGTGGACATGGTGATCCTTTAAATGTGCATGATGACTATATGTATGCGGTAAGTGATTATATTTTGTTATATGCCATTCCATAATTCAATTTCTATTTTTTAACATCTTTACTTTTAATCATATCAGTTGAAGGTCCAGAGTGAAGAGAGGAGGAGTAGCGGGCATGTTCAAAAGACAAGACAAACAATAGTCACTCCATCCAACCGAATTTCGAAGGTAGCACGGGATCTATTTCCTTCCCCTAGAGGGAAATGACTATGTATTAGTGTTGTTTTTTGTATGCCTATGTGGCATTTTGGAACATATGTTTTGTACTATTGATATATACATGATATTTTGTCCAAATGGCTCATTTGTACTAAGCCTATATGGTTTTTTTGGATATATTTATATACTTTTATCAATATATATCATTGTATAGCCTTTCATATTTTTGATTAAAGAAACTCTTATTTTGCTACTGCCATTCTTGAATGATGTTATCATGTGTATCACGTAAGTTGTATGCTTGAATGTTGTAGGCATGGATTTTGTTTACATCTAATGCTTAATTAATTATCGTGGAATGCTCAATAAGCCCCATCTAAAGTGTATTGTATAATTAAGCTCCATTCGTTGTGGTTTGTATCCTTTGGAATGCTTCAATTACTTGTGCCTCATCGATGCAGAGGCAAGGAGGCTCAAACCCAATCAGTCTAACAACCTGCCTTCAAGGGGCTCCTAACAAGATTAAAACAACCTATTTTGAAAAATCTACACAACCTCAAAGCCCCATCAAACCAAACTCTTCATTCAACACCTTACCCAAAAATCCACCCTTGTAGCACTTTGATGCAGAGCCAAGGTGGAGAAGACTCACTACAATGGAAATGTCAATTCTCAATCAAGAACTCTTCTTCATAATGATTCAGCCTAATAGGCATCAACCCACCCTCAAGGGTATCAACTCCTCAACCTTGCAAATGAACAACAAGACTCCACCAAGGCCCTAAAAATACCATCAACATTCATACAATGACAATTGAATCAATTGACAATAATCCCTAAGTCAGATTCATCAAGGTTTCCAAAACTCACATTTGTGACTAGTTATTCTTGTAGTACTCAAAACTAAATTTTAGCCAGATTTCTCCCAACCTTTCCAAAACACTAGACAATTACAAGATGGATTGAGATACCCTTTTTAGGGATACACAACATACCAAACAATCAATGGTGTCTCTTTTGGACCAACATAGACTTTCAACACACCTACTTCAATTTTGGCTTCACAATTAGCCCTTTTTTCCAAAGGGACCACCCTTCCAACTTTAGGTATCTATCCAAACGCCTTGGAAAATCTTAGGTCATGGTACGAAACCTCAAATTTTATCATTAGTTTGTGTCTAGAGAGCCTCTAACTGACAAAACCTAAGAAACCCTCCAAAACCTTCACAAAATCAAGGGTTTTAAAGAAACATACAACTCCAGACCTCTCTCAATACTTCCAAAGCCCCAAAAACCTCAAAATACTTCTGCACAGACTCATCAGACCCTCACATAACCCTTACAGGCATTAATTCTTAAAAACCTCTCTTTGGTTCCTCACTTCCATATTGGAAAACCCTTGTTCAGTCTTAGAACAGTCACAAAAACACCACATAATTATGACTCCTTGTTCCAAAATGAGTTGAAACACTTATTATAACATTTTTTCAATCAATCCATCGAGATACAGTAGCACACAATAGGTGGATTTATTGTTACATCACAAATTTCCCCTCAAACCCTTGATTCAGCAACACTGGGACAGTCACTGTTTGTGTTGGTTCTCTCTACAAACAAAGAGTTAAGACACAAAATAAAAAATAAATGAATTAGAAAAAATATAGACACATCCTCTAAAATTCTTAGACCATGAAGAACCTGTATGTACCCGTGCAACACTCAAAAAGATCAAGAAAACAATATTTTTCTAGAAAATTACTCAAAACTGTGGTGTTTATTATGTAAAATCATTACAAAACTTCTTCCACTCTCTCATTCGAGCCTTGGTAAGGATTTTTAAATAATTTTCCAGCAACCATATTCTCCCCAACGCCCATAACCAACCTTGGGATTAGTTGGTCCCTTAATTACATTTTTTTGTGTTAAAGTTGCTTTGTCAACATTTTACAACTTATATGATTTCTAATTGACTTCTAAGACACAAAACACCCTTTATTTGCATTATGTTTGATCTCTCAAAGCTTATTAGACAAAATAAACCAAAACACACTAACATTTCCCTATTGATGTATTCAAATAAATAAAAAATTGATGATGTGGTGTAGGTGCTCCTGCACCAAACTCAAAACCCAGTCCAAGCCTAATTTCTCCCAACCTTTCCAAAAACACTTGACCATTTAAAGGTGGATTAAGATACCCTTTTCAAGGTTACACAACATATTCCAAAACAAATAGTAACTCTTTTGGACCAACATGAACTTTCAATACACCTCCCTTGCTCTAAGCTTTAGAATTAGGCCTAATTTCTAGAGGAACGCCCTCACAAACTCACCTCCAAATCAAGGAAACTTGAAATAGTCTTAGGGATGCTCACCAAACTCAGGATTCTCCCATTTTAAGAGCCCCAAGAACTTGTTCTATTCCTCTACTCACAAACAGTCCTAAACCTTCACAAAAAGAAGGGTTTTAAAGAAAATCATAACTCCAGACCTCCCCCAATCCTTCCAAAGGTGCAAACACCCCACAATACCTCTGCCCTAACTTAAAGGACACTCACAATCCCATTCTTTTCAGTATTTCTTAGATTCAGTACTTGAGTTCCTTACTTTCATGGTGGAAACACCCCTGAACAACATTAGAACTTCACACCCCACTGAGTTTATTCATTCTCTCAGCCTCCAAAGTATTCATACACCAAACTAATCATGGTATAGGCCAACCCACCAAGCAACAAGGTTAGAATAGTAGGTGGATTGGCTAATGTGTCATGGTGTTGCCCTCAAAACCCCTAACACAGAAAACAGAGCAATAACCAAGTTTGTTGATCCCACACACACCAACAGTGGATTTAAACCTTCAAAACATATGCAATCAAGTATCCAAAGCCTCAAGTCATGATAGACTTGTATGGGTCTGTGCAAGGCAAAGAAAATTTAGGAAAACAAAGAAAACCAGTGATCAACGTTTTCAAGTATATTTTGTTATTAGAAACTGAACAAAATCAACCCTCAACTCGAGGTATTACAACAATATATCTTGATACCACCTTCCAACTACCCCTTGAGCCAATCAACCACCATAACCACCCTTTGTTAGACTTCTAAGATGGGAATTTGCCAATTTTTCTCTTAATTACCACTCATTCACAACTTGATTTTGCAAATACCACCTAACTGACCTATTAAGCCTTTTAAATACAATTTCAAGGTATTTACATAGCATATAGAAATATAGAGATCAAATACAATAAATGTTTTAACTAATGAATTGTAAAAAATGGACTTTTGTAGTTTATATTCATGTCATTTATTACATTGCATTGCACATCTTTCAAATTCAAAGCATTACTTCACTTTGCATAAGTAATAAGTAGATGCTGATAGATACCGAAAATTTAATTACAATATAGTTTGAACAAAGTCAAACTAAGCAGATATGCAATTTCTTCACATTGCATAACTAATAACTAGGAGCAGCTGCCAATTGCATTTTCTTATCATGGCATTCTATGAGACCAAATTTCTTTGAGATATTTTTTCAAATAGTTCCCTGCCTTGTCTATGTTACCACATTTTTCATACATGTCTACCAAAGCATCTTCTCAAACAATTCACTACCTTGTTGTTATGGCTAAAATCCTAGAACAAGTGATTTTGAACAAGCTATGGATGCTTCGAAAAATATATCAAAAGCATAATAGTAAGCAATAGCATAGAGAAGGTAGTGAACTGTTTAAAAAAATGCATCAAAAAAATTGCTTTGAAATGATAAATTTAGTTGTGCTTTCACTCTTCTTTAACATTGTATATCTGCTCATTTTTATAACAAGAGATAAAAAATGTAAAAAATTGTATAACAAGAGATAAAAACTATCTTCTTTGAAATCGAAAGGCATTTCCATAGCATAGAGATATAGAGAGAAAATAAAATAAAGAGTTTAACTAATGAAATGTAAAAAATAGATTTTTGTAGTTTTTATTCATGCATTGCACATCTTTGAAACTCAAATCATCACTTCACATTGCATAACGAATAAATAGATGCTGATAGATGACAAAATTTCAATTATAATATAGCTTTTGACAAAGTCAACCTAAGCAGTTATGCAATTACTTCATATTGCATAACTAATAACTAGGAGCAGCTGCCAATTGCTTTAGCTTGTCATGGCATTCCATGAGACCACATTTCTTTGAGGCATTTTTTCAAATAGTTCATTCCCTTGTCTATGCTACGACATTTTTCATATATGTCTACCAAATCATTTTATCAAATAGTTCATTGCCTTCTTGCTATGGCTAAAAGCCTAAAACAGATGCTTTCGAACAAGCTATGGATGCTTGGAAAAAATCTAGGAAAGCATAATAGTAAGCAATAGCATAGACAAGCCATTGAAATTTTTCAAAAAATGCCTCAAAGAAAAATGGTCTCATGGTGATGGAATGCCATGACAAGCCATAGACAAGGCAGCGAATTGTTTGATAATATGCCTCAACTACTTGTATTTGACAACTTTTTCCTCGAGTAAAAATTTGCCACCATAGGAAAAATCCTCTGAGATAGCAAAAGCCAAGCAAGGTTATTGTAGAGGGTCCCAACATGATCCCATAGGATCAAAAGAGAAGTTTCTAAGCATCACGATGTCCAAGTAATAGCATGTTGAAGTTCGCAGCCATTTTGCACTTCGGACCCTTAAGGGATCGATTCGGTTGAACGTAGCTCGGAGCGATTCCGCGTGTTTAGGTGGAAAAGAGGACCATTCCTAGCGTAAAAATACCCACCCAAACGCATTGGAACAGTCCGTTTGGTCACATGAGCTGCATAACGAAAGTTGCACCACTTTGCAACTTTCAACTACTTGCATTTGACAACTTTTTCCCCGAGTGAAAATTCGCCAGCACAGGAAAATGCCTTTGAGATAGCAAAAACAGAGAGAGGTTATTGTAGATGGGCCCAACATAATCTTGTAGGATCATATGAGAATTTTATAAGCATCACGGTGTCCGAGTAATAGCATGCTGAATTTTGCAGCCATTTTGCACTTTGGACTCTTAAGGGATCGATCCGGTTGAATGTAGCTCAGAGCGATTCCGCGTGTTTAGTTGTGAACGAGGACCATTCCTAGTGTAAACATACCCACCCGGACACATTGGAATATTTTGTTTGGTCACACGAGTTGCAGAACGAAAGTTGCACCACTTTGCAACTTTCAACTACTTGCATTTGACAACTTTTTCCTCGAGTGAAAATTCGCCATAGGAAAAATCCTCCGAGATAGTGAAAACCGAGAAAGGTTATTGTAGAGGGGCCCAACATGAACTCGTAGGTTCAGATGAGAAGTTTCTAAGCATCATGGTGTCCAAGTAATAGCATGTTGAATTTCACAGCCATTTTGCACTTTGGCCCCTTAAGGGATTGATCCAGTTGAACATAGCTCAGAGCAATTCTACGTGTTTAAGTGTGAAAGAGGACCATTCCTAGCGTAAACGTACCCACCCAGATGCATTGGAATAGTTTATTTGGTCACACGAGCTTCAGAATGAAAGTTGCACCACTTTGCAACTTTCAACTACTTGCATTTGACAACTTTTTCCTCGAGTGAAAATTTGCCACCATAGGAAAAAGCCTCTGAGATAGCAAAAACCGAGAAAGGTTATTGTAGAGGGGCCCAACATGAACTCGTAGGTTCAAATAGATATTTCGTAATCACCATGATTTACGAGTAATACCCTGACAAATATTGTTTACCTTTTGCACTTTGCACCCTTAAGGGATCGAGTCGGTTGAACCATAGTAGTTGTTTTGTTGAATTTCATACCCTAAGGTATGTTAGAGATGACCTAGGTTGCATCGATTTCTATGAGGCATACGCTGCCCCTACCTTGTCACTTCATCAAAGGACAATAGATTTAAAGGAAGGTTATTCATTAAGACAAGCATCATGAATGTATGAACACAAGGGAACTGTGAAGGGTCGCTCTACATGGCAATGTGCAAATGAAAAGGACATATTAGAAATGAGTAGTGATCAGTTGTTAAGTACAGTGAGTGTATTATTATAAATTGCTTGACAATAAAATTCACTCACCACAGTCAATCTCCTATGACTATCAATTCTATGTCAGTCAGTGTCTAAAGACTCCAAGAGCTATGGTTGTGTATGCAGCAATAGGTCCTTATGAATGTTGAGTCTTCAAAAAATACAGTAAGTCAATGACAAATATTACAATAGTGATCGAAAAACATCTTGAAAATCCTCCCATTTGTCAATACTTGTAGCAATACATGCAGGGAAATAATCCTCCCATTTCCAACACAAATCATGAAATATATTGTACTTGATAAAAGGACAAAAGGAGTTGCTGCCCAGTTTCTTTTTTCCATTCCACCTAAGTTGGCCCAACTATTTGCATTCCAAAATGGTTCAAAACATGTACATCACCTACTCCCTATGAAACACATGGGTATTAGCCTCTCTATGGTTGTGTAGTATCATAGGAATTTGGTCCACAAAAAACTTGCAAAAGCCTCTTAATCTTAGACATAGACTCACATAAAAATCATTAAAAGAGCAGTAACTAAATCATGTCAGCCATACAACTGATGAGATCTACTATCACCTTCATGCATGCTAGATAAGGAGGTCAATTGAAGGTCCTACAATGGTGATGTGACCCTTCGCTACTTTATCATCTCTCGATGACCCTAAGTATAAATTTCAAATATATCACTGAGAGGCTTAACATAAAACGTGTAGCATATAACAATCCGATAAATCTAGGAGATGGAAAAGAAAGAGAAGATTGACAACCATAAAATTCTCTAGAAACTGATGTTTCTCATACCACTGAACACTTGCACCAACAACCAATGTTGTTCTTTTCTTATATACTTTGACAAACTCCAGTATTACCTACAGTCACAATCAGAAAAGGATCAATGACAGTCGTAAATGCATATGACATCAAACAGTAATCGTGAAAAAGCCTTATTGCAAGGTGTTGGTCCAAAAGAGTGATCAATAACATGGCTTTACAAATTCAATGTGCATACTTACAAATCAATCCAGGGAACCATCTGGGTCTGCTCTAGTCTTTATTGTGTCGAGTATTGCCTCGTGGTCAGACTCACACACTTTCCACAAGTTCTTGTTCGTAGGTTTACCCTTATATTTGATCAAATGAGCATTGGTGGCGACGACAAGGTTCGAATACTGAAGAATTTTTCGATGCATGTCAAAGTCCTCAAACAACCAAAGTGCAACATTCTTAATTGGATACCTTCGAAGCCATGATCCAGTAACAACCACTGAGCCTGTAGGATATTCTATGTTTTCTCCATTTATAACTGGGGACTCTGATTTCTTTATGGCCTCGATACAACGGCACAGGTAATAATCTGTACCCTCTTCATTATCTTCATCTGCAATTACCGCATAAACATGCCCTACATTGATATGTTCATCTTGTTAGATTTATTTACTAAGCAACACAATAAAACTTGTAAGTAAGATATATTGCCTGGTTCTAGCAGGTCTAATACATGATCAAAGTCAATGGATGATTGCATCTCCGTGATTTGTAGAGCTGTCGAGAGCTGATAAGTGTCAAGTGGGGTTAGACTTCTTATAGAACATTCATCAACCCACTCTGTTGATTCACAATCATTCCATGATTGAAGTGTACATGCATAATAAAATAATGCCATCTTCCTTGTATGGATATTCCATGTACCTGCATTGGAGCTTCTAAAAGAGTGTAGCTCGCTCAATCCTGTTAGTGTACAACAATCCTCATATTTTGCAATGTTAGTATCATCTACTAATTGAAAATATCTATGAACTAAAGAATTTCCTTGACTACCTGAACCTATTGAACCATTGCACCACTAGACAATTTATTTTACATCTGTCAACTTTACATTGTTTGTGTACTTTAACTCTTCTTGTGATAGGGCTCTTTTGATACATGCACCAGCTCCATCATGCTCTCCCTTTCCATGCCCGACCTCTGAGAAGTTCCAAATATGTTGAACACCACTAATCCTATGAATCATTCTCAACCAGTAAAACATTTTGGCATTATTGAATTGTGATGTACAACTATCTAACCATATGATATGTTGAATAAATGGTATGCCCCTACTAGCCAGATCAGCATAGAACATATGAAAGCAACCTTGAACAAACTCTGCAGAATTTGTGCGATCATCACTGATGTAAAAGTGATACTCCCTCAATACTTTCCTATTTTCCTCTGTACTATCATTTTCATGAATGAATGCTATATGTACAAATATAGAAACCTGCATAGAGTTGTAGTACTGTGATTGCACCTCGTTCTGTGGTTGTAGTGTGTAGTTCTTAGTGAAGTTGACAACTAAAATGATATGACGAAGTGGAAATGTGTCCTTGCATAACTTGAACTGTGAGTCCAACCATTGTGCTCTGTGTGTATGCATTGCATAATCATAAACCACCCAATCACGAAAAATGCCCATAAACTAATACACTAGAATCTTATCACTAACCAATTCACACTTTTTTGCTTCTTTCCCATCTTTTAGACTGTATGCCACTGTCGTATATTTGCCAAATTCCACAATTTTGTCTCCAATTGTGTGTGTGCTAGTCATGTGTTGGAAAATTGGCAAATGTTGCATGCCACCACAATGATCACATGTGCCATCCAAACATGATTTTTTGTAAAAAAATTGACCATCCTCTCTTTCACATAAAATGGAAGACAAAAATTTCCTTGACGATTTAGGTGGAGGCATTATGTTACATTCCTGCGAAACATTGTCAGTATGCATATCTACACATATACGTCAATAAACATCATAATGGTTAGAAAACTAAATATGAACCCTACAACAACAAGTAGTGCGTGTGTAATTTATTTTAACATAAAAATGCTTTAGCATTTCAAAATACCTTTGACATATTTTAATTTTAGGAAACTTTTGTACAAAATCAGCCAAAAATTGGGTTTGAGTGGTATCCAAATAATGCATTGGATGTGGCTCATGGTTTATACTACCAATTCTCCTTCTTACACCATCTCTTTGATTAGGAGAGGTCCTTGTGTTATCCTTCCAATAATTCACAATTAAAGATCTCAAGCCTTGAGCAATTCTTGTGTCTTTCCATGGCACTCTACCGAAAAATTCCCATAACTCATTGCTATTTGGATCCTCCACTCTTTCACACCTTCCTTTGGCTCTCATTAGAGATGATCTACTTATTTTCAAAGACTTACTTGCCTTTGTAAGGTTCACCTTGTTCCTTGTTTGACTACTTAACAGTGTTTTTGTCATCACACGTCGTGTGGCACAACTATCCTTCGTGCGTGAGGTGGAACCCACGCTCTCGTATGCACTCATCAAGTTCCTTACAATGGAATTTTCACTTGAGTCATTCAAAAATCTTAGCCCAAGATCCTTCATGGTGGGCCTAAATTTGAGTTGCCTCATCATTTCAACAAATAGTTGGCATCTTCCACCCTCACTTAGCTTCACAAAAAAACAACTCCATATCCTTTCTGCATATCTTTGACATGTACGTTTTGGAATCTTATTAGGCATCCATTTCAAAACATTGGAATCAATATCAATCACAAATGTAGGTTTCCTATGCAAAACTCTAGGAGGAGTTCTCAAATGTAAATTTGTGTCAATATTGGGAAGGTCAACAACATCGGGGATAGATCGTGTACCTTCAATTGGAGGTGAAATTGATGACATACCTTGAGATTGACATGTAAAGGATGTTGTACCTCCAACTTGAGATGTCATTTGTGGAGTTCCTTCAAATAGAGATGTGTTTGCTGATGTACTTTCAAAACGCAATGTTTTTTATGGTGTGTCTTCAATTGGAGATGTGATTTCCGATATACCTAGAAAACCACATTTTGTTGGCAATGTGTCTTCAATTGGAGATGTGCATTGAGCTTCACCTATGGTTGATGATGTGCCCCCAACTTTTGTATTCATTCCTATCCTTCCACGAACTTTCCTCATCCGTGCCCTTTGTTTTGCCAATTTGGCATCTCTCTTAGATTGCACATAAGTTTGTGGTTGTATGGGCTGCAACTCCTTTGCTTCACAAGCTACATTTTTTTGTTCTCTTCTCCTTGCTTTTTTAACTGCATGCTCTTCTGGTGTTAGAGGCTTCGGTCATTTCCTCGGCATGACCTTGAATGCTACATGTCCACAAACACACATAGAACAAAATTAAGTAATGCATTTTACAAAAAATTTGATGCAGAGAGGGGTGGAAACCATTCAATACAACAAATCAATGAGAATCACAAACCTAGGGTATAAATTGCTGCCACCTAAATGAAAACTAGAGACTCTTGTGTTTATTTTTCTCAAATCCAATTTTTTTATTATCAACAAAGTCATGAAGAATATGGATTCAAATAAGGGTCTGTGATGCTATATCTTATCATTATTCACTATTTCTTTGGCAATGAGGTTTTCCAAATTAGATGAAAATAAAAATTTTCCAAATTAGTTGGAAAAAGAATGAAATACAGTGAATTCCACTAGCCATGCTGGAAATGGACTACTATAAGCAATGAAAATAGAATTCATAAGTAAATTTATGTTAAGTAAATGTCATGTTTTTTATTTTTTTTGTTCTTCAAACTCATAAAAATTGAACTTTTTTATGCAAATCTAAAAATTGAACTTTTTTATGCAAATCCCATCTAATTCAATGTTGAATTCTAAGTCCAATTGTTATGATTAATAAAATCATTAAGGAAATTTAGTTTATATTGTCAAAAACAAACAAATATACTAAAGACAAACATTTCAATTTACCAAAATGAATATATTACCTCAGATATAATGTAAAATGATGTAGAAACTTCAAAATATCTTCTTCTATGTTGTCTACCATGCAGATTGGTGGTAAAAAGGTGATGGATCAAGCATAGATTGGTACAATATGAAGTCAACTACAGAAAAAAAGGCATTTCTGACTCGGATAAAGCGTTGAATCATGGGGTCAACCCTTATTTTTACCGTTTCAAGGTAAAACCCATTTGGCACTCGCCAAATATGTTCCTCTGAAAAGGAGAGACTTTAGAGAGAGGGATTCAAAGTGGGAGAGAGGGGGTGGGAAGGAGAGACCTAAGAAAGTAGGGTGGGAGGTAAGTGAGGCCTGACAGAGAGGGATTGTGACATAAGTGAGGCTTAATCCCTCAACCCTTAAACCCTAATCCATAGAGACAAGAGAGAGGGAGGGAGAGGGAGTGGGAGGGAGACACCTGAGAGAGAAGGAGAGGGAGACAAAGTGGGAGAGAGGGGGTGGGAAAGAGATACCTAAGAGAGTAGGAGAGAGAGGGAGTGAGAGATAGAGGGATGGGAGAGATACAAGGAGTGAGAGAGAGAGAGACTTGAGAGATAGAGAGGGGGTGGGAGGGAGAGGGAGTACTCAAGATAGAGGGATTCGAGAGAGATGGAGGGGGTGGGGGGATATACATGAGATATAGGGAGAGAGAGAGTGGGAGGGAGATATCTAAGAGAGGGAGAAAGATAGAGTGGGAGAGAGTGAGAGCGAGGGAGTGGGAGAGGGAGAGGGATGGGAGAGAGATAGAGTGTTTAAGGATTTAAGGGATAAGCGTTTAGGGTTGAGGGTTTAAGGGTCAAAGGATTAAGGGTTGAGGATTGAGGGATTAGGGTATAGATTTTACTCTGGTTTAAGGGTTTAAGGGTTGAGGGATAAGGGTAGATGGAAGAGGGTATTGGGTTTAGGGTAGAGGGTATCGGGGTGAGGGTTGAGTGTTTAAGGGTTGAGGGTATAGGGTTGAGGGATTGGGGTAGAGAGGGAGGGAAGGATGGAGGGAGAGGTGGAGGGAGAAGTGAGATAGAGAGGAGATAATAGGAGAAAGGGATAGAGATATATGAGGGTTGAGGATCTAACGTATAGGATAGAGGGTTGAGAATTTATGGTATAGGATTGATGGTCTAGGGTATTGGGTTGAGGGTATAGGGTAGAGGGTAGAGGGTAGAGGGTAGAGGGTAGAAGGTTTAAGGGTTTAGGGTTGAGGGTTTAGGGTATAGGTTTAAGGGTATATGGTTGAATGATTATCATTGAGGGTCTAATGTATAAGGTAGAGGGTATAAGGGTTAAGGGTTTAAGGTTTAAGGGTTGAGGATTAAGGGATTAAGGGATTAAGGGTTCAGGGTTGAGGATTGAGGGTTAAGGGTTTAATGGTTTAGGGTTTAAGGGTTGAGGGTCAAGATTTTAAGGATGAGGGTAGATGTTTGAGGGTATAGGGTTGATGGATTAGGGTTCAAGGTCCAACATATAGGGTACAAGGTATAGGGGTTGAGGTTTTAGGGTTAAGGGTTTAGGATTGAAGGTAGAGGATTGAGGGATGAGGGTTGAAGGGTTAAGGGTTTAGGGATTAGGGTAGAGATTTTAATTGGGTTTAAGGGTTTAAGGGTTGAGGGTATTGGGTATTGGGTTGAGGGTAGAGGGTAGAGGGTTTAGAGGTTTAGGATTTAAGGGTTGAGGGTTGAAGGTTTAGGGTATAGGGTTGATTGTTCAAGGTTATAAGGGTTGAGGGATTAGGGAAGAGAATTTGGGATGGAGGGAGGGAGAGATGGAGGGAGAGTCTTGAGAGAGAGAGGGATGAAGTAGGAGAGAGATAGAGGTTAGACGGTTAAGGGTAGAGGGTAGAGGGTTTAAGGGTTTAGGGTTTAAGGGTTAAGGTTTT
>CM021106.1:213872574-214225070 GCA_007115665.2 Sequoiadendron giganteum
GAGAGTGAAATAGAGAGAGAGAGAGAGGTAGGTAAGGAGAGGGAGGGGAGATAAAGGGAAGTAGAGAATGGAGGAGAGAGGGAAGAAGAGGTAGGGAGGGAGAGATAGGTGAGATAGAGAGAGAGGAGGGAGGGAGGGATATTTAAGGAGAGAGAGGTGAGATAGAGAGAAAGAAAGTAAAGAGGGGAGGGGGAGAGAGAGAGGTGATAGAGATAAGTAGAGGCGTAATGAGTAAGGTAGATAAATTGAGAGAGGGAAAGAGAGAGGGAGAGAAAAAGAGGTATATAGGGGTAGGCTAGACAGAGAGATGTAGAGTAAATTTTGGTGGAAGAGAGAGAGGATGGAGGGATAGGTAAAGATGGATAGTTGAGATAGATAGAAGGAGAGAGATATAGGTAGAGAGAAGGTAAAGAGAGATAGAAAGAGGGGGAGGGAGAGAGGAGAGATAGAAAGAGAGGGAGGGAGGGAGAGACAGAGAGAGTAGAGAGGGAGGAGAGAGATAGAGAGAGGTGATAGAGAGAGAATTAGAGAGGGAAAGAAGGTGGAGATATTGAGAGAGAGGAGGCAAGGAGGGAGAGAGAAATAGGTATAGAGGGACAACTAGGTAGAGAGAAGTAGATATGAAAGGAGAGATATAGGGAGAGGTAGGGATGGAGAGAGAGGTGAGACAAAAATAGAGAGAGGTCTAGGAAGATAGAGGGAGGAAGATGTAGGGATGGAGAGACAGAGGTGAGAGAGATAAGAGAGAGGAGGGGTGAGATAGAGAGAAAGAGAGTAGAGAGGGAAGGGGAAAGAGAGAAGTGAGATAGGTGATAGAGATGTGTGATGGAGCTTAAAATTAGAGAGATAAGGAGGAAGTTGGAGAGATTGAGATGGAAAGAGGGGGGAGAGAGAGAGATGTATAGAGGGATAGGTTAGATAGAGAGAAGTAGAGAGAAAAGGTGGGTGAAAGGAAGAGAGAGGGAGAGAGAGAGGGGGAGAAAGAGAGGTGAGATAAAGATAAGTAGAAAGGGAAGGAGAGAGAGAGGGAGATATAGAAAATTAGAGAGGGAGGGAGGGAAGGAGAGAGAAGTGAGATAGAGAGAACTAGAGAGGGAAGGAGAGAGAGAATGACAAGATAGAGAGTAGAGAGGGGAGGAGAGAGTGAGGGAAGCAAAGAGAGAGAGAAAGAGAGGAGAGGGAGGGAGGGAAGGATAGGTAGGTGTAGAGAGTAGAGAGAGATATATAGAGATTAAAGGAGAGGGATGAGAGATAGAAAAATGTAGAGAGGGAAGGAGGGAGGGAGATAGATATTGGAGAGGGAAGGAGAGAGAGATGGACATGTAGAGACATAGTTCTTGAGCTCAAGGAAGATATTGTTAGATAAAGGGATGGATATAGTGAGAGAGAGAGAGGTCTAGAGAATAAGAGATGAAAATGAGTGAGATAGAGAGAGAAAGATGAAATTTGACCTCCTGAGTACTAAAATTTGACCTCCTGATTACTAAAATTTGACATGCTGATTACTGAAATTTGACTAAGTCTGAAATTTTTAAGATCTTCCAAAAACTAGAATTTGCATTATAACTCTTAGAGATCTGAAACCACTCTCAAACATCCTACCTATATATACATGAAATATAGCTTAAAATATAAGAAATTAAATGTCTATATGTAAATGTCAACTTATACTTAAATGTTTATTTCATGCATATAGTTTCCCTAACAAAGAAAGCGAAAATCTAGTTTTGTGCAAAGCAAGCCATTTGGCGCTCGTCAAATGACTCATCACATTTGGTGAACGCCAAATTTGGCGCACGCCAAATGTGATGAGTCATTTGGTGCTCGCCAAAAGGCCTGCTTTAGACATGTTAATTAACAGGATTTGCTAAATTTTCTCATATTTTCGACCGTGCTCCCCATCTCATTTGCACATCTTTCAATGCAAGTTTATAAAAAAAACTGTGATAGTGTTAACCTCTATCTCAGCTATCTAAATATATAATTCTTTTTTCATTTTGATTTAGTTAAGGTTTTGATCCATGGCTTCTATTGTAAATGCCTTCGTTTTTGGTCAAAAACCAACATGTGCTAGGTTTAGGATAGATTTTTACACGTTCATCGGAATGTGAAAAAATTATGTTTTTTGAAACTAGACTCCATTCTACACATGATGAAAAATAAATAAATCAATTTTCGATTAGTTTGCAAAAAATTTGGGGGGGAGCACGCTCAAATTTCAGCTTTTCAGGATGTGTCCACTTTGAAAATTCATAAAATATTATATATTCATTAAAAAAATTATCCGAAAGAAGGAGGATAAACTACATGGTGTTAGCTAATTTCTCACTATTGGGATTTTTGAAATTCTAAAAAAAAGTTAACCAAAAAGGGGGGAGCCCTCAGGCGCTATGCTATTTTTTTTGATAAAAACAGGACCTGTTTTTCCCCCCCACCCTTTTTGAGACCCTTAATCTTCATTAATTTCAAAAAACAATAGTATCTTAGAAACTAGACTCGGAGCACTTCAAATTTTGTTGCTATCACATCTGAAATTTTGAGCGTAACTATCTTCATTTTCTCATGCAAATCAGATTTTCCTAATTTCAGATTAAAAAAAAAATGGCATCTTAACAGCCAAAATTGTGTCACAGATTGGTGCACTTACCCCCCACTAAAGCATAAATACATTTCACATTTTTGAGATGGGATATATTAATTTTGAAGGGGAGTTGAGAAGGGGGGTCAATATTTTTCAGCAGAGAAAATGAACACAAAATAGGAAAATGATATGATAAAGTAGTTGAATAATCAACTTGCACATAATAATATGAGGTAAACTTATCCAGTTGTATGTTATGAGATACATAAAAATGGTCCAATTTGCTAGGTTTTCTATCACTACTTGGTATACAATTACACCAAGTATACCAATTATCGGCATGATTGGAGAAATTCTTGTAAATAAGATCAACAACTCCAAGCAAATTTTGACAGTATATCCATTTTTCAAATTCCTCATTACTAAGTTTAAAATGGCTAAACTAACTGTGGTCTTCATGATGCTCCACCATATTAAAATCTCCTCCCAAAACCTAATTAGCATTAGGGAGGTTTTTAGACATACAATCCCAAATAACACATATGTCTTTAGAGTTGTTAGGTGCATAAATAGAGCAAAATCCAAAAGGTTGTTTGTTGATAAAGGGAAGCGCCCAAACATAGTGATGAGCTGAGTCCTCTCCCTTATCAATGACATGTTTGAAAATCCAAGGTGACAATCCAAGCACAACCCCACCACTTCCTTCCTTATGTGAGGTATGAATAAGAAAAAAACATCCTTCCAAAGGCTAAAAAGAGCCATATCCAAACATAGATTGCTGATTTTAACTTCTTGTAACAATAACACATCAGGTCTCCATTTCATAATCGTATCTTTGGCTTTAAATTTTTGATGAGAGTGGGAAAACTCTCTCACATTCCAGGATAATATTTTGCAATTCATGGTAACCCAACAAGAGATTTATCATCCTCTTGTGGCAAGACACCAAAGCGATTAGAAATGCAACCACATGTTCATTGTCCACTTTCTTGTTTGAACCAACATGTGGAGACCTTGACCGTTTTCTAGATTTAGGAGGGGAAGAACTAAATCCACAAGGGGATTTCAACAGACCAGGAGAGTGAGGATGAGGTGAAGCGATGGGAGTGGAGTGGGAAAAATAAGATGGAGAGGATGGTTCCTTTCTTTTTTGAATAATTTTCCATTCATCATTCATAATGATGTCTTTATAAGAAGCAATGTCCATAGAAGAGGGTTCTAGAGGGGAAGAATGACTAGGTAAGGTAGAACTAGTGTTTGGTGGCAAGGTAGGGGAAGAGGAACTTTTAATGGTAGAATTTTGCTGCGAATTGGAAGTATTGACCACTTTGGCTGGAGAAACTTGCATTAGAGAGGAAAAAGACCTATTTTTCTTGATAGGATAGTCCCGTATCAAATGCCCATCTTTTCGGCAATAAAATTAGCCATTCGACTTGTTTAAATGTACTATTGTTTGGTCCAATTCAAAACTTGGACCATACAACTTGATATTCTCTAGCAAAGGTTTGTTCAAATCAATTTACACGCATACTCTTAGGTGGACTCTTAAGCTAGCAAATTTATCAGAACTTTGCTTACACCGTATGACTTTACCAAGTTGGGAAACAATATCTTTCAAGAATGGTCTAAAGGCTAAGTTCAAATATGGGAATTCTAACCACATGGGATAGTGAGAATGGGAAGGGCCTTCGCGATGAAAATCAAATGTCCAAGCTTGTAAATAATAGATCTACCCACAAATAGTCCATGTGTCATATTGTAAAACTGCTTGGGCATGTTGAATAGATTTAAACATATAGGATACATAACCTTTTCCCAACCCCCTAATCGACTCAATCACCCATCCCCTATTTTCCCAATTTTGTTTGGCCCATTTATAGAAGTCTATTAGAGGGGAATCCTTTTAAGAAAAATAAAGTAACAGTTATGTTTTGGTTTTCAACTATGCAATCAACAACTTCATCTGGTAACTAGAATTCTAAGATATTACCTTAACAACTTCTTCTTGAATTCCCTCTTCTTTTCCTCTATTTGGAATAGGGGTTACCACTTATGGGATGTTTTGGTTCTTTTTTTGTCTTCCAGAATCAAGAGCATCCTCCACTAAACCATAAGCATTGCTAGATTCCAAATGGGGAGCTTTCGTAGCCATTCTTGCCTCTATTTCCATCCTCCTATGTAACCCATCCTTCCCTAGTAGCTCACACTCTGAATTTTTTTCCTAGAAACATTATCCCTCATGGGAATCTTTCATTTCATCTAATTCTTTATCTGAATCATCTAAAATATGTTGCCTAGCTAGGCGAGCTTCCAACTTCAGTCTCATCTATAGCGGAGGTCCTTTGTTTTCGCTTATGAAATCCACCAAAAGAGATGATAGAAAAAAAAAAAAAGAGCCCAAGCTCTATGCCTTCCCTACACTCTCCACTCGAAAAGATAAAAAATAGCATAAAATTGATTGATTTTGATTATGCAATATGAATGAGATCTCAATACACCTGATCAATTTATATTACATGAAATCTACATAGTTGATTCTCTATAACTATAAATAAATTATTTGTATTTACTCACTCATTTGAGAAACTCTCTAAGGGAGGTTATATTATCCTCTATCCAACCCCTAAGTATCTTGATTTAATACCTTGTAAATAAACATCAAAGACAATTGCAATGATATAATATAACTATATATTGGTATTTATGTGGACACTTATGTAACAATGAATGCTCATAAAAAGATCTTTAAAATAATGCATATAATGTGTGAGAGGTCTATATTTTGTATCTCTTGATGTCTTAAATAAATCTAAAGTGAGGGAATCCTCTTGGTCAACTATGTGGTTAAATACCTACTTTATGTTAATCACCTAATAATATTAATGGCAAAGACAACCTGATTTTGAACATGTGACTTAGGCCTTCAAAGCTCTTTTGCATAGAGGTAGGGATGCAAGTGAATAATGAAAAAATCAAAAATATGATTTTCTCTTTGAAAAGGAAGAAGATGAATTCATATTGTTGATATGAACCAGAATCTCCTAATTGATCCAAAAATACAAGTATCTTAGCCTCAAATTTTATAGATAATACATTTGGGATATAAATAGGATAAAAAGGATAAAGGGGGGTGGAGAGCTATTAATGTACTTTAAAATAGGTGCAAGAATGTAGAGTTATGGGATTACAAGAAAACCAAGGTCATATTTGATTTACTTGTTACATTGATGGTGTTATATCACCGTGAAATATGGACTAATAGAACATCGAATTTGAAATGAAGACAAATAAAAAGAATTCAAAAATATATAAATACAAACCAGTTTAGAATTATGACCTAAACCCCTTATCAAATACAACTTTCCCTTTTAAAAGCAACGACTATGACCAAGTTACTATGTTACTTGAAAAATCAACAAGAAAATAAATAACTTCTAAAAATACCTCCTAGCCCATAAATTGTTGAGCTGTTAAAGCTGCCCGTACAATCAATTGACCCATAGACCGTTTTATGGACATATAAAAATCATTTCATTTCAAAAGCCTGAGCTGATCCCGTCATTGTCGACTGTCACGGATTTTCAGTAGCTGTTATATTTGTTTAATATTCATGAACTTATCGGTCTGGTTTTACAGCATTCTTAATTAATGCTATTGTCCTCAAATTTTGGTCTAAAGAAGTAAAAACAGCAATTACTATCACCTAATACGAATGGAGTAAGTTTTTGGTTTTATCTTCTGCCATCTCCTGTCCGTATTAAAGTATTTTCCAACATTAGTTTTGTAATGAATTGCTATAAATGCAAGAGTAATAAATAACAGTAGATTTAAAGCTCGACGACCTTACTTTCTTTGCTGTTGTAAATGCCATTTCTACAATAGGTGAATAATTAGTGAGGACCCAAACCATTTCAAATTCTATTTTGGTAAAGTGGACAACCAAAACGTTTTGCAATAATTACAATGCTCTAGAGTAAAAACATTCTACATATAATTAAATAAATGTAATTAATAATTAATTATTTTAGATGAATAAGATGAAATTAATAAAAATATCTTAATTAAATGTTAAATTTTGTTAAAAAAAAAAATGACAGAAATAGGTTTCAATAGATGTTAAAAAAGATTCATTAAGGAATTGAAATTTTAATGCTATAAATTGATTGTCCTTTGTTCAGTACATTTATACAAATGCAATCATAATCTCTACAAGTGTGAACCTAAACTAATGTAAACAACTAAACCATAACTTATGGATTTGAACCAGTCAAGATGGATTGTTAGAATTTGCTTCATCAATTTTTTGATATTTAAATGTTTGTAAGTACTAGTAGTGTAAATACTTAACTCTAGGATTTTTGTTAAATCATGAAGGTTAGGTACTCCTCAATTAGATGTCTTAGGATGATCCATTCAATGCCTTCAAAACAATGATCAAAGGTAGCAAGTGTGTGACAAACCTGATATTATGTGTGTCAATGTAATGCTCTAAAAATGTTTTTAGATTCTATGTATTCTCTTTACAAATCAAAGTCTAGATGTACTCAATATTAATGCCTTGGGTGACTTTGAGTGAATGAATGAATTTCTATAAATACAACATACCACACATATCCACACAAACTCTTGTTAGGTTGGCTCACAATGGCTAGTGAAAATTTCTATGAGTTTGGGAATTTTAAAAATTTAAGGATCATGTCTGTGACTACAAAAATGACTTGATTCTTGAGTCCACACCTACAAACTTGATCAAGGGTGATGGATGGAGGGAGGGGGAGTGCGGTATGGGGGATATTTTTTTATTGGAATAAGATAATTAAATTAAATGGAATCAAAAATTACATGAGGATATAACAAATGGCTACTAATAAACTATAAGACAACAACAATAAACCCCCATGCTCTAAGCCAAAAAAAAACATAGTTGTAAATAGTCTAAGAGTAGTTTTAATTCTAGAAGATCATAGGAATGGCTAATCCACTTCCAAGTAACCACATGAGCAACTCCAACGCAGGCATGATCAACTGTTATTTAAATTCTAATAGTAACAATAATAGATCGAATAAATGGATAAAAATTAATAGTTGCAACATAGACACACTGTATTTATTCTAGTGAATCACTTTCTTTTTTACAAATAGTCTTCTAATATTCATTGGTATATTCATCCTCTCCATTAGTTCTCTAAGATCGCTATCTAGAATGCTACCAACACTTGTAGCTTCTCTAAGTATGTTGCACAAGAGTTTTGAGCAACATATAGTCGTACCAAGTAACCTCCAAAGTAGTCATCTCAATAAGAAAATGAAATATCTCTCATTTAATCTACAACAACACCATTCAAGTGAACAATTTCATTTAAATTTACTCTCAAAGGCACTACGTTGAACCTGCAATTTTTTTAATATCTTCCTGAACTCAAGATTAGCTTGGTAGGAGGATTGAAGCATAGTGACATAAGGGAAAAAAAAATCGCAAAGAATCCCAATCTTTCAAGATGAGAAATAATAGTGTGACATATTAGGGATTAGAACCAATCTTTCCAGATGATAAATAATAGGATGAAGATATAAGGATGTCATGAATCAAATTTATGCAAGATTATGTCTCTTGTAGGCTAGTTATTGTATTTAGGACACTTCAATCAAAGCAAGCCCAAAACATAAGGGAAAAGGGCATGTGTATTCAACTTCCATCATTTTAAATTGTAGTGTAGGAAAATGCATACCCTTGCATTTTCACACTTGTTTGGGCCCACCTTGCTTTATTTATGTCTTAATTGGTCCTATTTTACATCCACAAGCCTAATAAATTATATTTTTTTATGGCTAATCCCGACAAACATCAAAGGATAAATGATAATTTAATAATTTTGGTTGTGTGTCCCTAATTTTTGGGTCAAGACTAAAATGCCACCTAGGGCATCTTTTCCCCCCGAAGGTCTTGGGACCCTAATTTCAAATGCACCTTAAATGGGACCCTTTTTGGAGTATGTGCCCCAAGTTTTCAGGACTTGGGAGGCCCCCTTAAGGTATTTTCACGATTTAGCCTCCTTTAATTAATGAATTCATGTGTCAGCTTGTTGTGGTGTAATTTTGGGTTATTAAGCATGGATAAGTATAAATACAAGGTTCTTTCATTCATTTTCAACTAAGACTTTTGTGACAACATTCCTAATAAAAAATTGGAGTCCACAAGAGCATTCAAGAGCAATTCATCAAGAATTTGGAGCCGTTATCAAGATTCAAGCATCATATCAAGGATATAATTGCATCATGTGTGTTTTTGAGCTAATATTTGTGATGTAGGGTTTTGATCCAAGCAAGAAATTCAAGTCAAGATTTATCAAGAATTCATTGGAGTCAAGATCTATCAAGCATTCATTGGAGTCAAGATCTATAAGGAAAGCATAGGTTTGGAAACACTTTCCTAATGCTAATTTTAAGAAGAGAATGCAGACATATGGTTCAATTTCGAATTACAGTTTATTAGAGATGCACATTAATGGAATAGATAAGAAAATATTGAGACAACACAAAGTAGCCACTAGTATTTATGTGGGAAAACCCTTACGAGAGAAAAACCCACCACACCAAGAAAAAACACTTTGTATTATAGTGAATGAAGTCCACATACAGAGTTATAGTTTGTGCTTCTCAAATGTCAAATTACAATGTCAATTTAGGTAGCATAATATTTCCATGATCAACCTCATTCTCTCATTGAACATACACTTGATCACTGTTACAATTTCGTAATCCCATTACAGCAATATCAGAGTGAATGCTATGTCATTCTACATCCTAGACCATATAGGAAAACCAATCGTTTCAGTTACTATATAAAATCGTAAACTGTCACACAACAGTTACAATATTGGGTCATCGTTGAGACAGGCTTCAAACTTTCACCAATCTGTTTGAGTCATACCGATGAGTGAAACACCTGCCAAGACTAACTGTCATTGGAGTATCGACGAGACAAGATACCATGTCCCATCGATCACTCATCATTACATCAACACGAGCTCCTCATGGCACATTGTCGACCAAGTCCATCATCACATCGGGGAGACACCATATTGTTTCCCAGCAATGAAAGAAAATCCTATCGATGTCCACTTTATCGCTTAATAAAGCTCACCTTGTATTGGAATATTGGTTAGACAACAATATGTCACTCACTCATATGAGGATGTCATACCGATGAAGTTAGACTATCAGATTTTTTATGAACTTCACAACCCATGACTTGTAGTTTCAAAGTTTCAATTCTCTACGACATCATGATCGGTTTGTTGTTGGGACTATCATTAGGGTCCTACTAAAAGAGCTATGTCATGTTGATAGAATAATTTGTCAACACCACAAATTGTGAAGTCATCGAGGGGACAAACTTTGGAGTATCATCGACCAAGCAATGTCTCAACAATGAAGAACTAAGTGAATACATGAAGACTCATCAAACCATCATTGGAACAACAAACAAGGTCCCATCAATAGGACAAAGTCAGGCTGATCAAAGAGGTAAAGAAGACAACAATGCCAATATCAAGCCAGTAAGTTGAGATACATTTCCAACATGCTCTCACTTGACGAAGACTTATTGGATTCTTCCAAACTTGAAGATTACTAAAATTCATAGGCCCCAAGGCCCATCGAACTGGAACACCACCTATACTTATATGTGCTCATTGCTTTCATTAATGCATCTACAAAATTTTCTAGAGTATCCACCTTCTCAAGACTGACCTTTCCATCCTCCACCATATCTCATACAAAATGGTATTGCACATCAATATGTTTCGTCCTGGCATGAAAACTTGGATTTTTCGCCAAACAAATAGCACTTTGACTATCACATAAAATGGTAACTTGCCTTGTATTGAACCCAATATCAAAAAAACAAAAATCTTTAAAGAAAAATTACTTCTTTGCAGGCGTTTGTTGTCATATATTCTTCTTCCATAGTAGATAAAGTGACTAAACACGTTGCTTACTTAGCCAACTAACTGCACCACCATTCAATGTGAATATGTATCCACTAGTGGATCTCCTACTGTTAATGTCCCCTGCCCAATCAGATTCCACATAACCTTGAATTTTGATGGATCTTTGTGACCCAACCAATTTACCATGATAACACAAAGTGGACTGCAAAGTACCTCTTAAATATCTAAAAACTCTTTTCACAACATCCCAATGCAGTCTACTTGGATTTTCCATAAAATGGATAAGAACTCCCATCGCTTGGGTAATATTTGGCCTTGTACAAACCATTGCGTACATTAAATTTCCAAATGAACTTTCATAAGTAACTCTAGTCATGTCCTCCATTTTGGTAGGAGATTTTGGACAATCTTCAACAAATAGCTCTGTTCCTTGCAACACTAGAACAATTAGCTGCTTGCAATCAATCATACCAAATTTATCTAGGAAAATATTGATATAATTACTCTGGCTGAGCCAAATCCTTTTGCTCCTTCTATCTCTTGTGATTTCCATCCCCAGAATATACCTTGTTGCACCAAGATCTTTCATTTCGAATTTTGTAGACAGCTAGGATTTTAGATCAGAAATCATAGTCTTACTATTTCCTTTGAACAACATGTCATCAACATATAGGGAAATAATAAGCACTCGATCAATTTCAGTTTTTAAGTACACACAATGATTATATTTTGATCTTACAAATCCCAATGACAAAACAAAAGTGTCAAACTTCTGGTACCACATTCTAAGCAATTGTTTTAAACCATACAACCATTTCTTTAACTTGCAAACTAGATTTTCTTTACCTTTTTCCACAAAGTGCTTTGATTGGGACATATGAATTTATTCTTCAAGATCTCCATGAAGAAATATTGTCTTCACATCCATCTGTTCAATCTCTAAGTCATACATTGTTGCACGTGACAAAAGAAATCTGATAGATGTCAACTTAGCTATAGGAGAAAATATTTTTCCATAATCAATTCCCTCTACCTAGGAAAAGCCTTTCGCAACCAACCTAGCTTTATACTTTTCAACACTACCATCCAAACCAATTTTCTTCTTAAATACCCACTTACAACCAACAAGCTTTTGATCTTTAGGCAAGGGTACCAAATACTAGGTTACATTCTTCTCTAGTGATGCCATTTCCTCTTTCATGGCTTCCAACCAAGAATTTGAATTAGATATTTCTATAGCCTCTTTCATAGTCCTAGGCTCATCAGTGTTTGTAATCAAAGCATAGGCACAATTTTCATCCGACATAGAAAAACCATACCTTTCAAGTTGTCACCTTTCATGTGTAGACCTCCTCACAGGTTGAGGCTGAGGTTGAGGTTCTTCTTCCTCAGAACTCGCAGAGCTGCTTGAGCTCTCCTCAGTTTCAAGTAACACTTCATAGTTCCTCTTTATCTGGAGTTTGAGCAATTTCAACTACTTTTTCTTTATTTTCTTCTTTCATCTCTAAATGCAGATCCACTGAAGAAGGTTTCAGCTCGTGTAATATTACACTTATGTTGTATACAATCTTTTCAGTCATAGGATTCCAAAGCTTGTATCCTTTCACACCAATTCCATAGCCAATGAAGATGCATTTTACAACTTTATTTTCCAACTTAGATCTTGTCTCATTCGACACATAAGCATATTCCTCACAACCAAAGACTCTCAAATGCCTTAAAGAGGGCTTCTTACCAAACCAAGCTTCCATAGGCATTTTATCAACAAATGTCAAAGATGGAGATCGATTTGATAAATAACATGTTGTAGCCACAGTCGCAGCCCAAAACTTTGCTCCAGACCAACATTGCTCAACATGCTTCTCACCTTTTCCATCAGCATCTTGTTCAACCTCTTAGCAACTCCATTTTGTTGCGGAGTGTCAAGTGTCATTTTATGCCTTTTTATTCCATGGTCTTTGCAGTACCTCTCAAAATACACAGAATAAAACTCACCGCCTTTATCTATCCTCAGGAATTTAATTTTTGTACTAGTTTGATTTTCTACCAAGTTCTTAAAATCTTTAAACCGACTGAACACTTTTGACTTACTTTTTTTTAAATACACAAATTCCCTTCTTGAATAATCATTTTTTTTTATTATTATTTTTTCTATTAGACTGCAGGAATCGGGTAGCACAACCCCCTATAAACTGCATTCCGCATGGTAAAATTTTTAATGTGACCGGCGGCGCTGGCACGACACGCCCTCCGGTACCACGGGAGTGGGGGAGACTAGACCTTGTGACCAACCTCCTGCAACAAGAAAGATTTAGCCAGCTGAGCTAGGGCCCCAACCCCTTCTCGAATAATCATCAATGAAAGAGAGATAATATATTAATTTCAATAGAAAAGGAACATTTACTAGACAAAAAACATCAGAGTGAATATAATTCAGAACACCATAAGATTTATGAGGACTAGAATAAAATTAAACATGATGTTATTTTCCATATATACAATGTTCACAAAAATTGAACTCAAGGTTACAATCATTAGTCCCTTCAACTAAGTTTTTATTTTTCAAATATTTTAAGCCTTTCTCACCAATGTGGTCGAGCCTTTGATGCCAGAGCATGGTATTTTCTACAATAAAATTAACCTTCAAAGAATTCACCCCCAGAGGAACTTCAATATCCTTCTCTATTTGAGTAGCCTTTCTTGACTTTTTAGAGACAGTGTTGCATTGAACAACATGTGCGTCCAGCTTGTACAAAGTACCAATTCGAGCACCCCTTTCCAGCACCATTGAGCCTCTATTCATCTTATAAACACCATCCAAGAATGAAAAGTGTACTCCAATTTCATTCAACTTGCTTACATAAAGTAAATTTTGAGCCAGACCTGGTATATGCATTACACCATCAATTCCTTTTATTCTTCTTTTAGGAAATTGAATTTTAACTCTTCCATGACCAACAATTTCTAGAGATGAGTCACTTGCCAGATACACCTTTCCACCATCATAATTTTTGTATTTTGTAAACCAATCTCGGTGAGATGTCATGTGAAAAGATGCACCTGAGTCAATTAGCTAGACATCATCTGATGCCTAAGTCACCAAGACTACAATGAAGGCATGTACATCACTCTGAGAAGAATCATTATTCAAAGAATTTTTTTTCTTCTTCTTCTTTTTCTCCTCTTTGCAATCCTTACGGACATGACCAAGTTGCCCACAATTCTAGAATTTCACCTTGGACTTCTTTCCAGGAGACTTTGATCTCCCTTCGTATTTTGATCTTGACTTCTTGTCCTTCTTCTTGCCTTTCTCATTCAATCTTCCTTGAACTGTAAGAGCCTTCTTTTCCATCTTAGAATATTTCCTTCACATTTCTTCTGACAACAATGAAGCAACCACATCTTCCATTTTGAAAGTGGTTGACATGCTCTTAATCGCCATCACTAAATGATCCCAAGAGTTAGGTAAAGAACACAATAAGAGCATATAGTGATCCTCATCATGTATCTTTACACCTACAAATGTTAATTGAGCAATGAGCATATTGAGTGTATTCAGATGATCAACCGGAGACGCTCCTTCCTCCATCTTCAAAGAGTATAGCTTCTTCCTTAAGAATAGATTATTCACCAAGGACTTGCCTTGATAAATTTCACCCAGCTTCTTCCACAAAGAAGATGCAGACTCCTCTTCATGAACATTTAGGAGAGAAGAGTCTGCAAGACATAGTCTTATGAACCCTTTTTATTTTCTATCTATGAGGTCCCATTCTTATTGCTTCATTCCTGAAGGTTTAGTTCTAGAAATAGCAATCTAGAGATCTCTATCCACCAATAGGTCTTCCATTTTGAGTTTCCACAACTCAAAATTTCCACCATTGAATTTTTCAATTTCTATCTTCCTTGATGTGCTTGCCATCTTAATCTATAATCGACATTACCATATTCCTCTACAATACTCCCACTTCAAAATTGATACAAAAAACCCCATCCAACCCACAAGGATAACACAACTGGCCAGACTCTGATACCATTTGTAAGGAAAGAAGAGGTGCGAAAACACTTTCCTAATGCTAATTATAAGAAGACAATGCAAACATATAATTTGAAATTTTGAATTATAGTTCATTAGAGATGCAAATTAATAAAATAGATAAGAAAAAATTAAGAGAACACAAAGTAGACACCAGTATTTATGTGGGAAAACCCTTACGGGAGAAAAACCCACTACACCAAGCAAAAACACTTTGTATTATAGTGAATGAAGTCCACATACAAAGTTACAATTTGTGCTTCTCAGATGTCGAATTATAATGTCAATTTGGGTAGCATAATATTTCCCTAATCAACCTCATTCTCTCTTCGAACACACACTTTATCACTATTACAATTGCATAATCCCATTACAGTGATTTTTGAGTGAATACTATACCCTTCTATATCCCAGACCATATAGGAAAACAAATCATTTCAGTTCCTCTATAAAATCGTAAACCGTCATACATTGGTTACACTATTGGGTCATCATTGAGACAAAATTCAAACTTTCATTGATCTATTTGAGTCACACTGATGAGTGAAACACCTGCCAAGACTAACTGTCATCAGAGTATCGGCGAGACAAGAGACCATGTCCCACTAGTCACTCATCGTTACACCGACCTGAGCTCCTCATGGCACACCATCGACCAAATCCATCATCACATCAGGGAGACACCATATCATTTCCCAATGATGGAAGAAAATCTTGTCGATGTCCACTTTACCACTTAGTAAATCTCACCTTGTATTGACATATCAATGAGACAACTAGTTGTCACTCACCGATATGAGGATGTCATACCGATGAAGTCAGACTATCAAAGGTTTTATGAACTTCACAACTCGCAACTCATAGTTTTGAAGTTGCAATTCTTTGTGACATCATGATTGGTCTATCGTTGGGACTATCATTAGGGTCCCTCTGATAGAGCCATGTCATGCCGATAGAAAAATCCACTAACACCACAAACTGTAGGGTTGTCGCAGGGACAACCTTTGGAGTCTTGTCGACCAAGAAATGTCTCAACGATGAAGAACTAAGTGAATACATGAAGACTCATCGAACCATTGTTGGAACAACGAACAAGGTCCCACCGATAAGCCAAAGTCAGTCCAATCAAAGAGGTAAAGAAAACAACACTGCCAAGATCAAGCCATTAGGTTGAGACACATTTCCAACAAGATCCACATTCAAGCTAGCCATTTCATACAAGTTTGTAGACTTCATAACAAGGGCTTTGTGAGTTGCAACATAGCACTTTGTTCATTCATCATTTCCCTCCTTTATTCCATTTCATTTTAAGGTTTAATTACCAACAAGGGTTTTGACCAAGGAAAACCCCCATTCACTAACAATCAACAAGTTTTTTCTCTCTTGCATGTTTGTGTTTGCAGATTTAGGTTGAAGACCTTAAGATCATTTGAAGTGAAAAGTTGCAAAGTTGTAAAGCTGCATAGAAATTTTTTCATCTTCATAGAAACTCACCTACAGGCTAGATCTAGAAGTTTCAAGACGTGAGACCAAAGAAGAAGGAAGTATGGACATCAAGCCTCAGGACCACTTTCAAAGATTTCAAAAATTCAAATGAGAACTAAGACGGTAGCAAGGGAGTCTTAGTCCTCCAAGTGGAATTTTTTAGAGATTATTTCATATCTGGTTTTGGCATCTGAAGATTCTGCATCTACCCCAAAAAATAGTAGTAAGACTAATAAGACAATAAGGACGTCTTAGTCCTCCATAGCACATTTTGACAACTTCTTTGCATTTCTAGAATGCTTGTCACATTTCAAAACTTCCTAGGTACACATAACCTAACTTGTTGCATAATTTTAGCATTTTCATCCTTCATTTAGCTTGCATAACTAGGTTTTGTGATTTGAATGTTATCTTTTCCAATATTTTGCTTGGTGGTGAACCCCTCAAATCCTAAAAGAACCCCTCCTAGGTCTTCCCTATTGAGAATTGACTCACCCTTTAGGTTGATAGTCAATCCAATTTGGGATCCTAGCACATCTTTGAATGATCGTGAAGAAAATAGTGGTCTTCTATGACCTAAGGTATAAAACATCACCATTTTCATACGGTTCAAAAATATATACAATTTAAAATATAAACTTTTTCAAGGAAAATAAACAAATATAAATCTAATGATAGAGTAATAAATGGATATAGAAACCTAAAAATAATAAATTAATGAAAATGAGCTAGATATAAACCTATAAATGATGAAAATATGTGAGACAAATGAGGAGTCCTTAGGTATTCCATGTGAGACTATCAGTTTTTGCCTTTGTGTGATTTATGTGATTGAACCAAGATATAGTAATGAAATGGTGATAAAAAAGAAGATACAAACTTTATGTGGCTAATGTATTGTGATTAATGTGATGGAATCTAAATTTATAGTGAAATGGTGATAAAAAATGTATACAAACTAAAGATAAGTGCAAGGAAATGGAAGACAAAATGGACATAAAAAATGAGCACTATTTTATTGAAATCAACTAAAACTAAACTTGGATGAGTAATTGAGATGCATGCACTCAAAATTTAAAGATGTGACAAAAACAAGAATTATAATACTCCAAATCTTGTTTCCAAACTTTTAAACTTTTTTTTAACGGTTAACATTTAGAGAGTCAAATTTTGTATGCACACAAAAGTGATATATTTTTCTTATTATAATAGAAGATAGTGTTTCAATGAGTGCCCTACATTTAGTACCTTTCAAACTACTTGGAAAAAATATAATTAAGAGTGAATAGTAGAATTGTATTTTTTTATTTTTTTTTATGTAATTTTAAAGTGGAAGCATCCTAAAAATTGCATCACTAGGTATATGTACATCACACATCTTACAAAAAAAAATTGAAAATACATTTTTTAATCTAGAAATAATGAAGCATAGAACAATCCTATATTATTCTTTCAAATTTTAACAAAAAATCAAAATTTATAAAGAAAAATCAATATATGTGAATCTTGTTGGAAACACAGTTGTCGTTGCACCAAAAGATTGACCTGTTAATGCCTGATACAACTGTGAGAGTTAACGGATCCATGGGAGGTGGTTAATCCATGCCACAAATCCTGAGGGGAGTGCTGACCATCTTCCAACAATCTCCCCCTTAGCGTTACCTAAGGGGATTCGAACCCAACATCTTTGGCTCTGATACCAATTGTTGTAAACATAGTTGGTGTTGCACCAAAAGATCGACCTATTAATGCTTGATACAACTGTGAGAGTTAATGGATCCACGGGAGGTGGTTAAGCCATGTCACGAATCCCAAGGGGAGCACTAACCATTTGCCAACAAATGTCAAGTATATAAAAATATTAGAGATTTTTTAAAAAAACATATTAATTTACTTCAAATATAAAATATGTATATGGTTGGAAATTTAAGAAGATGTGTAACATTTTAGTGCTAATTTTATTAAATATTATTTTAAAATGGAGAAAATTTATGACATTGAAGTTGAAAAATGCTATAAACCATCATGTTGGAATGGACTAAGATCCCCTAGATTGGTTACATAAATATGAGTTCCAGTGGGGAGGCCCTCATAAGTAAGTTATATATATAGGGATCTCCTTTGCAACCAGTCTATGCCTAAAAGAAATGTGGCTCTAGATAAAAGAAAAAATTGAAAGAAAAATGGATAGGTGGAATAGGAAATATCTATCATTGGTTGCAAGAATCTAGGTTTTCCAAAATATTATGTCATCATATACCATCTACTTTACCTCTGTGTGGTTCTTCAACGGTTACAAAATAAAAGAGATCCAAAAGAAGATTAGGAATTTTCTATGGTTAGATGGAAAAGGGAAAAGAAAAAAACATTCAATAAGATGGGACTGATGTTGCTTAGAAAAAGGCACAAGGTGGAATAGGCCTCAAAGACTTGATGGTTATGAGCCATGGAAAATACTAGTAAGGAACAATATTCAGTTGGCAGTCCCAAATCAATCTAATTATTGGAAAATGTTACCATTGAGTGATCTACTCATCACCAATAATCCAATACCCCATGTTGGCTCAATGGTGTTTAGAATAATTTGGAGGGTTTGGGAACTAATTAAAGATAAAATCAATAATTATCTTCTCAAATAGCATAATAACTTCTTAGGGCTTAATAGGTCCATTTGGTGGAATCTTGAGCATAATGGAAAACCTCTTGCACTCCTCCAAGGCTTCTCGAAAAAAAACATGGGCTCAAGCTAGGGTAAAATCCTTTGACATCCTAAAGGATGGGGTACTGAAGGACTGGGAAATATTGAGTGAGGAATTTAACATCCCCCAATCTAATATAAGAACTTATTTTGTAAGGTTGTAGGTTTTAAAACCCAATGGAAGTTTAGTAGTCCTAAAAAATAAAGCAAAGCATCATATGAGGGGTTATACCATCCCCCAAGCATCAAAACACTTTTACAATAACTATAACTAAGAAAATTTGAAAATCAAAATTTTCATTTTTTTTGGTTTTTTCTATGTTTAGTAAATCGCATTTTCAAAGGCCTGCAGAGCAAAATTTGAGGTTGAAACTTGCATCGATCCCTAAAAATTGATTATTGAAGGCACTTTTTTTAATGGATGAATCATTAATCTTGGAGACCTTTCCAACAATGCAAACGGATTAGAATTTTGAGCACTGAGTAGAAAGTTATGACCCCAACAAGTTGGGGTAAATAATTTCCTAGTTTTTCTCAAATCTGCAAATCGGGTTAGCCTCAAAAAACAAAATCAAATGTTAGTAAAATATTAGAGAGCATGTGAAGTTGAAAATTTAAAACACATGAAAATTGGCCATTTATTTTTTTACCAATAAAAAGCATCAATGTCCACAATGGCATTGTTGAAATTACCAAAAGTGTCACTATAATTCAGTGGCATCACTCTAGTGAAATTTGAAGGCATCGCTCTATAGAAAAATAGTGATGATAAAGGTGTTTCTATATCAGTAGCATCGTTGAAGCTAAAAATCAATAGCATCGTTATATTCAATAGCATTGTTGTACCCAAAATTTATCAATAACACTGATATATTCAATAGTGTCGCCATATTCAATAGCATCGATATATTCAATAGCATCCTTATAGCCAAAAAAATAATAGCTTCATTATATTTAATAGCATCACTCTAGTGAAAAACTATGTCACTATAGCTTTCAAAAGCATCGCTCTTTTTCAAGAACCTGTAGCTCACAAAAAATTAAGAGAAATTCATTAAAAAAAGTTAGTAAAGCCCTCCTAGCACCAAAATGTGATCATAGTCATAGTATAGGTTAAATAAACCAAAGCCATATGGATTTGAGGCATATTTAATCCACTAAGCCATGATCCCAATGAGATGTTCGAAATCACCAAAAATTAAGAAACCATTAAACTAAACATGAAATGAACTTGAAAACATAACATAAACCTATTCTAAGACTTCAAATATTCTCCCATTAGGGGAGTGGTGTCACGTTGATGTGGAATGGCGACCCTTTCCCGATCCCTTGGATGATATGAGTCGTTTCAATTGATTTTATTGATGAAAACTAATGAAACTAATGAAATATGACTGGAACATGGATACAAAACTAGTTTAAAATGATGAAGATGTGTGCTAAATGCTAAAATGCTTGATGGAGATGGATGCAATCTATACTAAATGGAAAAAAAATCAAATATGCAATCCAATGCCAACTATGCTAAAAATGGATGCAAGCTAAACTAAAATGGAAGCAATTAATGGATGCTTAAGCTAATATGGATGAAGATTAAGCTGAAATTCCAACAAATGCTAAATATGGATGCAAGTGAGTATGAATTTCAACTGCATAACTTTTCTATCAAAAGATGGATCCATTTCTCTCCAAATAGTGATGTATTTATAGGAGAGCAAATGAAAAATCAAGGGCTCAGATCGATTCGGTAAATCAATTGTGAATAATGGATGAAGGGTGAAACATGGATCAAGGATTCTCATCAATGGAGGAGAATTTAAGATCACATGGATCAATGAAAGCATAAATGGTTGAGAATGATTCAAACAAACACACTTTGTAACAACTTTCAAAGTTTGTTACAAATTTTATTTAAAAACAATCATTCCCCTTTTGGAGCCAAAAAAGGAGAATATTCCTTTGGAATATTCCTTATGCTAGTGGGTTGGAGGGGAAATTAGCAATTTAGTAATTAAAACTAAATTTGAATCTACAAGATGTAGAATGTGGGGATATTCATTATATTATTGATTTATTTAATGAAAAGGGGATGCAATATGATATTTAATTAAATAAGAGGACTTAGGGTTTAAATTAAATAATTTGATTTATTTAATTTAAACAGGATGGAATGTTAGTGTGAGAAGATATGAATTAACCTCATTAGATTAATTAGATCAATAAATGAAAATGATGCATTTAATGAAATAACTAGGCTTATTTAATCAAACAAGTGAAAAGAAGATGGATTTCAGGACGAAACAATTTTAATATATTGGATTCAAGTGTGTAGTACCATTCAAGACATTTTAAAGTGTACATTTTCCCCCTCTTTGAAGGAAGGTACCTGTTATGTTGGTTCAAAGATTAATGCTTTTTAGATTAAAAATATTGCTCAAATCAAAAACTTCCTAATTTTTGGATGCCCCAGTATTGCCCCAGCAGAAGGAATTAAGCTAGTACCCTGCCACCTTGAGAGATCAAGAAAAGAAAAAAAAAAATTGGGTTGATCTCTCGACAAAGGTCTAGGATTAGTTCGACTCAAAGAGGACTTGAAAGCTCAAATAATTGATGTATACAAATTTTATGATGTATAGACAGTCATCAGCCATGGGTAGCCTCATGTATATTTTGATATATCACACATATTCGATACTTGGATAGAACTATTAGTAAAGATAGAAGAATGAGAAGAATAGGATAGATGGATTAACTATTGATTTCGGGATTAATTCAGAAGTCCAATAAGCCTATGATTCTTTGATACTTTATTAGTTATGGTGATGAGATTGATGATATGCTCATTTTTGGGATTGGGACTCACCTTCATTCCTTATTTTTGATATAACACATAGACACGATGCATCAAGTTATTGATAACCAGGATGGAATTGTATCTAGTGCAATGGACTTTGACTATGCAAACATATGGGATAATCTTTGTTCACACCTTGACATACAGAAATCTCATTGGAATGTAGTTTATAAGTTTATAATATCTTAAACCAAGGCATACACAATAGTCAACAATCTACTCTAAATGACCTCCCTACACACAAAAAAGCAAGTATGCACCAAAGTTATTTTACAAGAACATCCCACAAACACAAAAAAAAAAAAGATAATGATCAATGCCCCATTCCTTTCTCTCTAAATCATTTTGATAGACATCATCAAGAGGTCCTCGAAATGGGTCAACAAGATAAATCATAAGACAAGATCAAAATAAACAGTCAATGTTTCTATATATCTTGCCAAAGGTTTAATATGTTTCAAGGATAAATATCCAAAATGATTACCAAAGATAATTCCCATCATAGGAAGGATGCATCCTAGGACATGTTAGTGGATGGTGGCAGGTTGATAGGTTGTTTAAATGGTCATTGATATAAGCTCTGATTGACATGTTTGATAATGATCGAGAGTTTGATTGTTGCATTTAAAGGTTCTACTTTTATTCATTGTTGTACTTGTTTTCCATTTGTGTTACCAAAGGGTGAGTTTGACAATTGATTTATTATGGATGGAAGTTCATTGTGGGTGAAAGTGAAATGGGATGGGTCGTTTTGGATTTTTTTGAATATTTCAATGTTTTTGATGTTTTGCAATGTTTAAGGTTATTTTTGGTCTTTTTGAATGTTTATGTGAATGTTTTGGTTTTTTATTATTTAAGGTTGTTTAGGGTTTTCTCCAAGGTTTTCCAATGTTTTTATGTTTTCTGATTTTTCAAATGTTTTTTGGTTTCCTGTGTTTTCAAATGTTTTTTGGGTTTTTTCGAGATTTGACCAAGAACCTAAGCTTAAAGAATAGGGCCTCGGGGGCTTATCAAAGATGAGCCTTTCCTACACTATACACGTAGAGACCATGTATTTTGACTAACTTTGACCTGTTATTGATTAGAAATGAATACTTGATGGATTTTTAGTTTATTATGAAAAACTCCTAAAGGACTAACCTAGGGTGTCTCGAGGGCACACCAGTGATGGCCTTTCCTACATTCAAGCTCATAGACTCATAGTTCGGCAAGTTTCTATTTTTTATTCAATTTTTCATTATTTGATGTTTGACCTAATTTTTGGATTTTTGATGTGTTTTGGATGTTTTGGATTTTTCGCATGATGTTGAAGAGCGTATAGATATGTGATTATTTCAGTGATCTATTTTGGGATATTGTTGAAAACCAAGCTATGATTGATTGATTTTATTGATATATTACCAATAGTGATAACATTATTGAGGATGCACAACAATGTAAGGATAGTGTTGAACAACACAAGGATTGGGAAATGATATATCTCAAGATGATGATGGATTGGTTGGATAAGAGATCAATATTGTGAAGCTAGTCTTGGAAAAAATATATTGGAATTATTTGATGTGACATTGAATTGCAAGGTAGATGCAACTGATATTGAATGTTTGGATTGATTTTTGATAAAAGATAAAGCTTCATAAGGAACATCTTCTCGTCAAAATGTGTCATGGCCTTGTGATTTGGATTTTTTCTTACAAATTATTTGACCAATTTGATTTTATGTTTTTCAAATCTTTAGATCACCACATAAGTTATAGGATATAGCTCAAGATTTATTCTTGAAGCAAGATGTAAGTATCTACCCCCAATTTCTAGCAATGTATGGAATTATAAGGGTGGATGCATGGATAAATGAATGGATTGATGTATGGGTATGCAAATAATGCGAAGGATTATCTTGTGATAGGATAACATTTTTGGATAGAGTATGCCTCTTTGGACAATGCATCATGGCTTAGATAATGTTGGTTAGGATAGGATCAATAATAGTGACCCATTTCAAGATGTTTACCATAAGAAAGTGTGAAGTACATACCGAAACTTTTCCAAGATCAAGATAAGTTAGTTTGGATGAAAATGGATTGGATAATGAAGGGTTCTTGGATTTATTATGGATAAGATGCATGGAATTTAGGATTATTATGGATGTGATGAGATTATTCCACCTGAAATGGTGCACATAGATGCTTGATTCTACTCATTATGCATGTTTTCTAGGTTTTCATCATGGTACTTGCCCAAAGTGCCACCAAAGTGGTTTTCACTAGAGGACAATTTTTATTTTCTTGATTTTAAAAAAAAAAAAATTATAATGTTTATGCTCATGTTGAACCACCTGGTGGTGTTGATTTATACATTTTCATAACATGTCAATGGTATCCTTCTTGAAGAATTTTTTTTGCTAAGATATGTGTGTTTCAACGCAACCCCTATATTTCTTTGTCTTCCTTATCAACACTAGAGTTAACCTTACCTAGATGTGCACATTGTGATAGAGTGACCTTAGATTCCTTATGATAAAGACTTGATGCCAATACACAGTCAATACAAGAGTTGGATACCATGGATGTCAAAGTGGATGGTGGAATGCGTTGAGGGATATGAGATGCAAATGAATTGGTCGATAGTTTGGAATATTTGATTCACCAAACTTGGGATGACAAGTAATGATCGGTAGATATGGAGATTCAATTGGGACCAAGTTCTTGATATACCTTGTAGGTCACTCTTGAAGCTTTCTTTTGTATTGATTGATAGTTCTGATGGATATTTTTCCTTTTTTCACTTTGCCCCATAGTTTCTTTGACTGATGGGGTATATTCAAAAAATAAATAGTGTCGCTATATTCAATAATGTCACTTTATTCAATAGCATCGTTGTAGCCAAAAAAATAAAGTCTTCACTATATTCAATAGCATCGCTTTGGTGAAAAAATTCATTGCCATAACTTTCAAAAGTGTTGCTCTTTTTCAGGAACTCGCAACTCATAGAAACTTAAGATAAATTCATTAAAAAAAGTTAGTAAAGACCTCCTAGTGCCAAAATATGATCATAGTCATAGCATATATTAAATACACCAAATCCATACATATTTGAGGCATACCTAATCCACTAAGCAATGATCCCAATGAGATGCTCGAAATCACCAAAAACTAAGAAACCATTAAACTAAACATGACATGAACATGAAAGCATAAAAAAAACCTATTCTAAGACTTCAAATCTTCTCCCATTAGGGGAGTGATGTTGTATTTAAGTGGAATGATGGCCCTTTCCCAATCCCTTGGATGATATGAGTTGTTCCAATTGATTTTATTGATGAAAACCGATGAAACTAATGAAATATGAACGAAACATGGATGTAAAACTATTTTAACATAATGAATATGAGTGCTAAATGCTAAAATGCTTGATGGAGATGGATGCAATATATGCTAAATGGAAAAAAAATTAAAATATGCAAGCTATGGATGTCAACTATGCTAAAAATAGATGCAAGCTAAACTAAAATGGAAGCCATTAATGGATGCTTAAGCTAATATGGATGAATATTAAGCTAAAATTCTAAAAAATGTTAAATATGGATGCAAGTGAGTATGAATTTCAACTGCATATCTTTGATAAAAAAATATGGATCCATTTCTCTCCAAATAGTGTTATATTTATAGGAGAGAAAATTAAAAATCAAGGGCTCAGTCGATTTGGTCAATCAATGGTCAATAATGGATGAAGGGTGAAACATGGATCAAGGATTATCATCGATGGGTGAGAATCAAAGATCACATGGATCAAGGAAAGCATCAATGGTTGATAATGATTCAAACAAACACACTTTGTAACAACTTTCAAAGTTTGTTACAAAGTTTGTTTGAATACAATCATTCCCCTTTTGGAGCCAAAAAGGATAATATTCCTTTGGAATATTCCCTATGCAAGTGGATGGGAGGGGAAATTAGAAATTTAGTTATTAAAACTAAATTTGAATGTGTGAGGTGAAGAATGTGAGGATATTCATTTAATTATTGATTTATTTAATGAAAAGGGGATGCAATATGATATTTAATTAAATAGTTGAGGGTTATTTAATTAAATAAGAGGACTTAGGGTTTAAATTAAATAATTTGATTTATTTAATTTTAATAGGATGGAATGTTAGTGTGAGAGGATATGAATTAACCTAATTAGATTAATTAGATCAATAGATGAAAATGATGTATTTAATTAAATAACTGGGCTTATTTAATCAAATAAGCAAAAATAAGATGGATTTCAGAATGAAATGATGTTAATATATTGGATTCAAGTGTGTAGTACCATTTAGGAAATTTTTAAGTGTCTACACTAACAAAAAACCCAATAGAAATCTTTCAAAAGATCTCAAGTGGAGGGATAGTACCCCACTTGCTAATGTGCAAACCAAATTAATTTACAAGGATTTAACTCAATCTGGTTCTTTAATTGATCATTTAAATAAAGTTTGGAAGACTAACATGGACAAAAAGGAATGGAAAAAATTATTTCTCTATCTGGTCTAGTGTTCTTGATTCAAAAAATGTTTGTCTTCGATGGTTAGTTTAATCTTGCTTCAAAGGGCTCCTTTTGAAATGAACCACTTTGACATTGAAATTTGTAATATTTGCAGGACCCTTAAGTGTATTGAGCATATTTTCATTGAGTGTTTTTATGCTAATGAAATTTGGAAGTTGTTTTACGATAACCAATTAATTTGGGATAGAAATGGAAATGTTAATTGGAAAGAAATTTTAATCAATAAATTGATAAAAAGCTAGAGGAAGATTGCAATCTGTTTTAGAATTGTTTGGCTAATGAGATTCTGTGGCATATTTGGAAGGCAAGGAATGGAGATAAATTCAATGGGCGCAAAAGGATGCTTAATAATTCTTTAAAAGTGCTCATTATGTTTAATATTGCAATGCAAGTCATTGCTACAATGGAAATCTCAGAAGAAAATTCTTAAGGTTGCTTAAAGATAGCAGTGTGCTTGTCAATCGAAATGAGGTAAAGTATGGTCATGCATGGAAATATAACTAGCCTTTTCTATCCAATTTCATAAAGATGTTGGAATCATTCCAAAAGGATTTTAATGAGAAAGTTGAAGGAAAGGAATTGAACCAGGAAGTGAAAGGCCCTAGATTGTACATTAATGAAGACCATGAAATAGAGAAAGTCTTCTCAAATAAAGAATCGATGTCTATTGAAACAATGGTTAGATGGAGAAATTTGGAATCCGACAGTGAAAGCAGGAACCTTTAAGGGACAAACACAAGAGGATGCATACATTTTTTTCTAATGCTATAATGTCCAACAAAAACACTATTGTAACTCCCACCATATACTCTAGATATAAGCAGTTCATAGTAATCTATATAGAATTTTGTATAGTTGTGTGTCACCAAAAAGTGTAGCCTTTGACACTTTTTTCTCATTCAGACCCTTTGCTATGAATCTTGGACCATTTTTAGCCTCTTTTTACCCCTTTTTGAGCCTTGTGCCAAAGTGTTGTAAGGTGTTGTAAAACATTTTCACACTCTCCTAGGCTTGTCAACACCAAATCAACCCATTATTATGCTATAATGACCCCTTACTACACATATAAATCCTATCTTAGTGTGTTTTCATGAGACAATCCCGACAAACATAAATAATCACATATTAATTACCAATAACCACTCAAATTTTCCCAGGTGGACTAGGTCACCACCTTGGGTGACCTAGTCCCATGAACTTCAAAATTAACCTAAAATTATTTCAGGATTTTGTCTCTAAAACCCTAAGGTCGGCATGTATGGTGTTATTTTGAGGGAATTAGGGCACAAGTTCTATAAATAATGGTTTTCCCCCTCACTTTTCACTTCTTCTATCTCATTTTTCACCTCTCTTTTCTATCATACCTTCTTCTTCTCAAGCAAACTAGGGTTTGAGTATTCTATGTCACCAAGGAATCTCTCTCAAGAAGCATCCAAGGACTGAATCTCCATTGTTGCAACTCAAGATCAAACATCATGGCAAGGTAATCTCCATTGTTTCATGCTTCTTTACATTTCTATCTTCATTTGGTTTAATTAGTCAAAAGGGGCTTGACCAAGGAAAGCCCCCATACCCTAACATCCAACTTTTATTTCTCTCTTTGTGTGATTTGTAGGTCTTATAGGAAGATTTTGAAAAGAACCAAGGTGGAAGAGTCTTCATAAACTTTCCCAAGCTCTTCAAGGTTGAAGAAACCCTAGTTGAAGCTTACAGATTAGATTCTGCATTTTTGGGACTAGACACTTGGAGGAGTAGAAAACACGAACCAAGGGCTTCAAATTCCATCTTCTGATCTTCAGAAATTCAAGAGGACTAGGTCACCAAAGGTGGTGACCTAGTCCCACTGAATTTTTTTTTTAGGGATCTTGGTAGATCTGGATACCCTTTTGGCCAAAACATACTCTAGAGTAATTTTCTAGAATTTTCCCTAAAAAGGACTTGGTCGCCCAGATTGGCACAAGTGTCCCTTTCAAATTATGCATCAAATTCAACAACATTTCTAGCATCTACAAGTGTCTAGATGCACACTCTTTTCATCTCCATCTTTTTGTCTTAGTTTAATTTTTTTTTTTTTAGGTTATCTTGTCCATACTTGCATATCATTATGTTTTTTTCAAAGATAGTTGCATTCTCTAGGTTTTACAATAATAGTTAGTTTCTATTTTCAGTTCATTACTTTTAGATTATTATCCTTAGACACATCACACACACATAAAAAAAACCCCAATCTTTGAATGGACACAGCCAAAAGAGCATATCATTAAGTGGAAAGAGAGTCCATTTCCTAACCAAGTGCTCTTTAGGTGAAAAACCCTACGGGCCTAGTAAATGGGAATCCTCTTTCCCTTTTAGCATATCATCTTTTTGGTGGTTCATTTTGGTGAGCCCAAAATTCTTACACCCTTCCTTTCTGGTTTAGAGTCCTTCATTGACCTAGGATTGCATTGCATTGCATATTACATTAGTGAAATTGCATTCTAGGGTTTCACCTTTTTGCATTAGTGAAAGTGCATAATAGGTTGCATTTTTCAGTTTAGATCTGCATTATACAATACAAAAACCACCTGTACCCATCAAATTTTTTTTCAAAATCTCAAAAAAATCACCAAGAGGACTAAGTCACCACCTTGGATGACCTAGTCCCTCCAGGCTTCTGAAACTACCCTTTACAAAGCTGAAAACCCAATTTTTAAGCTTATGTTTTGTGTCATTACCTACTTATATCAACTGGTTGTGTTTTTGTTACATGTATTTTATTAAATTTAGCTTACATTATCTCATTTCATGCATTTCTTTTTTAGATTGTTACATAGTATAATTAGAAAGTTACCTTGCTCTCCATCTAAACAATTGCATTTCAAAATTTTAGTTTAAATCATTACATTGCATTCTCTTTCCCTTATATTCATACTAATGTTTCTTTCAAAAGATGTGGCTTTGATTTGGTTTCAAATGGATTGCATAAATACAACATTCCTTGTTATGAGTTCAATGTAGATTATAATAATGAACTCATTAAAGAACATCTTAATAACTAGACCATTAACACTATTCTTAACATTGCATTACCCCTCCATGAGGATCTTTGTGTTGAAAATCATAACAATCATACTTGTGCTTCTCCCTATACCTCTCCTATTAGTGAAAAATGTATTTTGATGAAAGAAGATACAATCTTTGAGGGTCTTGATTGTCCCTCTCCTCATCCCCCCTTGCAAACCATTAAACAACAAACATTTTTCAACATCACCTTACCTAGTCTCCCTACCCATGATGATCAAACTTATCCTTCCTCTCCTATCCCTCCTCAATGCAAAGAGGACATTTTGGTGTTAGAAGCTACCTTTCCCAAGGGGCACGAGACTATTGACCCCCTCTTCCCTAATGCTCCTCCAATTTGGCATAATATATTTGAAAATCATAGTGGATCTTCTCTTCATGCCTCCCCCCTTGGGATGAAGCATGTGATGAACCTCTTCCATGCTCTCCTACTAGGGTCGATGGTATGGAACAAGAGAATTGAGAAAATTGACAATCAAATAAAACCCTATCCTAATCCCCCCACCATTGCTAATCCCATCATTTCTCATTCCCCTACTTGTGATGAAGTCATTTTAGAAGAATTAAGCCTTGAATGTCAAGAACATGAGGATTATAGTTCTTCTAAAATCTCTCTTCTTAGGGAGGATATCATGATTCAAGCTAAGGATAACATTGAATCTCCTTCCCAAGGGGATGTTAATATTATCCAACCTCAACTCATCCTTTATCCCCCTTCAGCTAAACCTAAACCTGAATCCACTCTCTACCCACCTACCCATAATGTGTCACAACAACCAAGAAATGATACTATTTCTCATACACATTACACTCACAAAAATCCACACTCACAACAACCAACCTCCACTTAATTACCTTCATCTCCTCCTATCTTACTTGCTACCCCTCGCCTAAATTCATTCCATAGGGATTATAACCTTATGGACCAGCTAAGGAATTCTCCCGCTAAAATATCTTTATGGGACCTTATCCAAGTCTCCCCTCACTATCACATGATGCAAGAATCCTTACAAAAAATTACTATCCCTTCTAATATGCAAATAAATGATATAGCAACTATGATTCAAGGCTTGAATGATGACATTTTTTTCAACCAAAGTGAGCTCCCTCCTTTGGATGTGCAAAAATAAATTGAAGCCTTCATGATCATATCTCAATACAACCACATAGGGATCAAGTGAACCCTATTTGATAGTGGCTCCACTGTAAATGTGTTTAGTGTCAATCTCTTGGATAGGCTCCATATCGATAAATCAACTATCCAACCTACTTCCTTATCTTTCAACGGATTTGACAGTGTAGGACAACAACCACTTGGTGTGATCACTTTGCCTCTTACAGTTGGAGTGGCCACATTAGACACATTGATCCATGTTATGCCTAATGATGTTTCATCTAATCTCATCTTAGGTAGTCCATGGATTCATGCAATGAATGGTGTGCCTTCCACTCTTCAAGATGAATTACATCTACAAAAACAAATTGTACACACTCGACACTGATCCTGAGCATTACAGTTTCTTACACCTTCAGCAAAAAAATCCAAACCCTTCACCACTACACCCACCAAACCCCTGGAACCTTTACAACGAAAGTCCCTAGATGGTGATTGGGGTTCCTTAGACTTCACCCCTCCTATAATAGGAGAATCAAAGATCACCAATGAAGACTCTAAAAAGGGAAATGTAGTCTTGTCCACACAAGACTCGACAGATCCTTCGGTAGCATCCACCTCGACTACTTTACCCACCAATGCAAACAACGAACCCTCACCAAATCCAAAAGTGTTGAAAAATATCTATGGAAAAGGTTATGAGGTCATAAAGAATCTTGGCTATAGTGGCAAAGCTTTTGGTGCTCACGAAAGAAATGTATCCGCAACCCTATCAAGCATAACATGCAAACAACCAATCATGATCTTGGATTTTTTCCTTTCATCAAAATCATCAAGCGTTCATCCAACATGAACACCATCCCACCCCATCCTTCTAAATCACCTTCCACACTAGTGCATCCTAATCTTATGGCCACTAGTGCTCTCCCAAGTGATACTTTGCACCAACCACACCAAACAAAGAAACATTCACTTAACACCAATGTCATCTCTCAACCTACTCTTGATTTAGATTTTACACACTCCTCAAAAGGACTATATACAATCTCACAATCTATAGAGCCTTGCGTAAGTATGACATGCAATACTAATCAACACCCTTCTTTGTCATAAACCAAAGGAACACCTTCTACCTTCGATCAAGAGGGCATCTTGTCAAGACTCCTTCAAGATCAATTGATCTCCCTTCCTCCTAGAACTGAAAATAAATGTTCCAACAAACATTCCTTTTGTGCCTACTATTATGCCTTGCATAACAACCCCATCTTTTGCCTTGGTCAAAATGGGTCCCCCTTTGTTTATTTTTTTCTCTTTGGTTGATTTCAAACAAATTCTGGAGTCTTTTGCTTCCAACACTTTGTTTTATTTTGGTTTTACTTTTTCTTTTTACCTTTATCGGAGCCAGAACCAGAGTGGGTGTTAAGTTGGTGTTTATTCAAAATGGAAAAATTTGAATCCATTCTGTCTCTACCTCCGCTGTTTCAACTTTTGTTTTTAGTTTTAGTTATTATTTTAAGTTTTTTCTATGTCGGTCTTTTGTGTTTCTTTTCATGTTTGGTTTCATTTTGTCTTTTGTTGGCGACCCGGACCCGAAAAGGGAATGATTTTGGGAAAATACTTAAGTTTTTGAATCAGTTTCTGTTTCGATTCCACTCCCGCCATGTCTGGGTTGTTGAATTTTTGACTGAAGTCGCACTGTAGTGAAGTGTTGGTTCTCTTTCAGTTTTGACTCCGCCTAAACTGCATTTAAGGCATTAATGGCAGCTACCTTGTGTAGGTAGAATTCTTATTTTTACCTTCATTAAGGATTAAACGTATCATTACTATCATTATTAAGAAATAGAAGAACAAGGAAGAGCAGCTACGGAGTCCATTTGAGTGAATCGATTGAAGAAGGAGGAGATAGTTACTTGCAAATCAATTCAGAAGGGTAGCTAGGTTTTAGTGTTCGAGGTAGGGTTCTTACTTTTGACTTTCTTTTACTTGTGTTTGTGTTTTTTGTTTGTGTTTGATTGATTGATTGTTTTCATCTTTGGGAAAGTTCACTTTCTTGAGGTTTTGCGTGTTTTTTTTTCTTTCTTTCTTTGTTGTTGTTCTTGATTTTTGTTTTATGGAGTTTCTCATTTTATAGTGATAGAGGGCAGTGTCGCTTTCGCGTTTTGTCGTGATCGTGTCGTGCTAGGTTAGGTTTTGAAATACGTAGATTTAGTTAGGGTTTTTCACAATGAGGTAAATTAAATTCATGTTTTTACAGTGATTTAGGGTTAGTTGAATCTTGTTTTTTACTTAGGGTTTTGTCGTGCATTCAATCTGGTAAATTAGGAAGGGTTAAATCCTTGCCCTAGTTTTGTCGTGTTTTCTAGGTTAGGGTTTTATGCGTCTCTGTGATTATGTTTTAAAAATGATTAAAATATGATGCCCTAAATAAGGTCGTCCCCCATTGTCATATGGGCATGGTTGATTTCATGATTTATTTAAGCCCTCTTTTCATTTTATATGACCTTAGTTTTAATCATGGAGTTATGCCTTAAAGTTGAGAAAATTATTGATGATGTCATGGTCAACATAGTCAGAAGTGGGATCGGAATGGTCTTAGTAGTTTGAATGTGTCTTTATGTTTGGTGTCAATTTCATTTTCCATCCCATCTCCGACTCCGCTGGTAGTAAGAAGCTTTATTTCGAAAAAGGTTAACCTTGTCGGGATCAGGAGCGGAACCGAAATATAAAATAAAAACAAAAAATCTGAAGGAAACCGAATCAGTTTCCATTCTAGTTCCGGTTCCGATCACCTTTTCATTTTCGATTCTGTGTTCGCTTCTTGTTAGTAGAGTGACAGTAGCCTTTTTTTCTCCGATCCTGATAGTATGTTAGAAGAGGTTTATTTAAGATGTTTGCTACCTGGTTCCACCTCCGATGTATGTTTGAAAGGTATGAGTTTAAAGACACATTTTGAGATGCTTATTCAAGAATCTAACTAGAGATTTTGTTGCATGAAAACTAAGAAGATGTCGAAAACATCAGGAGAAGCTTCTCAAAGGAACTGGCCTACAGGAACATCAAAGGTAGCACCTCAACCAAAGAAGATCAAGCCTGAAAAATTTCCTTATACCTTGAGGTATAATCACAAGAGTCTCATGGTGAAAGTGAGCAAAGGAGAATCAAATTGGTCAGACATCACTGATACCAATTTGGGTGAATATAATTTTGAGGAACTATATGCAGAGACCTTTGCAAAACGGGAAGATGTCATAGGAAGGACACAAAGAATTGTTGATTATGGCTTGGCCCATATCACTGTGTTTCCTTTATTAGTCTAGTGCCTGAAGTTGATCTTGATAGCAGCTAGTGCCTACAATCCTACTACCAGACAGTGCATGGATTCCCAAAACAATGTGATTATTGATCTCACTCCTCAAGCATTTCAAAATATATTTAATGTCCCAGATCCTAAGAACTTGGTGCAGTTGGATGAGGCAAAGGCCTTGGAGAAATATAGTAAGTTTAAAGAATCCAATAAATCTCATTTGAACAATAAGTGGTTGAAGACAGAGAAGAGATCGCTAGCCAAGCTTGCAGATCAGCCAAAGAGGGCAGATTTCTACAAAGAGGTATTAGATTTAATCATGATGTTGTCAAGGGTTTTTGGGAAGAGAGATACATTTAGCTTCAAGGAGTGGATGTTTCCTTTCATCCAAAAATTTTTGCATTGCACTCATCAGTTTGATTGGTCAATGATCATATCAAATGCTATTCATGATCAACTGACCAATATCAAGGAGACTAATTGTTTCTTTATGACTTCTTATGTTGTATATGCAGTAGCAAGGTTGGGTATCTTCCCAGGTTTAAACAAAGTAGGGATAATGCGAGTCTTGGATGGACAAAAAAAAGTGTGGGAGCATTATGACCAGTTGTCTCTTTAGGTTGTTCAGACTCAGTTCAGAAGAGTCAATGATGCATTCATATATGTAGTCATTGACCATTTGAATGGAGATGTAGGGTACAAGATGAGTCAAGAATCCATGGCATTCATTGTTGAATGGGGATGTTGGTACGTTCAATACCCCAAGTTTACATATTTCAGATTAGCTGGTTTTGAAGGCCATCCACATTTGCTTCGAAGGTGTTGTAGTAACAGGATAGTGTTGATGGAGTTTGTATATCAGGATCTTGGAGTTAATGCTCGGTTTGGTTTAAAACATAAGACAGGATGTCACAAGTTTCCCATGAAATTGGGTGAGTATGGTTGTCAGCATTTGGTAGGAGAAAAGGTGGTTTTCCATGAACTGATACAGTTGAAGTTGGGTTTATACACAGCCCATAAGTATTTTTACCCGAAGGGTAAGATGCATGCCTTGTTACCTTCTGTGTTTGACAAGCATTTCAATTTGTTGGAAGATTTTTGGAGTGACCGACAAGATGAGTATGACTTAAGGAAAAAGAATTATGAGAGGTTATCTGTCTCACTCATGGCAGAACATGGAGTCAGAAATGACATTCCTCACACTTTGGTGGATGATGGAGTTGTATTGGATCTGTCTTATGAGGCTTTAAACATAGGAACCAAGAGCTTGGATCCAATTGATTGGAACAATGAAGAAACTATTGACATAAAGCAGATAGGAAGAACAATCTTGGATAGAAGTGTTCAGTGGTTGATGTTAAGAACTCAAGCTCCTCAAGGACCAACTCCTAAAAAGGGGAAAGGGTATAAGAGACTTAAAAGGAAGACACCTCCCAAGGAACCTTTGGAGTTCTTTCCCCCAGATATTGAAGAGATAGAACTTGAAGCAGTAGGGGATGAAGAGGAAACACAAGAAGGAGATGTTCAAATAGGATCAGTTGTTTCAACACCTAAATTAGGCGAATCTTCCACACAAGTCCCACTTGCAAAGCAGCAAATTGAAGAAGTTTGAAAGGGGGCTCTTCATAGTATGGCTGAAACTACAAAGGGAAAGGAAGTGGAGAAGGAAGTTCTGGATGTTGGAATGGATTCAAATGATACTGTATCAGAGAATGATTTGCAAGAGAATATTCCTCTAGAGGAGTTTACTGAATTGATAGTGACACAAGAAGAGCATGGGACATTGTTTTAAGAAGTAAGAAAGGACATTGAGGCAAAAGCTAGGAAGATGGAGAAGAAAAATGTGATGAATACCAAGACTTATTCCATACTACAACAAAAGAAAATTGAAGCAAAATTAAGAGCTGATGAAGTAGAGAGACAGAAAAAGCAACAAGAACATGAACTCAAGGTTAAAGAATAAAATAATAAGTTAGAGCTGATACAAAAGATTCATGACCTTGAGAAAGACAAGGCAAAGCACCGGAGGGAAAGGGAAGTCTTGGAGGCCAAGTTGAAACTTGTTAAGGAATCTCAGCAAAAAGAAGAAAAAGCAAAGGCAGAAAATCTTAAGGCTTTAGAGGTAGAAAGACTAGAGAAAGAGGAATTAGAGAAAGAAAGACTAGAGGCTTTAGAAAAGGAAAATCTCGAAAAAGAAGCTCTAGAGAAGGAAAAATTAGATAAGGAAAAAATGGAAAAGGAAAGAATAGAAAAGGAAAAATTGGAAAGGGAAAAAGTGGAGAGAGATCGGCTGGAGGAAGAGAGGTTGAAAAAAGAAGAAGAAGATAAAAATATGCATGAACAAAAGGATAGGCAAGAGGCTGAGAAGCTTGTGTAGATGCATGTGATGCAAATACAGCATGAAGAACCGAGGGTTGATTCTCAATCCTAGGTAAATGTGTAGCCACCTTCTAGCATTACTTCTTCTTCCACTAAAATGACTACTACTCCAGGTGCTCCCACTTGGTTAAAATTGGATCTACACAAAAGGGCAGTGACACCTTCACAACTCTTAATTGGGAGGATATGATGAAGGAGATTGAACAAGAGAGGCCTAAAAAGAAGGCCAAGATCCTACACTCTACCAGACTCACGAATAAGGGAGAGATTATTACTGAGTTTTCCATACCAATGACAAAAAAGGAGGTAGGGGACATGCAATTAACAAATTATCAATTGAATACTCTCAACTTGGGAAGGCCCACCACGAATCAGCAGATGAATCTAATTGATTTGGTGGCTTGAAAAACCAAGTCAAGAATGTTAAAAGATAAGAAAAAGAAGGATGAGCTTAAGGCTCAATTGGATCAATTGCATTCAATTTTGAAAAGTGTCTCCTCTCTGAGATCACAAAAAGTAACGGCTATTGAGACTCCAATTTTGTTAAGCAAAAAGGAGGTAGATGACTTAGTGCAGGTAAGAGGCAAAGCGGAGATGGTAGATAGATGGGTTGACAAGTTGGATCGAGAAGTAGGTGAAGTTTTGGTCGAGGGTTTTGAAGTTTACAAAGGAACTGAAGAGTTGATAAGAGAAATGCATCAATACATTGAAGCATCGGAGAGAAAAAAAGAGGAGTATAAAGAGTATAGTCAGAAATTGGAGAAGGTTAAAATATTGCTTTTGACTAGTCTTCTTGAATAGTCAATACTTGAGGAGGATAATTAAGATTTTGTGGAAAAGGCCTCTTGTATTCTTCGATTTAGAACAGATTTCTTGTGTAAGCATAGGGATGAGGTTCAAAATGTTGTTAATAATCTGACTGAATAGTTTGAGGAGTTGGAGGCAGTTATTGCTATCATAGTAGATGTTAATGTATTAACAAAGGAAGGTATGCCTTTGAGTCAGATAAAAGAGAAATGGGATGAAAGATTTAGAGGACTTAGGTAGAAAGGAGATGATGGAGAAGATTTGATGATAGATCGATTAATGGATGTCAAAGAAGAAATAAAATCTGCCAGAAGAGAGTTGACAAAGATAAAAGGTATGAGAGGGTTTGTTGCAGAAGAGTTGGAGCGAATTAAATTTGAGGACAGTTGGGTTGACGAGCCAGAAATAGATATATTACAGCAATTTTGTGCCAGTTATGATGAGTTCATTGCAGACCCAACTTCACATGCATAGATCTCTTGCATGCATGAATTTATTCTTCCTTGCATGTGCATGCAGCATTGACAATTTTGAAGCACATGACATATTTCTCTTCTATTTTTCTATTCTCCAGTTTAACTAAATGTCTAATGTAAGAACTCAAGATCAAATTGATCTGAGTTTCCAAGAAAGTTTTGTTCCTAGAAGGGTGGATGACTTAAAATAGAAGTGGAGGTTGAATTTTGTATATCTATAAATACCCTGTGGGTATCATATTGTAAAGTTCGGCTAATTGAGAATAGAATTGACCTGCCTAATATTAGGAAATAGAATTTTGTAGTGATTACTGAGATACATTATTACTAGATACTTTACAATTAATAAAATTATAGGTTTACGCAATATGGTGTTAGAATTGAATTTTACTTGATAAGGTTGATGGATGCCAGTGATTGTGCTGAAGCATAAAAGTTTCTTGAGTGATGAAAGTCATTTGAAGGAATCAAATTTAAGGATTATCTTGTTAGATTGTCATTGGATTAAATTTGTTGTAGTTTGTTGATCTATGATCTTGGCAATGAATGAATGTGTGTTCTTTTGAAATCTTTCAAGTAGTTGTGATAGGTGAAGTTAATTGAGCACCTAAAATGTATGCAATGGTATAGATTATTCTATGGATTGTGTAATCTTATGGTTTTCTTGATCTAATTGGAAAAATATTCATTGTTGAAGATATATGTCTAGATGCTAGATGAGTTTTGTTCATATTTGTTGGTTTACCCCCTTTGATCTATCTATTTCTTTTATTTGAAAAACCCCCTTGATTTACTAAAATAGTTCGGTAAGAATGAGTTATTGCTTGCATTCTTTGTTACCAGCACAGGCCCCTTGAATATTACAGTTTCATGAACCGATTGAGTGACACCAGATAGTTGAGAACCAACTACCAGGACCTTGGGAGTTAGGCTACTATATGTTGTATTTCCTTTTCAAGAGAAATAGAGTATAAATATTATGTTTTAACGTTGTTTGTGTCATTTTTACCATCAACATAAATTGGCGCTAGAAGGAGGGCCTGAAAGAACAATTTGGCTTTCATTGTGTCTTTCTCACCGGAGAAATACGGGAGGATCCTCAAATCCTCCACTAATCTTGAAAGATTTGAAGAACTTCAAACCCCAGTTAGACCTAGACCCCATGCTCGTACGATCTTCATACCTACCTTACCACCACTGCTTACTCCACCTGGATTCCCACCAAATCCACCTACACCACCACTTGTTCCACCTACATCACCACCACCAAGTAGGTATGAGTCTCCACCAATTCAACCTATATCACCACCTGCTCAACCAATCCCACCCATGGCTTACGTTTTCAATAACCTATGTCCATTAGGTACTATTCCAGGAGGAATCCATTATTTTCCAAAGAACCCAGAAATTTTTTGTCCTAAATACATACATGGTGAATCAAGAAGTGTTGAGGAGAACATACAAGCATTCAAAGATGCTTGCACAAGGGCCCAAGTTGCGCATTAGGATGTGGTATGTAGACTGATTCCTTACTGCTTAGGAGATATAACATATAACTGGTATTTAAATTTGCCCCGAGGATCTATCCTAGGTTGGACAGATTTAGAAAATGCTTTCATTAATCAATTTTGGGTTTATTTAGACCCTACAATTTTATACCACCAGTTTTCCACAATAAGAAAGGAACATCATGAGCCTTTATCGTTGTTCAATACTAGATTCCAAAGAATGTTTCGCAGGTTGCAAGACCCTCATCTAGTAGCCGAGGATATTGCCATACAGGCATATTTAAGAGTTGTTGATCCTTTAATTGGCCTATTCTTGCAGAGAACGTATCAGCCTAATGAAATAGACTCTTTGTCTAAATTTTATCATCTGGCCATCAAGTTGCAACAACAGATAAGTCTACAACCAGGAGGTCTAGGAGTAGCTCTCCCCCCCCATGAATTATCCGATGCCTAATCCACTATTATACAACATTGTCCCAGGGATGTCTTATTCCCAATATGGACTTGTGTCTGAGTTGCAAGCCCCACCTACTATTCCCTTCTTCAGTAATGGCATGCAAGATTCTCCCCAACAATATCAAAATAAACAACAAGTGGGAGGATCAACCTGTGTTCATTCCCCAACCATAGTACAGAATGTGCAGAATGAGAAAACTTTCCAATTGACTAGTGAGTTAGAGACTCTTAAAAAGACTCTATCTCAAATGTCTAATGACATGGCACAACTAAGGAAAAACCCTCCCCACAATCAAAATCAGAATTACAACAACCAGGGAGGTTATAACAATCAAGGTAATTATTCTAATCAATGTGGGAACCAGAATGCCAATCAGAACTTTCAAGGTCAAAATTCCTCTAATCAGAATTATCAAAATCAGAACAGAGGGTATAACTAGAGGTACAACAACAACAACAACAATAAGCAGTGGAATACTAGGCCAAAAAATAGGGGAGTTCCCCATAACTATCAGTTAGCTAAGGAAATACCACATAGTGCTAATGTTGTTGACCTCAACTTTATGACTAATTGGTGCAGGCTACATGATACTGCAACACATTCTGAGGTTAACTGCCCTGAAATGGAAAAGATTGTGAAGATTGCACAGGTCGATTCCCATCCTCCAGTAGGAAATTCCAATCAGGATAATGGGCCAGTCAGCACTGCCATGACTTATGAAACCATTGAAGAAAAATATAATTTCCCCATGCAAGGAGATAATGAGCCAGAGGAAGGTGTATATGATGCTCAAGCTTTTCAATCCAAAGGAGGTCACTTTCTGAGAAATCATAATAAGGGCCCATTCACTACATCTACACCCCCTAATAACATGGTCCCACCTAACTAGAATGTAGATAACAATCCACCACCACCAAAGGGACCTTCTGATTCTCAGAATAGAGGTAATCCGCCTCCTTTTCCTAAATATCAAGTTAGGAATGATTCAAAGTTTGATTTCATTGTAGAATTATAGAGGTAGAAGACATCATTGTCAGTCTTTGACATCATGAAGTGGTGCCCAGCTCAACGGGAGGTGGTGTTAAAAGTTTTGGAAGAGGCAGATTGCCTAAAAGGGAAAGGTAAAGTGACTCCCGCAAAGGAGACAAATGCAGCCATTTACAAAGGTAAGACCAGTACCCCACCTTTCCTATTAAGTTTGAGAATCTTTGGGAAGAATCTGCACAATTGTTTATTAGATTTTGGAGCATCGAGAAATTCCATGCCTTTTTCGATTTGTAAGAGATTGAGTCTTATCCCAACCAATAAAAAGGTGATTCAGTTGGATAAAACCGAAGTCAATGTTGTGGGTGAATTAAAGAACATGCATGTACAGGTTGGATCAGACCCAAGGATCCAAACCTCTATAGATATCCAAGTAGCTGATATCCCAGAAACACATGGTATGCTCCTAAGTCGGGAGCTAATGTAAAGCATAGGGGGATATCTCTCCTTGGATTTCTTGCACATGTGGTTACCATGGAAAGGAGTTGCAACAAAGGTAAGAATTGAAAGTGAACCTAGGCTCAAACACCTGATCACAGAATATGATGCCTCAAATGAGGTAGCATACTTTGAGACCGGGATAGGTGTTTATAAACAGGAGGAAATTCTTACTTTCTCTATAGTTAGTCCTGATAATACATTATCCTTAGAACATGATGATTCAATGATCTGCATCAACCAACAGGTTCTGATAAGAAAATTACAATAAGATAAGCTGGTCTTAGGAGCAAAAACTGATTTGAGTAGTTTGTTGCTTCCTAATTGGTGTAGGATACATTATCATAACCATTCAGAATTAACATGACAATCATGTTTAGATATTCTAAGTCATGTAGATCAACATCAAAAAATATGTCAAGAGGAACAAGCCCAGACCCCCATCAATGAATTTTCTTTCCAAGTTAAGGATGCAACTATTCTTACGCAGGCTAATCTTTCTCAACGGGAAGATCCTTCACCAGAAGAATAGACTCAGGTTGTTTGTTCTGAAGTTCAAAAGTAAGTTGAGGTGTCCCAGTTTTTATTTGATACACCTACCCCACATACTTTTCCAATACCCAAGGAATTGATAAGAAGTGAGTTGGATTGTAATTTGACCCAAGAGGGTGTTCAGGAAGTAATTCCTGGACAGGTCGAAAACATAGGAAAACCTTTACTTCCTAGACAGGCCAAAAACATAGGAAAACCTTCAACTGAACTTTGTCCCAAGTCAAATTCTAGTAAACAGCAAAAGTACGAGCTGCCACATGTCTCAAGTAATTCATTCCTTATTATTCCTAAAAAGAAGGAGCTCCCAGCCAAGGATCAATTATGGACTCTTAAATTTGATGGTTCCAAATCTAAAGCAGGAAGTGGAGTTGGGATTGAGCTAACTAACCTGAAAGGGAAGAATTAATTTGCTTCTTATAGGTTGTAGTTTGGTTGCACGAACAATGTGGCTGAATATGAAGCACTTGCATGAGGTCTAATGTTTGCTCATAAGAAGAAGGTTACTACTCTCATAGTTATGGGAGATTTTGAGGTAATTGTAAAACAGGTACATAGCCAATATACATGTCACAACAAAAGATTGGTTGCATACAAAAAAAAGGTTTGAAATTTAATTGAAGATTTTGATGCTTTTGGGATTAGTCTGATCCCTAGGGAGGCTAATCAAATTGTAGATGCTCTGGCAGTGGCTGCTAGTACTTTAGAACCTATGCAAGATTCTTATCTGAAGAGGTTTTCAATTGAGTTGATTGCAGTTCCTTCTATTCCCGATAGTGTTAGACACTTTCAGGTATTTGATGATGATCAATACATTTTAGCTTTTTTGGAAAGTTCTGATGTATTTCAGGGACAAATAATTGATGAATTTGAATGATATCAGGGAGATTGGGACCCTGAGAAAGAGATTCCAGAAGGGATATTGGATCTAAAGAGTAATAGCATTCCGAAGGGAATGGTTGCTTTAGAGAGGATATTTGATTCAGATCCAAGGGCTCGTCAAAGGATCCCTACCAAGACTGAGGGAGGTAAGTATGAATCTATTAATCTGACTCACATGGGTCCAGAAAGGAATGTTCTTATAGGAAAAACTTTTTCTCAAGAAATCAAGGACAAGATAGTCAAATTTTTGGAGCAGAACATTAAAGCTATAGCTTGGAGTTATGATGATTTAAAAACTTTTGACACATCAGTCATTACTCATACCATCCCTCTCAAGCCAGATGCCAAGACTTTTTTCCAAAAGCAATGCCTTGTCAATGCTTTAATTGAGCCCTTAATTCAGAAGGAGGTGCAGAAACTTTATCTGCCAGATTAATCTTTCCGGTTAGACATTCTACCTGGGTGGCTAATTTAGTTCCTGTCCGCAAGAAGAATGGTGAGATCAAGTTATGTGTAGATTTTAGGAATCTAACAAGGCCTCTGAGATTATCCATTACCTTCTCTTTATGAAGTATTAAAAAAGGTAAATGGATCCCAGATGATGTCATTCTCGAATGGGTATTCTGGATACAATCAAGTACTTGTTAGTCATGAGGATAGGATGAAAACTGCTTTCACCACTAAATGGGGAACATTTGCTTACAGGAGGATGCCATTTGGTATCATCAATGTTGGAGCTAATTTTCAAAGGGCAATGGATGTAGCTTTCAAAGATCTAATAGGAAAATGTATAATCATTTATGTAGATGATTTAACCATCTTCTTCAAAAATAGAGAAGATCATGTTGCAGACTTGGAAAAGGTTCTAAAGAAATGTATAAGTTATGGTGTCTCTCTTAACCCAAAGAAATGTGTGTTTGGAGTTTCTGAAGGGAATCTCTTAGGTCACATAATATCATAGGAGGGGATTTCCATAGATCTTGACCGAGTGGAGGCCATCTTGAAATTAACAAAGCCAGGAAGTAAGAAGGAAATGAGGTCTTTCTTTGGGAGGATCAATTTTATTAGGAAATTTATAACAGGGTTTGCAGAGATTGTTAAACCCCTCAATGAGATGATGAAGAAGGATGCAAAGACCGAATGGAGTGAAGAGGTTAAGTCTTCTTTCATGCAGATTAAACAATCTATATCTAAGGCACCTATTTTGACAAGTCCAGATAATCTGAAGCCCTTCTACATTTATTCTTTTGCTTCTGAACATTCATGTGCAGCGGTTTTAACACAGAGAAGAGAAGAGAGTGAGGAGAGAATGATTGCTTTTATGAGCTCTCCATTTAAGAATGCAGGAGTAAGGTATTCACCACTAGAAAAAAAAATCCTTTGCATTGATACGAGCAGTGAAGAAGTTCGGGCATTACATAATTCAAAGTCAAGTTATTGCCATAGTTCCAGATCCAACTGTGAAGTCTCTCTTGATACAAAGTGAATTAGGGGAACGAAGAGGGAAATGGATGGCAATCTTACAGGAGTTTGAATTAGAAATTCACCTGATGAAACTCGTTCTAGGACAAGGATTGTCAAAAGCAATGGCTAAAGTAGACAGAAGCATCACTTGCCAACAGTATACTGTCCAATCATTCACAAAGGATCCCTGGTATACAGATGTAGTTTTCTTCCTCCTTAATAACAAATGTCCAGAAGGAATGAATGCTACTCAGAGGAGAGCATTGAGGATGAAGAGTGCTCATTACATTCTCAAAGGGGGATCTATTTACCGAAAGAATTTTCATGGAATTTACCTACGCTATTTGGATTAGCAAGAAGCAAAACATGCTATTTCTGAGTTTCATGGAAGGCATGGAACAGGGCATGGATCGGTTGATGCTTTGGCTCATCAGATTTTAAGATCAGGCTATTATTGGCCTTATGTGTTTAGAGATGCACATCAGCACTACAGGAATTGTCATGTATGCCAAACTTCTGCATCTAGAGAAAGAAATCCTGCAATGCCCTTGCAACCGGTATATGAGGTAAGGCCATTTGCCCAATGGGCACTTGATTTTGTAGGTGTAATTAATCCAAATTCTTCTGCAGGTCATAAATTCATCTTGACTGCAATTGATTATTGCACATGTTGGACTGAGCCATAGCCTTGCAAGAATAGTACCACAGAGGTGGTCATTAAGTTTCCGATTGAGAAAATCACGACCAGGTTTGGAGTTCAATTTTCTCTAGTATGTGATAACAACCCTGCTTTTTCTTCTGCTGAGTTCATTTCATGGGCCTATGAACATAAGATTGTTTTGAAGTATTCTTCCAATTACTACCCTCAGGGAAATGGAGTGGCTGAGTCCACAAATAAAAACTTGTTGGAAGTTATAAGAAAGTTGTTAAAGAATAATCCTAGGGATTGGCATACCCAATTGAGATCTGCCTTATGGGCAGATCGAACTATAATTAAAGCAGCTCTAGGAAACTCACCTTTTAAGTTACTTTATGGCCAAGATCCAATCTTCTTGATTCATTTACAAATACATGTCCTTAAGTTCATGCAGTAATTTTACAACAAGGATGATAGGATTGAGGTTAGACTACTTAATTTATTAAATATGGAAGAGCAAAGAGATGCTACTTTGAAGCAATTCTCTAAGCATCAGGCTGTTGTCAAACGTTGGTTTGACAAGAGAGCCAAAATAAAATCCTTTAGAATAGCGGATCTTGTTTTATTATGGGATAAGGCTAGGGAAAAGAAAGGAGATCATCAGAAGTTTGATAGACTTTGGTTAGGTCCTTATCAAGTGGCTGAAATACTAGGTGATAATGCTTTTCGTTTGAGTACCTTAACAGGAGTACCTGTTCCTTTACCAGTTAATGGTTAGTTTCTCAAGCACTATTTTGGTGCATAGATGGTCTGATGTTTTGAAAGAAATTGTATTATACTGAATCATATGTAATTAAGTTTATGTTTTTGTTAGTTTGTTTTTTGTTTTTGTTTGATTTCTTTCTTTGTTTTAGTTTTGTCTCGTTCCATTAGGGATCTCCATTTTGTTCATTCCAAATTAAGGGGTTGTTATACAAAGTATACTATTGGTGCTAGGAGAGAAGTTGGTTTAGGTATTTTCATTATCACCTATGAAAATGATCTCGTTCTGAAACTTATGTTTTATGACCATTCTAGTTTGGGTTGGAAAAGTTATTAAGGATAGAAGATATACTGTGAATATCTCATGAATTGTGATCAAAGATCTGACACCAAATTAGAATAACATCTGCATGAGCAAGTACCTATTTGTTTTAGAATGGCTCTACCCTTTGATTCAAGTGAAAAAATCTGATTCCAAAACTCTCACAAAATCCATAGTAGTTCTCAACCCATGTTTTAGATTCATTATGTCTAAAGTATTGAGGAGTGCACAAAAGATTTCCACAAGCAAGGTTCTAAAAAGAAAATGATGATAAAAAAAAAGAGAAAGGAAGAAGAGGCAAAATCAATATCAAATTGGTTAATCAAGTATCTCTATCAGGGCTATGGGCACCTTGCTGGCAGTAGAGCAATGCTTTGAGAGAACTAGAGGTATCTTCGTCGGGGCTATGGACGCTTGTCTGGCAGCAGAGCAATTCCCAGGATTTTACTGCAAGATAGTTAAAGGACTCAACCTATGTATCTTGAATCTTAAGGTATAGCTGTTCACGAGCAGAGAAAATATCTACAAAGAATGATGCACAAAATAGGCACACACTCAGCTTCAGAAATAATTCATGGGCACATACATCTGAGATTCTAGCTCAAACTTATCCTACATATCTGATCTTATTCAAGTTAGTATGCTTCATAAATCAAGAAGTTTTAGGGTGACTAAAATTTTCTATGGGTATCTTGAAAATGGGTAAACCATTTTCCCAGCCGAGTCACCATTTGTTATGCTTTGCGTAACCACCCCATCTTTTTGCCTTGGTCAAAATGGGTCCCCCTTTGTTTAATTTTTATCTTTGGTTGATTTCAAACAAAGTCTGGAGTCTTTTTCTTCCCACACATTGTTTTATTTTAGTTTTACCTTTTTTTTTTACCTTTATCGGAGTCAGAACCGAAGTGGGTGTTAAGTTGGTGTTTATTGAAAATGGCAAAATCTAAATCCATTCTGTCTACACCTCCGCTGTTTCAACTTTTGTTTTTAGTTTTAGTTATTGTTTTAAGTTTTTGCTATGTTGGTCTTTTGTGTTGCTTTTCATGTTTGGTTTCGTTTTGTCTTTTGTTGGCGGACCCGAACCCGGACCTAGAATGGGAATGCGTTTGGGAAATTCCTTAAGTTTCCAAATCAGTTTCGATTTCAATTTCGCTCCCACCGTGTCTGGGTTGTTGACTTTTTGACTGAAGTCACATTGTAGTGAAGTGTTGGTTCTCTTTCACTTTCGACTCTGCCTAAACTGCATTTAAGGCATTAATGACAGCTGCCTTATGTAGGTATAAATTCTGATTTTTACCTTCATTAAGGATTAAACGTATCATTATTATCATTATTAAGAAATCGAAGAGCAAGGAAGAGCAGCTGCGGAGTCCATTTGAGTGAATCGATTGAAGAAGGAGGAGATAGTTACTTGCGAATCAATTCAGAAGGTTAGCCAGGTTTTAGCATTCAAGGTAGGGTTCTTACTTTTGACTGTCTTTTGCTTGTGTTTGTGTTTGATTGATTGATTGTTTTCATCTTTGGGAAAGTTCTCTTTCTTGAAGTTTTGCGTGTTTTTTTTTCTTTCTTTCTTTGTTGTTGTTCTTGATTTTTGTTTTATGATGAGTTTCTAGTTTTATAGTGATAGAGGGCACTGTCACTTTCATGTTTTGTTGTGATCGTGTCGTGTTGGGTTAGGTTTTGAAATATGTAGATTTAGTTAGGGTTTTTCACAGTGAGGTAGATTAAATTCATGTTTTTATAGTGAGTTAGGGTTAGTTGAATCTTGGTTTTTACTTAAGGTTTTGTCACGCATTCAATCTGGTAAATTAGGAAGGGTTAAATCTATGCCCTAGTTTTGTCGTGTTTTCTAGGTTAGGGTTTTATGCGTCTCTATGATTACGTTTTAAAAATGATTAAAATATGATGCCCTAAATACGGTCCTCCCCCATGGTCATATGGGCATGGTTGATTTCATCATTTATTTAAGCCCTCTTTTCATTTAATATGACCTTGGTTTTAATCATGGAGTTATGCCTCAAAGTTGAGAAAATTATTGATGATGTCATGGTCAATATAGCCGGAAGTGGGATTGAAATTGACTCAGTAGTTTGGATGTGTTTTTATGTTTGGTGTCAATTCCATTTTCCATCCCGTCTCTGACTCCGCTGGTAGTAAGAAGCTTTTTTTTGAAAAAGGTTAACCTTGTCGGATCAGGAGTGGAACTGAAACATAAAATGAAAATAGAAAATCTGAAGGAAACTGAATCAATTTCCATTCTGCTTCCAGTTCCGATCACCTTTTCATTTTCGATTCCGTGTTCGCTTCTTGTTAGTAGAGTGACAGTAGCCGTTTTTAATCCAATCCCAGCAGTATGTTAGAAGAGGGTTATTTAAGATGTTTGCAACCTAGTTCCGTCTTTGATGTATGTTTGAAAGGTATGAGTTTAGAGACACATTTTGAGATGCTTATTCAAGAATCTAACTAGATATTTTGTTGCAGGAAAACTAAGAAGATGTCGGGAACATCAGGAGAAGCTTCTTAAAGGAACCGGCCTGCAGGAACATCAAAGGCAACACCTAAACCAAAGAAGATCAAGCCTAAACAATTTCCTTATACCTTGAGGTATAATGACAGGAGTCCCATGGTGAAAGTGAACAAAAAAGAATCAGATTGGTCAGACATCACTGATACCAATTTGGGTGAATATGATTTTGACGAACTATATGTAGAGACCTTTGCAAAATGGGAAGATGTAACAAGAAGGACACAAAGAATTGTCGATGTTGGCTTGGCCCATATCACTATGTTTCCTTTATCAGTCCAGTGCCCGAAGTTGATCTTGACAGCAGCTAGTGCCTACAATCCTGCTACCAGACAGTGCATGGATTCCCAAAACAATGTGATTATTGATCTCACCCCTCAAGCATTTCAAAATATATTTAGTGTCTCGGATCCTAAGAACTTGGTGCAGTTGGATGAGGCAGAGGCCTTGGAGAAATATAGTAAGTTTAAAGAATCCAATAAATCTCATTTGAACAATATGTGGTTGAAGACAGAGAATAAATCGCTAGCCAAGCTTGCAAATCAGCCAAAGAGGGTAGATTTCTACAAAGAGGTATCAAATTTAATCATGATGCTGTCAAGGGTTTTTGGGAAGAGAGATACATTTCACTTCAAGGAGTGGATGTTTCCTTTCATCCAGACAATTTTGCATGGCACTCATCAGTTTGATTTTTCAATGATCGTATCAAATTCTATTAATGATTAACTAACCAATATCAGTGAGACTAAGTGTTTCTTTATGACTTCTTATGTTGTATATGTAGTAGCAAGGTTGGGTATCCTCCTAGGTCTAAACAGAGTAGGGATAATGGGAGTCTTGGATGGATAGAAGAAAGTTTGGGAGCATTATGGCCAGTTGTCTCTTCAGGTTGCTAAGAGTGAGTTCAGAAGAGTCAATGATGCATTCATATATGTAGTCATTAACTAATTGAATGGAGATGTAGGGTACAGGCTGAGTCAAGAAGCCATGGCATTCATTACTGAATGGGGATGTTGGTACGTTCAATACCCCAAGTTTACATATTTCAGGATAGCTGGTTTTGAAGGCCATCCACATTTTCTTCCAAGGTGTTATAGTAATAGGATAGTGTTGATGGATTTTGTATATCAGGCTCTTTTAGTTAATGTTCGGTTTGGTTTAAAACATAAGACAGGATGTCACAAGTTTCCCATGAAATTGGGTGAGTATGGTTGTCAGCATTTGGTAGGAGAAAAGGTGGTTTGCAGTGAGCTGATACAGTTGAAGTTGGGTTTATAAACAACCTGTAAGTATTTTGACCTGAAGGGTAAGATGCATGCCTTGTTACCTTCTGCGTTTGACAAGCATTTCAATTTGTTGGAAGATTTTTGGAGTGACCGACAAGATGAGTATGACTTAAGGAAAAAGAATTATGAGAGGTTATCTGTCACACTCATGGCAGAACATGGAGTCAGAAATGGCATTCCTGACACTTTGGTGGATGATGGAGTTGTATTGGATCTGTCTTATGAGGCTTTAAACCTAGGAACCAAGAGCCTATATCCAATTGATTGGTACAGTGAAGAAACTATTGACATAAAGCAGATGGGAAGAACAGTCTTGGATAGAAGTGTTCAGTGGTTGATGTTGAGAACTCAAGTTCCTCAAGGACCAGGTCATAAAAAGGGGAAAGGGTATAAGAGACTTAAAAGGAAGACACCTCCCAAGGAGCCTTTGGAGTTCCTTCCCCCAGATATTGAAGAGATAGAACTTGAAGCAGCAGGGGATTAAGAGGAAACACAAGAAGGAGATGTTCAAATAGGATCATTTGTTTCAACACTTACATTAGGTGAATCTTCCACACAAGTCCCACTTGCAAAGCAGCAAAGTGAAGAAGTTTGAAAGGGGGCTCTTCATAGTATGGCTGAAACTACAAAGGGAAAGGAAGTGGAGAAGGAAGTTCTTAATGTTGGAACGGATTCAGATGAAGACTGTGTCAGAGAAGGATTTGCAAGAGAATATGCCTCTAGAGGAGGATACTGGAAAAATAATGTCACAAGAAGAGCAATGGACATTGTTTGAAGAAGTTACAAAGGACACTAAGGAAAAATCTAGGAAGATGGAGAAGCAAAATGTCATGAATACCGAGATTGATTCCATACTACAGTATTAGTAAATTGAAGCAAAATCAAGAGCTGATGAATTAGAGAGACAAAAAAACCAACAAGAACATGAACTCAAGGTTAAAGAAGAAAATGATAAGTTAGAGCTGATACAAAAGATTCATGACCTTGAGGAAGAGAAGGAAAAGCACTGGAGGGAAAGGGAAGTCTTGGAGGCCAAGTTGAAACTTGTTGAGGAAGCTCGCCAAAAAGAAGAAAAAGCAAAGGCAAAAAAGCTTAAGGCTTTAGAGGCAGAAAGACTAGAGAAAGTGGAATTAGAGAAAGAAAGACTAGAGGCTTTAGAAAAGGAAAAGCTGGAAAAAGAAGCTCTAGAGAAGGAAAAATTGGATAAGGAAAAACTGGAAAAGGAAAATTGGGAAGGGAAAAAGTGGAGAGAGATCGGCTGGAGGAAGAGAGGTTGAAAAAAGAAGAAGAAAAAAATATGCAAGAAAACAAGGATAGGGAAGAGGCTGAGAAGCTTGTGCAGATGCATGTGATACAAAAACAACAACAAGAACCGAGGGTTGATTCTCAATCCCAAGTAAATGTGTAGCCACCTTCGACCATTACTTCTTCTTCCACTAAAATGAATACTACTCCAAGTGCTCCCACTTGGTTAAAATTGGATCTACAGAAAAGGGCAGTGACACCTTCTCAACCTCTCAATTGGGAGGATATGATGAAGGAGATTGAACAAGTGAGGCCTAAAAAGAAGGCCAAGATCCTACACTCTACCAAACTCACAGATAAGGAAGAGAGTGTTGTTGAGTGTGACATACCAATGACAGAAAAGGAGGTAGGGGACATGCAATTAACATATTATCAATTGAGTACTGTCAACTTGGGAAGGCCCACCAGCAATCAGTAGATGAATCTAATTGATGTGGTGGCTTCAACAACCAAGTCAAGAATGTTAAAAGATAAACAAAAGAAGGATGAGCTTAAGGCTCAATTGGATCAATTCCATTCATTTTTGAAAAGTGTCTCCTCTCAGAGATCACAACAAGTAACGGCTATTGAGACTCCAATTTTGTTAAGCAAAAAGGAGGTAGATGACTTAGTGCAGGTAAGAGGCAAAGCGGAGATCGTAGACAGATAGGTTGACAAGCTAGATCGAGAAGTAGGTGAAGTTTTGGTCGAGGGTTTTGATGTTTACAAAGGCACTGAAGAGTTGATAAGAGAAATGCATCAATACATTGAAGCATCGGAGAAACAAAAAGAGGAGTATAAAGAATATAGTCAGAAATTGGAGAAGGTTAAAACATTGCCTTTGACTAGTCTTCTTGAATAGTCAATACTTGAGGAGGATAATAAAGATTTTGTGGAAAAGACCTCTCGTATTCTCCGATTTAGAACAAATTTCTTGTGTAAGCATAGGCATGAGGTTCAAAATGCTATTAATAATATGACTGAATAGTTTGAGGAGTTGGAGACGGTTATTGCTATCATAGTAGATGTCAATGTATTAAAAAAGGAAGGTATTCCTTTGAGTCAGATAAAAGAGAAATGGGATGAAAGATTTAGAGGACTCAGGCAGAAAGAAGATGATGGAGAAGATTTGATGATAGATCGACTAATGGATGTCAAAGAAGAAATAAAAGCTGCTAGAAGAGAGTTGACAAAGATAAAAGGTATGAGAGGGTTTGCTTCAGAAGAGTTGGAGCGAATTAAATTTTAGGACAGCTGGGTTGACGGGCCAGAAATAGATATATTATAGAAAATCTTCACCAGTTATGATGAGTTCATTGCAGACCCAACTTCACATGCATAGATCTCTTGCATGCATGACTTTATTCTTCCTTGCATGTGCATGCAACATTGACAATTTTGAAGCACATGACATATTTATCTTCTATTTTTCTATTCTCCAGTTTAACTAAATGTCTAATGTAAGAACTCAAGATCAAATTGATCTGAGTTTCCAAGAAAGTTTTGTTCCTAGAAGGGTGGATGACTTAAAATAGAAGTGGAGGTCGAATTTTGTATATCTATAAATACCCTATGGGTATCATATTGTAAAGGTTGGCTAATTGAGAATAGAATTGGCTTACCTGATATTAGGAGATATAATTTTGTAGTGATTACTGAGATACATTGTTACTAGATACTTTACAGTTAATAAAATTACAGGTTTACGCAATATGGTGTTAGAATTGAATTTTACTTGATAAGGCTGATGGATGCCAGTGATTGTGCTGAAGCATAAAAGTTTCTTGAGTGATGAAGGTTATTTGGAGGAATCGGATTTAAGGATTATCTTGTTAGATTGTCATTGGATTAAATTTGTTGAAGTCTGTTGATCTATGATCTTGGCAATGAATGAATGTGTGTTCTTTTGAAATATTTGAAGTAGTTGTGATAGGTGAAGTTAATTAAGCACCTAAAATGTATGCAATGGTATAGCTTATTCTATGGATTGTGTCATCTTATGGTTTTTTTGATCTAATTGGAAAAACATTCATGGTTGAAGATATATGTCTGGATGCTAGATGAGTTTTGTTCATATTTTCTAGTTTACCCCCTTTGATCTATATTTTTCTTTTGTTTGAAAAATCCCTTTGATTTACTAAAACAGTTTGGTAAGAACAATTTATTGCTTGCATTATTTGTTACCAACATAGGCGCCTTGAATATTACAGTTGCATGAACCGATTTAGTGACACCAGATAGTTGAGAACCAACTACTAGGACCTTGGGAGTTAGGCTACTATATGTTGTCTTTCTTTTTCAGGATAAATAGAGTAGAAATATTATGTTTTAACGTCATTTGTGTCATTTTCACTATCAACACTTACCACTAAGTTCATGCTCATCACACTAATGAGTGTAAGGCCTTGAGTAGAAAAATTCAACATCTTAAGGAGTTTGGTGCTCTCCATCATGTGGGGGCACCTCATTCATCTAATTGATACAAATTTTCACTCTCCCTGACATTCCCTCAATCCTTTTGGCTCACTCTTGTCCTACACTAAGTGGGGGCAAGGGGTTATTTAGCCTTTTCCCTTGTATGTCACTTGTCATTGTCTCTTTCGGCTAGTCATTAACCTTTCATGAATATATAAGAGCAATCTTGGGATGTGGACGTCTTGTCTTAAGATTGGCTCGCATGTGACATATTCCCCTTCTCATGAAGAAAATTTTTAGAAACCTTTGACTCAGCATAGGGCTTTTCAAACTAGATCTCATGTCCTCCTCTTCTACTTTAAAGAAATTGCTCACAGAACGGTGTGTATAAATTCCTTTAAAGTGGGGGCATACATCACCACTCACATTTCATTGTGCGATTTTTTTTTCTTTTGATTCCCTCTCTTGGAAACACTAGGTACAATGTTTCTCAGGATGAGACTTTGCATTTTTCCTCTTTTGCATACAAGATGAGCCTTGCCTCTCTTGGATACAAGATGAGTAAATTTTCACTTTTCCTCTCTTGGTAACGTTAAATATGATGTTCCTTAAAATGAAACCTCGCATGAACAAAAGTAAAATCCCTTTGAACAAATCATTCTAAATATCACTTTATTTTGTGGTGCCTTATCAAAGTTATCATGAGGTATAATTTTTGTATGGTTAACCGGGAAGCCCAACCAGTGGCATGAATTTCCTCATAGCCATTTTTATGTTTTGTGGCCCCAGAGTGAGTGCATATTTTCACCCTTTCTCTTCTCTTCACTTCAATTCTAGTCATTGTATGATCATGCATCTCGTTTTGTTGTAATTTATTTACCCTTGAATGTCCCTTGCATTGATGTCCTTTTTACTTAGAATCTCAAATCCTTGGGGGCTTGACCACCTCCTTCATCTTTCTCGTTCTTCTTCTTCACCATTCTTCACCATATCCATTGGGCTACTTTAGTGTGATTTTGAAGCAAGTTCATACTCTCACTAAAGTGGGGGCCAAATGTGTCGCCAAAAAGTGTAGCTTGACACTTTTCGCTCATTCGGACCCTTACCTATGGATCTTCGACCATTTTTAGCCTCTTTTTACCCCTTTATGAGCCTTGTGCCAAAGTGTTGTAAGGTGTTGTAAAACATTTTCACACTCTCCTAGGCTTGTCATCACCAAATCAACCATTTATTATGCTATAATGACCCCTTAATACACATATAACTCCTATCTTAGTGTGTTGTCATGAGACCTGACAAACATAAATAATCACATATTAATTATCGATAACCACTCAAATTTTCCCAGGTGGACTAGGTCGCCACCTTGGATGACCTAGTCGCATGTGGCATGAAATTCAAAATTAACCTTAAATTATTTTGGGATTTTGTCTCTAAAACCCTAAGGTCGGCCTGTATGGTGTTATTTCAGGGAAATTAGGGCACAATTTCTATAAATAAGGGTTTTTCCCCCTCACTTTGCACTTCTTCTATCTCATTTTTCACCTCTTCTATATCATCCCTTCTTCTCAAGCAAGCTAGGGTTTGAGTATTCTAAGTCACCAAGGAATATTTATCAAGAAGAATCCAAGGATTAAACCTCCATTGTTGCAACTCAAGATCAAACATCATGGCAAGGTAATCTCCATTGTTTCATGCTTCTTTACATTTCTATCTTCATTTGGTTTAATTACTCAAAAGGGGCTTGACTAAGGCAAGCCCCCATACCCTAACATCCAACATTTCTTTCTCTCTTTGTGCGATTTGTAGGTCTTGTAGGTAGATTTGGGAAAGAACCAAGGTGGAAGATTCTTCATCAACTTTCCCAAGCTCTTCAAGGTTGAAGAAACCCTTGTTGAAGCTTACAGATCAGATTATGCATTTTTGGTACCAGACACCTAGAGGAGTAGAAAACACAAACCAAGGGCTTCAGATTCCATCTTCCGATCTTTAGAAATTTAGAAGAGGACTAGGTTGCCACCTTGGGCGATCTAGTCCCACTGAAGCTATTTTTTTAGGGATCTTGGTAGATCTAGATACCCTTTTGGCCAAAATGGACTCTGAAGCAGTTTTCCAAAATTTTCCCTAAAAAGGACTAGGTCACCCAGATTGGCATAAGTGTCCCTTTCAGATTCTACATCAAATTTAGTAGCATTTCTAGCCTCTACAAGTGTCCATGTGCACACCCTTTTCATATCCGGATTTTTGTCTTAGTTTAATGTATATTTCTTAGGTTATCTTGTACATACTTGCATATCATTATGTGTTTTCAAACATAGTTGCATTCTCTAGGTTTTACATTAATATTTAGTTTCTATTTTTAGTTCTTTGGATTTAGATCATTACCCCTTATACACATCACACACACATCACAAACCCCCAATATTTGAATGAACTCACCCAAAAGAGCATATCATTAAGTTGAAAGAGAGTCCATTTCCTAACCAAGTGCTCTTTAGGTGAAAAACCCTAAGGGCCTAGTAAATGGGAATCCTCTTTCCCTTTTAGCATATCATCTTTTTGGTGGTTCAAGTTGCAGAAAATCTAAACTTCACCTACATGATTAAGTACATTATATATCTGAAAAAGAGATTGGAGCCTATGTAGGATGATTTACATGCAGGATCTTACACAACTACAGTTAGGTCTATAGCTAGGATATAAGGTACATTTGAATGTGCATGCTACTATAATTTTGAGATTTAACTATTACTCATACAAAAAAAAATGCTATCAAAGATTAAAAAAATACATCAAATTAGGAAAAATTATAAGCCCGACCCTTTAGACTTGCTATCCAAATCTATTTAAAAGTAAAAATGGTAGAAATTTCCTTGAGTAAAAAATGTGAGTGCATTATTATAGTGTCAAGAAAAGTAGCCCTTTTTCACACTTAATTTAGGAATAATTGATATTGAATTAACCTAATAATGCCTTGATTTAATGTTGTAATGTGTTATACACATTCATATTAACCTAGGGCCCTTTTTAATGCAATGTACTTAAACTGTACCTTATTTAGGGTGTTGTAAAGTGTTGTATTACACTTTCACACTTATCTAGGGTTTCATTAATTAATTGTGGTTAATTGAGCTTAATTAACCACTTTAATTCAAATTTAATCCTTCTTAATGACACTTTCTAAAGCATCTATCCTAACGCCCAATAGTCAAATTGCATGACATTTAATTTAGAAAATTCAAGGTCTTAGAAAATGGTGCTAGGACCCATATGCCTTTAGTGGTGAATGGGTCCTCTCCACATAGGACACCCCCTTCTTGGCATTTTTGAAATGGGGTTTTGATGTTATTTCATCCCCTCGAAGCATGGCCCTAGAAAGTTGTACTAGGACCCATTCACCTTTAGTGGTGAATGGGTCCTCCTCACATAGGACACCCCTTTTTGAATTTAATTATGGCAGGATTCTAATAATTTGTAATCCTAGATCTTGTGTCTAGTTGAATTATTTGAATTTTAAGGTTAATCTCTAGATTTAGTATAAATATGAGGTTAATTCACATTCTTTCACATAACAACTTTGAGTATTCATGCATTATAGAAAGTTTGAGTTTGCAAGAGCATTTCAAGGGCATTCAAAGGAATATTATAAAAAGTCTTATTGCAGAAATTCAAAATCATTTCATCATGTCAAAGGCATAGTGCATTCATGCATGTTGTTGAGCTAAGATTGTGGATGTAGCATTAGATATCTACTTGCAAGCATTGTTACACATCTTATTTGAGATCAAGATCTGCATTGTTCATGGCCACTTCATATTAGTTTGTAGATTTACATTCCAAGACAACTTCCAAGGTATCAACATTTCATTGTTTCATGTTCATGCTTCAATTTCATTATTTCATCATTCGGTTTAATTACCTAAATTGGGTTTGACCTAGGCAAACCCATATTCACTAACAATCAACAAGCTTTTCTCCTCTTGAATGTGTATTTGCAGATTTACAGGTTGAAGATCAAGTGGAGATTAAGTTTGAAGAAAAATTAAAAAATTTGTCAAGTTGCAAAATTATAATTCATAGTGCAAGAACACGGAAAGAAGGTTACATAATTTGTTATAAGTTTTCAGGAGTTGATCACCGAGGATTTGAGAGTGTAAGCATCAATGAACAGAACCTAGATCTTATTTTTGAAAACACTAACAGGGACCCATTCGCCACTAAAAGCAAACGAGTCCTTTGTGACCTAAAAACAAGCTTCTTGTAACAAGGTACACATCATTCTAGCCTCTAAAAACTTCCCTCATAGATGTTATAACAATTAGGGTTAGTTTTTTATTGTTATTTGCACCATATCGCAGACAAAATCACATGTATTAGGGTGAGAATTAGTGGTCTATCATTTTTATTTTGGTAAACCTAATTTTCCCCCTTAATAATAATGCAACACCCTTACATTACAATGCACTTGTGTTTCCAATACACAATCATGTTTTGTAAAATGATAAAAGGGTTTGCATAATAGGTAAAAGAGGCATGAAACACATGATTTGGTCCCTTTTTTATGCAAAAGAGACATGAAACCCATGATTTGGTCCCACTACAACTCTACACATTCTTTTTGCAAACTTTTTTGTGGCATTCCATGAGATCATTTTATTTTATATGAATACAAATGATTGAAATGTATTGCAAAATAATATTCTTTAATTATTAAATATTTTTATTTGTTTTAATACTTTTGATTATCTGATTAGGTTATTATTAATATATATTTGATAATTTATTAATTATTGTAAGAAGAATTATTTACTTTCATTTTCAAAGAAATCCCAAAAGGAAAAGGGCATGTGCATTCAACTTTTACCTTTAAAAATAATATGATTTTATATATAAGCTTTTTAAAGGAAAATAAACTAATATAAATCTAATGATATAATAATAAATAGAGATAAAAACCTATAAATAATAAATAATAAATAGTAAATTGATAAATGAGCTAGATAGAAACCTATAAATGATAAATATATGTGAAACAAATAAGGATTCCTTAGTTATTCCAAGTGAGACTATCAATTTTTCCCATTGTGAGATTGATATGGTAGAACCTAAATCTAGTAATGAAATGGTCATAAAAAGAAGATATGGACTTTGTGTGGCTAATGTATTGTTTTCAATGTGATAGAACCTAAATTTAGTAAATAAGAGGTGGTAAAAATATACAAAATAAGGCTAACTGCAAGAAAATGGAAGACAAAAAGGGGATTAAAAGCGACTTATTATTCTTTTCAAAAATAAACTAAACTTAAAGTTGGATTACTAGTTTGAGATGCATGCACTAAAAATTTAAAGACATGAAAAGAATGAGAATTGTAGCACTCCAAATCTATTTCCAAACTACTAAACCTTTTTTTTTAAATAGTTAATAGTAAGAGGATCAAATATTGTGTGCACACAAAAGATTTCATATTTTTTATATTAGAATATAATGTTTAGTGTGCCCTCACCCCGCCCCCCGCGTGCCCCCCCCCACCCCCCTCCCTTTTTTGCATTTAGTATGTTCAAACAATTTGGAAGAAATATAATTAGGAGTGAGAATTACTAGTTGTGTATTTTTATTGATTTTTTTATATATTTTAAAGTTGATGCATCTTGAAAATTGCACCACTAAGAATGTACATCACACAAATTGCACAAAAATAATTGATTTTTTTAAAATCCATAACAAAACGAAGCATAAAACAATCTTTTTTTTTAATTTTTTACGACATAATCAAAAGTTATAAATAAAAATCAATAAAAATATTAATAAATTAAAATTAAAATTAATATATTAATTTATTTCAAATAGAAAATACATTTGATTATAAGACTAAGAAGATGTTATGGTATTTTAGTAATAATTTTATTAAATATTATATTAAAATGAGTAAATATTATGATATTGAAGTTGAAAAATGCTATTGAAGATTTAAAAAACACATCAAATTGGGGTGATTATAATCCCAAACCTTTAGATTTGTTATCCAAATATATTCCAAAGAAAAGAAAAAGTAAAAAGAAATTTGAGTAAAAAATGCAAGTGCACTATGTAACATGCTTACATTGCATAATGCACTCATGTTTCCAAAATACAATCATGTTTTGTAAAATGATATAAAAGAGGTTGCATAATAGGTAAAATAGTCATGAAACATGTGGTTTGGTCCCAAAGCTATGCAAAAGAGGCATGAAACCTGTGATTTGGTCCCACTACAACTTTGAGCATGCTCTATTCACACTTTTTTGTGACATTCCATGAGATATTTTTATTTATATGAGTACAAATGATTGAATTGTATTGGAAATAAAAATTATTAAATTATTACATACTTTTTATCTTTTTTAAGACTTTTGGTTGTCAAAATTGGCTATTATTAACATAATTTTGACAATTTATTAATTTTTATGAGATTAATTATTTACTTGTATTTAAGAGTTTGTTTTTTATTATTATATTTTTTTTATCATTATATGCTTTATTATGTAATTAAAAATGCAATTAACATATTTTGAAAATTTTGTGTATTTGGAAAGAATTAATAATTACCATGGGAAGGAACAAGTGGGGAATATATGAAAAAATAAAAGTAGAGAAGGAAAAAAAAAGAGAGTGCATGAAAAGACTTCATAAAATGAGAAAATTTAGATGAGAATGTGTGTCATCAATACTAATTGATATGAAGTTATGATTTAAATCCAACGCACAATAAATTTATTGAATGCACTTTTAAAAAAATTGTAAAGAAAGGATGAAAAATATGTTAGGAAAGATTAAATGAAATAAGAAGGTGTCAATTATTTATTGAAATGATAAAAAAAATCTTAATAGTAGAGACAATATGAAGATCCTCAATATAAGACCATATAAATGTAGCATTGCAAATTGTCACCCATGACAATTGTTGGAAACAAGCCACACTGAGAGGGGGTGGTGAATTAGTGTTGTGCAAAAATTAGCTTCAGTAATCTTTAACTTCAAAGCATCAATAACATTCATTCACAACAAGAAAGTAAACACAACACCATAACACCAATATTTTTATGTGGAAACCCTGTTAGGGAAAAACCACGATGGATGGCCAATCCACAAGTATGATTCTGAGTATACTCAAAAGTGAACATTACAAGGAAATGCACTTGCATTCAAGCGCACTGCCTAGAGTTCACTGCTCAAGAAAGAAAGGGCTTGCTGCCCAAGAGTTCAGATTAAAACCATCTGAAGATTTGAACTGAAATGATAGCATCTAAAATGCTTGATTACAGTTCTAGATTAGGCACAACAATGGATCTATTCTTCTACAGACTGAATTTGCATTTTTTCTCTACTTTGCTCATGCACACAACATAGATCTTCTATGCGCAAGTGAAACTGTGCATTATCTCACCTCTGTTATGCTCTAACTCACTGTTCGGACTTCAACACAACTCTTACATCATGAAAATTATACGGAAGACAAAGTATAAATATCCGCAACATAGGATTTACTTACACTCTGTTGGTTTCAACAAAACATAAGAAAATTACAACTGTTGGCTCAAATTATAAGAAATATACAATGCATACCCACAAAGGTCGGCCATAACTTGGCTAGGACCCAAAAAATGACATACAAACATAGATATACTTAATTAATTTGTTCGCATACATCCATGACTTAATACATTCATGAGGTTGGCCTCAATACAAGAAAAACTGAGAACACGACAATCGAATCTTCTAAATTTCACATAATCTGGTACGAGCCGTTGCGCTTCAGAAGAAATAAAGATAATATGCCAACAAATGTTCCCTAGGATTCACAAAGAAAAATAATAAGCAGAAATGGTCTTATAGATCGAAGAACACTGTGTTGTCGGATACTTTGTTCTCACTTGACAATTCTGAGTCTTCTTGCCGGTAGGACCAAATGATGGAATGTGGACCTGATAGATGATTATGGTTGCCATCAACAACAACACCAAGTGAACCTCACAATGTCTCTTTCCAACAATCTCCTCCTTTGGCATTGATGGCAACACTTAGTGAAAAATGACTAAGTGTCGGATCAGTACCAAGATAGACTGTACCACTCAAAAATTCAAAAATGTAATTCTCCAATTCTCCCCCTAAGAAGATTGAAAATTTTTAACTCTATTCCTTCTCCCCCTTTGACATCAATGGAAAAGGTAGGTTTTGAATTCCACAGATATGTGTCAATTCAAAAAAATTGTTCGAGCAAAAAAAAGTTGTAACTTACATGAGTTGAAAAATATCTGTGAATTCTTTCTTTAGCTGAATCATATTTGTGTCCCAAACCTTTTAAGACTTTCCAAAATTGTGATGTGACCACACATCAGATAGGATTGAGTCTCTGTGGACTCTAGGTTGGATGGATCTACAACTCCTAAAGATTCCTCTCCTTCTTTGAGAGCACTTGAAAATATGTCAAGTTTTAGACAAATGATGCTCCAGAGTTCACAACTTATGGCAACAATTTTGTCATTTTCATATTTCAACCCTTGTATATCATTGAGCAGAGACATCACTTCTCCTTCTGATTTCCCAACACTACTAGTTATTGGATCAAATGCTTCTGAGATAGAATTTAATTCGAGTTCCAGCTCCTTCACCTTCTTTTCATTCTCCTCTAATTTTTTTGAGAAAGATAGGCATGCTTTGTAAATATTTCTACCTTCAGACAAAGCATCCTTTACATTCTTAATGCATGTAGTCAAGAGTATTTTATCTTGAACAAACAACTCTTTTATGCCACTAGATCTTTTAGCATTGAATTATTTTTGTACTTTTGTCATGGCTAATATTTTAAATGACTCAAAATGAGTGTCAACAGAACTTATTATCCTTTTTAGTTCACAGGAGGATGATCTAGCCAAATATTTCACATAAGATGGCATTAATTTCTTCAATACCTCGGATTCCATATTTAACAGTTTGTTGTCCTCAATGTGAGATTTTAGTAGCTCCTCTCTTGCATGAGATTGAGCGAGTATAGCTACTCTCATCTTTTGAACTGGGCTTAAGGTAGACAGGTGAATAGGACCTTCAATCAATTATGGATCGAGTTCTTCCTTTTGTGCAACCAAAAATTTCTTTACAACTTTTGTAGTGTCTCTTGTAGTAACCAGAACTGCTTTCTTCTCCTCAACAAGTGTTTCCTCAGCTGAAGGTGTGCATTTGGCTTCTACCTTTTCAACTGAAATACTTTTAGGTGCTTCCACTTCCATGGGAATTTCAGTGTTAGCATCAGTATAAACATTATCATCAACAATCACAGACATTTTTATCAACATTGCCTTCTTCTACTTCATTCACCAAACTAGGTAAAACATTATCAACATGGGTTTCCTTAGTCACAATATCAACTCTTTCATTTAACAGTATTTGTTTTAGAATTTTGTCAGTTTCCTTTATGAATTCTTTTATTTCACCAATCATAAGTTTGTTGATCCTTGTTTTAATCTTGAACTTCTTTTGTGTTTTTTTCAGGAGTGCCTTCATTTCATTTAGAGACATAGTTGGACATAGTTCAGCTAGAATTCTTTCTCTCATTTGCTCTTCTTCATTTCTAGCACTTAACCTCCTAGCTTCCAGAATGTCATATAAACTTTTCGGCAAACTATCCATTATTTCAATCAGAAATTTATTGAAATAATTCATGTGTTTTATAGTTGCCTCTTCCAAAATTATTTTATCAGAAACATTGAAATATTCATACCATTTTAGAAGCAGTTTTAAATTTTCATCCTAAACCATAACTTTTTCAACAGCTTGCATAGACATACTTGATTTATTTGTCTTTTCTTTCTTCTAGGCTTGATCACCTTCACCAAAAGGATTGCTTTGTGTGATTGCAGCTATTTTAGTACCTTGAACCCGGATCTCTTTGATTTCTTTATCAAATTTTATCTCCTCATCATCTGAGATATTCATATATATTCTTTTGCTTTTCTTCTTTCCTTCCTTTTTGGATCTTTTAGGCTCAATTTTTATGGGAGTGTCCTTTTCTATGAGGACTGACTAAGATAAAGAGCTTCTTGTAGTCCTAGCTCTGTGGGATGGCACTATCGGATTAACGGATTTTTCTTTTGATGCCTCCTTAGCAACTTGTTGTGTTGCTTCATCTTTAGCTCTTTTCTATCTAGCGTCTTTTAGAAAATCTAGAGATATTCCCATGCTCTCTGCAAGAATCTCAAATTCTTTTCTCACTTTCTTAGTACCAACAGGATTTCTCAACTCACTATGCACCTGTTTGTCTTTTTCATCATATGTTTTGAACCTCTCTTCTGTTGGATCAATTGGTTTTCTCATAATGTGTTGAGCATATATGCCCAAGATTGCTCCATCGACTTCATAACCCATAGGCAGAATCCAAATCATTATGGGATCAACAGCCTCCATCATACACTTATCAATGCTCACCATAAAACAAATAGAATCTTTGTATTTTTCCACAATAAATGTAGGAATCCTCTCTTACTTGCATCATAGCCTGTAAATCCTTGAAATACCCCCACATTGCAGCATTCCTTGATTTCATGTCCTCGGTACTATAAATCAAATCTTTGATTTGTTTAGTTACCGGAGTATCCTTTCTCCACTAAACTTTACCAGCTCCCGAAATCTCATTCATGAAATAACAGAATCAACATAAAAGCAGAGTACCATATTTAAATGATTTTTTCTTATCCTTCTTTATTTTGGCCAAATTTTCCATTAGTTGAATCCTCAGAAACTCGCATAGATCGAAGTCAGCATTTTCTTTAACCATCTGGTAGGCTGCATAAATTGTTGTGCCGAATACAGAGTTTTCTCGGCAAGAATGGTAAATTTTGTAACCTATGACCATGGATGCAAATTTTACATCTATATCAATGATGTTGTCTATGGTCATTTCTCTTCTGTCATAAGTTGATCCTGTTGCATTTGTGACAGTTTGATTTTTCACAGATTTGAGAATGGGCAACCCACCAGAAGAATTCAAACTGGTTACGACACTAATGGCTTCCTTAGTGATTTTGAATGGAATGGTAAGCCATGTGAATTCATCGTGTACTTGAATTAGGACATATTGGACCCATTCTGATTCCATAAACATGGGAAATTTAGCCATTTGTACAAATTTCTTTGTTTCCAAAATTTTATGCTCTAGCTTTACATGGAATTCTTCATCAACAATGTGGTGATTATACAGATTCAAAAGTTGGGAGCTACCCAGTTCTTCAATATTTGAATGAATATAAACCCTAATATCTTATGTATGCAAAACTCCATGTGGGACTAATGAAAAGGATCCTAAAGGATCAATTTCAAGAGATTTATAGGGATGCCATTTGAATTTAGGTCGAGGATGATCCTTGACTTCTACTACCAAAGGAGTACTCATTTTCCCCAAATCACAAACTTGCAAAGTTTCTGTAAAATACCTTTTTTTGTCAGATTGCAATTTGAATGCTAAATCACTTTTGTCGCTTGGATCTTGCCTCAAATTGCCAAAGATCACTTATGAGCTCTCCAAACTTCTTCTCTTTGAAATGCAAGGTGAGAAATGAAGTGTGAAATGACTTTTTATTCTTTTATGTACCTAACACTTTATTCACAATAAATGTTGTAACCCTAATACATTTTGTCATACTATATCTATACACAATGGTAAACAGAGCATCTGTGGACCTCCATTTCAACATATTGATTCCTCTAATGAGTTCAATAGAATTTTTTCATTGATTATGCATCTACTGCACACATTCACATCCTATGTCACTTTTTGGTTAGGGGTTCATTTGATTTTCTTTGACAACTCCCCCTATGCCATAGGCCTGAGACTAATTCCCAGAGGAATTACTAGAAGCAAGTTGTGGTGCAAACACACTCTCTTCAGTAGAAATTTATTTCTTTACCCATTTCTTCTACATTTGTTGCCTCATTGTATTTGTAGTGATTTTCCCTTTTCCTTTTATGTCTTTCGGCTCATTTTTCCCTCTGTTTACAGACCTTTTTTGTTCCAACAATATGTTGCTATATGACCAAGTTTGTTGTAGTAGTAGCATATAACATTTATTTTTCCAGACAAGTTGTTCCATTGATTTCCTCTTGATCTACACTGGTTAGCAGTATGGCCAAGTCTATTTCATGTGTAACATCTGACACTTCTATGAAACTGATTCATCATACTTCTGCATTCATTTGACTTATGACCTATATTATGAGAATTGAAACATTGACCTGAGAAGTGTGGACCACTTTGATTCATCCTATTTCTACACTAAGAAGCCATATGTCCAAACTTATTTCATTTGAAACAATATCCACTAAATTTCTAAGCATTAGGTTGTCTTACTGGATACCTTCTAGGTTTGTTCATTTGGTTTCCTTTCCTGAATTGCCTTTGTCCATAATCCTTTTGTCCTCATTTTCAGCTTTCTCCTTTCTCAAATCCAAGACCTCTTTTGTCACCATGAGTCCTATGATTATCAATTAGTTCATTGAGCATGGCTAATTTGGATTTGAACTTTTCCCTGTATTCATTTGCATTAGCAAGTTCATTTCTCACATCATCCAAATTTTTTTCAAGTGCTTCTTCACTATTTTTGGATACTTCCAATTCGTCATTCAATCGGTTACATACTTCAGATTTTTATTTCAAGGACTGTGCTAGGCTTTCTTTGTTCTTCTTTCTATCTTCAATTTCTTTGGTCATCCTCATCATGATGGATTCCATTTCAGCTTTCAAAATTGTATTCTCTTGAGTAAGCTTTTCACATTCCTCTGTCTTATCTTTCAAGATTTTACTAGATTGATCATCTTCAGTGCTCTTCTTATCATTCTATTGAATTTGATCACAGAGTTCCTTTCTCTTCTCTCTTGACTTATTGATTTTTTCTTTCAAAGACTCAATAAATTTCTTCACATCCTTGAGATTCGCTTGTAGTTTCTGGACTTCACCTTTTGACTGATCAAGGTCATCTCAGGCCACCATAATTTTGTGTTCAAGATTGCTTGAATCCATATTTTCCAAGATCTCCCCAAGCTGTTAGACTTCTTCTTCTTTAGAGGAACAAGCTCTGATACCAATTGTTGGAAACAAGCCACACTGAGAGGTGGGGTGAATCAGTGTTGTGCAAAAATTATTTGTAGTAATCCTTAACTTCAAAGCATCAATAAGATTCATTCACAATGCATAAACACGAAAGTAAACACAACACCATAACACTAATATTTTTACGTGGAAACCTTGTTAGGCGAAAAACCACGGTTGATGGCCAACCTACAAGTATGATTTTGAGTATACTCATAAGTGAAGATTACGAGGGAATGCACTTGCATTCAGGCCCACTGCCTAGAGCTCACTGCTCAAGAAAGAAAGGGCATGTTGCCCAAGAATATAGAATAAAACTTTTTGAAGATTTGAACTGAGATGATAACATCTAAAATGCTTGATTGTAGTTCTAGATTAGGCACAACAATGGATCTATTCTTCTACAAGCTGAATTTGCAGTTATGCTCTACTTTGCTCATGCACACAACATAGATCTTCTATGTGCAAGTGAAACTGTGCATTATCGCACCTCTTCTATGCTCTAACTCAATCTTCAAATTTCAACACAACTCTTACATCATGCAAAATGATACAGAAGACCAAGTATATATATCCACAACATAGGATTTATTTACACTTTGTCGGTTTCAACAAAACATAAGAAAATTACAACTGTTGCCTCACATTATGAGAAATATACAATGCGTACCCACAAAGTTCAGCCATAACTTGGCTAGGAACCAAAAAATGACATACAAACATAGATATACTTAATTCAATTGTTCCCATACATTTGTGACTTAATACATTCATGAGTTCAGCCTCAATACAAGAAAAACTGAGAACACGACAACCAAATCTTCTAACTTTCACACGATCTAGTACGAGCCACTGCACTTTAGAAGAAATAAAGATAATATGCCAACAAATGTTCCTTGGGATGCGCAAAGAAAAATAATAACCAGAAATGATCTTACAGATCGAAGAACACTTTGTTGTCAGATACTTTGTTCTCGCTTGACAATTCTGAGTCTTCTTGTCGATAGGACCAAATGATGGAGTGCAGACTTGATAGATGATTATGGTTGCCATCAATGACAACACCAAGTGAACCTCACAGTGTCTCTTGCCAAAAACAATATCATACTATGTTTTTCTCACCCCTAAGTGCATGGACCTAATTGAGCACCTGATTTCCTAAATTATGCATTTTTTAGCCCATTTTAACATTTACCAACAAATTGCGAGAAGAAATCCAAAGAATTCATTTAATATTTTACCCTCGACACCTTAAGTCCCATAGAATAGCCCAATGGGACACAGTCATCTAGGGTGACTTAGTCCCCCTATTTTGCCTCCAAAATTGAATATGTCAAAGTCATCATTTTATTATTTGAATTTCAAATGTCCAATGTTGGCTATTAGGATTTAAATTTTAGGAAATTAGAATAATTGCATATAAATACCTAGTTATTGCATCAATTCAATATCAAAGCATCATGTTAAGGACATCTAGAAATTGTTGGGAGAATTTATGATCAAGAATTAGATCAAGAGCATTATCAAGAAAGTCAAGAGAAACATTTCATAGATTTATTGCATCAATTCAATATCAAAGCATCATGTCAAATTGTATGTTAGTTTATTCATGTTTATGTTATCATATTATTTGTGAGATCTAACCCTTATAGGTCTTCAAGCAAATCAAGCCAATAACAATAAAACCTTGAGGAGATGTGCATGAATTCAATCCTTCAAGGTGGATATTTTGAGTGGTGAATTATAGGTCCTTGTTGATTCATCATTCATTTATCAATAATTTATCTATCATTCATTAACATTGCCATTATGGAAGTGGAAACACTAACACAGGGTTTGACTGAGGCAAGCCCCTATATGGCACAACCCTTCCTCTCTCTTTGAATCTGCAGGTTTAAGATCTAAACAAGATTGGGATAATTTGAGGTAACATTGTTGCATTCAGACCCTACACCTTGACAACAAATGAAAACTTAGTTACAACAATATCTAATAGTGTGAAAATTGGAAACATAAGGCTCTAATCTAGCACCCAAAGGACTGTGAAATTAGATATAGAACCCAATTACTAAGACATAGTCACCTAGGGAAACTTAGTCCTCAAAAATTAGCTCCAAATTCATATAACAAGTGCATAGTACTATGCTCAGTCAATTTGTGGTTTGAATTTGTCTATGACTTTTTGAATCTAATGTTTTTATATTAGAATAGGTAATTGCAAATCATTAGCATAGTTATTTCATTTCATCCCCAATTCTATTCCCAGTTTGGTCAAGGGTAAGTTGACTATCTTTTAGGTTGTAAGTCAATCTTACACCTTTTCCAAATTTTTCAAAACCCTTGTTACCTCAAATTCTGAATGGAACATCTTGGAAAGGTGCCCAAACCCTAGAGTAGAATCCTAGGATTTCACGTTTCCACCATTTCATTTTGGTGAGTCACCCAACATGTTAGCATTGTAAACCTCCTAAAATTTAAATAAATTCATCCTAGATCTAGGTTTAGCATTGCATTATGTTGCATCGTTCATCTAGGAATTCATTTTTTGCATCATAAAAAGAATAAAAAATTCAAAAAATTCCATTCAATATTAAATTATAGGTTGAAATATTCCAATGGGATTAATTTGAGTCAGCTAAGGTCTAGTTTACAATCAAATTACATTTCAAAATCGGCACTAGGCCATTTAAATTTAAAATTAGATCTAAAAATTTTCATTTGGGTATCTTGCATATAGCTCAAAAAGTGAAAAATTGCATTGTTTTGTTTGAAAAGGGTATCAACATCATCATTTTATATTTTGGGCATATTAGAATTAGTCAACTATTTCACCTTAGATCTAAAAATTGCATTTATGATTGTCATTTATTACTTGAAAATTTTATAAATTATTGCATACTTGCATGTTAAATTACATAATCATAAATTGGGAAAATTCTGGAAAATAATTTACTGTCAGACCTATCTACACATAGACTTGAGATCCTTAAATAGTATAATAGACAACCAAAATTTGAAATTTGTACTAACCTATGCAGGACATATTCACCTCGGGTGACTTATTCCAGCTATTTTTGGCTTAGATTTCTATTATACCTATGTTTTTATGTTTTCTATCTACTTTTGCTTTCTTATTTTTCTTCTAGGTGTTTTACTATGAATTTTTGACAATTTAGTGTTCATAGTGGGCACATCTAGTATTTTGAAACTCGCATGAACTTCACAACCTAGTGTCTTATTGCCAATACTTTGGTAGATGTAGTTGATTATGACATCTTATGTTGTTGTTACTTTCATTGTGGATCTTGCGTCCACCAATTATTTCACGCATGGTATTGCCAATACCATGCCCATTTTGGACTCTATCCCTAATCCTACCATCCCAATGACAACTTCACAAACAAGTAACTTTATGGATGTTGAGTAGTGATTTATTTAATGGCTAATAGTTGAAATTTGGGAATCTGAAATTGGCTAATAGTTTGAGCTATAACATGACTTGAATCACCACATTTTTACAAAAAAAAATTATAGTCTTCTTTAAATTACCAAAGAATTTATGTTATTAAAAAATTTAAAACAAAAATTCACCACAATATTTGATACATGATTATATCAGATTCACGTAAATTTCATAAATTATAGTAGAAATCTATATTAATTTTCCAATTGTATATCATAGTTTTATTAGTTTCTTTAGGACTATGTTTCTACTTTTTAGTTTCCACCATTGATATATAATATAATCTAATGGCCCTTGTTATATTCCATGAGGTAAAATGTACCCACAATTTGTAATGCTCATGGGACCCACAAATTTGGCTCTCATGAATATTATATATTGTGGGTAAATTTTAGGCCTCATAGAGTACAATAAGGGTCATTAGATCAATGATCTAAAATAAATTTTTGAGCCCTAGAAGAATTATAGATCCTAGTACGTTTTACCTTGCAAAATACAATAAGGGTCATTATATTGAATTTTAAAACAATGGTGGCAAGTAAATATTATATTCTATCCCTTAAACCCATCTATAATTTCCACCCTTTAGCCCCTAATTTTTAGTGAGATTTATTTTTAGATTGGATGGATTTGCCATCAAAATCAATGTATTTTCCAATTATTTTCAAGATTCGCCAAAATTTGCTACAAAATTTTAGCGATGTAAAAAAATCGCCAATAAATTTTATTTTATTTTCGTAAAAAAGGAAAGATTCGCCAATACAAATTATTATTTTTTCCTAAAAAATGGAAGATTCGCTAGAATTTTATATCTTTTTTTGAGGGGGGTTTCTTAAATTTATCACTGATGTTGAGACTATTGTTTCCCATTGTTCCTAAGGATAAACTAAAACAATTAGACAAAGAATTAGAAGGATTGTAAGACTGCTTAAGCATTGAATCCTTATCAAGACACATAGTGCCTATGGTGGATAACATAAAGAAATTTATGAATGATTCCCAAGGATTAGAGTTTTTACGTAGCCTAGCCCATATTGTGGATGTAAACATTCCTATGATGGCCAGTTATGCTCAAGCTTTGGGATACACTTAAAACCAAGGAGGAAGTCAAATTTCTCTCCCTACAACTATACCCACTATTCCTGCATATGCATTTATAGTTGTAGCTTCAATAATACAACAAAAAAGGACATAACTCCAAGCTTAGGGCTTTCCAATGGGCACCCTTATAGTTTCATGACATCACATGTGACACCTCAATATTCATCACCTCTTATAAACTTACAACATAGTAGTCCACCAAGCACTTATACAATCCAACCATATTCACCACATTCTGAAAAAATGTAAAGCAATGATTCCATCATAAAACAACAAATGTAAAATATAACATTACTTAAACAATAAATATCAACATTAAACCAAAATCAAAATGGAAAACCATTACAATATGTCAAAAATAGCCCATTGTCACTTGAAATTTTAAAAACACCCATGCCACAAAACATTGAGATTCCAATACAATGGTAAAGGAGATCCTAATAAGCATATATTGGCTTATACAACATTGGGTAGTAACTTCATCTTTGAGGATAAGCTCCTAGAAAAACTCTTTCCTAGGTCATTTAAATGCATGGTCTTGGAATGATTTTGTTCATTGTTGAATAACTTGATACATTCATTCAATGAACTTGTTGCATTCCTCCAACACTTTTAAGTGAACATTAGTCCTGAAATTATATTAACTAATTTAGTGAGCTGCAAACAATGAAAACATGAAAAATTAACAGAATTCATAGGGTAGTATCAATAAATTTACTTTAAAATCAACTATGCTCTTCTTGATGTTGATGTTAAAAGAGTGTTCATTATAAATTTACAACCTAGCATTAGGGATAAGATCATGTTAATGAAATATCCATCCTTTACACACTTCTATATGAATATTCGTGACTCAAAAAAAAATTAGCTAGTATGAAGAGACATCTTCATCGACTCTTACCGAGCGGTCTGAATCCATACCTCAAAACAATTATCAACCTTTCAAGAAGAAAAACAAGAACTTTATCAAGATAAGCACACCTTAAATAACCAACCACATTGAGCCACAAGTTGCAACCATAAGTTCAACTCCCTATCCATTTAGGCAAAGGGATAGATAACTCACACAATTGCTTGACTCCCTTTGTTCAATCATGTTATGACTTTTGAGCAAGAACCTAATCCAATTACCTTCAATAAGACCTATGGACACATCAAAGCCTTTATCTCCAAATTTCAAACCAAAATCCCTTTGTCAATACCATCGTACACATGGACACAATACAAAATTATGTATGCATCATAAACATCAAGTGAAAGACCTCATCAACTCTAATCACATCCAATTAGAAAATTTTAATGACAAAGGAAATAAGTTTGTTGCCCCACCAAATCAAAACTTGCTAATTTTCACAAATCCCATGCCAAATCATACATTTGACTTTGTGTGCAAGCTTGTGATGATAAGAATGATGATGACCATAATGATAAGAACAATGATGAGGATGGTCTAAACAACATGATCTCTTTAATAGATATTCAACCTCATAAGTGTAAAACCACTTTGTTACCCAACATTTCTTTCACCCATATTGATGCATCTATACATGGACGTGATGGTCCTCTCTATATCAGTAGTTGTATCAATAACAAACCTACACAAGGGATACTCATTGATCCTATTTGTTTAGATAATGTGATCACTAAGGAATTATTGTATGTGCATAAGCTTTATCGAGATTCTTATGAAAAATTGAATGCATGGTTGAAAACTCATGATGGTTTAATTCACCAAAGAAAATATTTTATTGGTTTGAAAATAGGTTTCATTCACCAATAAAAATATTTTATTGGTTTCGATAAAATTATAATTCGCCAAGATTTTCTACAAACTTATAGTGATTAAAAAGGGCTCTCCAATTGAATTTATTTACTTTTTCAAAAAAAACTTCAATAAAAGTAATATTTTTCTCCAGAATTATACAAGATTCACTAGGATTTTACACCTTTTTTTAGGGAAGATTTCTTAAAGTTATTTGAGAAGGTAAGTGCAATTATTTTGGAGGTAAATTTATATTAAATGTACTAATGCAAAATGGCATAGAGTTCCACTTGCATTTAAAAAATTTGCAAGTGCACTTAGGATGAAAAGCTCCACTTTTGTGAGTAATCATTTTCCAAGTGAAATTTGTCACGATCTTCATGACATCTGAACTATATGTATGTAAATATGGTGAGTCCCTCACAAGCTAAGGTAAATCAATTTTCAAGTTATACTCTTGCATGGCCAACAATATAAACCTTTCAAAACATGGTTTGTGAAGGTGATATGTGAATGGTGACTCTTTGTTAAACTCCAAATAGACCCCCCACACATGTGAACTTTGACATAGAGCCAAATTTGACATTAACCATTGCTATATTTGACATTTCTCTTAGGATTCAACCATGTAGTTTTACAAGTCAAACTCATTGACCCATGTTTCATGACCCGTGTAGTTCATTGTCATGAGAGATGGGTTCTTGTGAACCACTACTCATGAAACATGGGTCAATGAGTTTGACTCGTAAAACTACACAGTTGTATCTTGATAGCAATATCAAAATTTTAATCTCCATGGAAAATACCTCCTACTTATCCATTGCTAGATTTCTCATCAAAAAAGGCTTATCGTGACCAAGAAAACCATCAAAATAGTGATAAACATAACAGACCACACAACACAAGGAATGAAGAAAACTAGTTGGCATCCTCTAAGTTTCTCACCCTAGAGATTCATTTAAACATTTATATCAAGACTCAAAAAAAATTCAAAGATATGTACTTAGCAATATTAGTTTCACACCACAACAAATGGTCATATGGAAATATTTTTTGTAGCTTTATAGAAAAAATTTAGACACAGACCTAAAGATAGCATATTAATAGCCCAAATTCAGCCACATTGGCATAATTTATGTAGTCCAAATACATGTATAATGTACTAGTTTCATGACACAAGAATTATAGTGCTATAGGTGAAATTCATGCAGCTTCATGTTACAAGTTCAGTCATGAGTATAATGATAGTAGTTTCACATCACCCCTGAGATATATATTTAAAAACACACATGCCAATTTCAGAGGAGCAAACACTCACGATCAACCAATCTTGAGTACTCAAAACACACTTCCAAAAATAATACTTTATTTGAATAGTAGACAACCATGCTTAATGGAAAATAGCAACAATAGAAAAATACATCTCCCCTATTAGTGTTGTGAAACCCAGCAATAAATTCACTATTGTTTAAACTTAGAAATTTGAATAACAAAAATCAAATGAATGAAACAAAGAATTAAAGCATGCACAACACCATTCACAAAAGAATATTGAACACAACAAAAATTAGAGAAAACCAATCACACTTTGACACTGTGATTTACCCTGGAAAACTCCTAACTCTAGGGAAAAACCAACATTCAATGAGATTTTATTAGAACATAAAAGAAGAAATTTACAATAATTGCTAGAACTTGGCATCCACATCAATACTGAAATCCTGGATAATGTTTCAACTCCTTCTTTTCACCCCAATATCGCTTTCTCTTGTGTCATTCCTACAAAAAAAAAAATCATCTATGTCTACCTAGCACTCACATCGATCTCCTTTTTATAACCTCACATTCACCTAGGGTGGAGTAGAGATCAACTTAGAAAGAAAGAAAAGTTATTTCTAAAAGAAAATTTCAAAACTAGCAAGTGCATAGGAGATAAGAAAAAAAAAAAAGGAAAGTGGAGAGATCTTCTCCACAACCACTCTAGCCTGGGTGACATGGTTCTAGGCTGGAAAACAAATTTCAAGCTACTTTTTCAACACTCCCTCTTAGCAAGGAAGGTGTTCTCTACTACACCTAACTTGTCCCTGAAGAAGACAAATTTTCTTTTCATCAAGGCCTTCGTAAGATTTTTGCAGCCTACTCATCTGTAGAAATATATTGTAGTCAAACTAATCCACATTGTACACAATTTCTGATAAAGTGATATATAATGTCAATATGCTTCAACCTATCATGAAACACATGATTCTTAGAGAGTTTTATGCAACTCTGATTATCACAATGCATGATGGCTGACTCTAGATCCTAACCAAATAGTACCACTAATAGCTTCTAAAGCCATATGGCCTCACATGTTGCCATGCTCGTTGCCATGTACTCTTCTTTCGCAAAGCTTAATGCAACAAACTTCTACTTCCTTTTATACCAAGAGACAAACCCTGATCCCATTTTGAAACAACACCCCAAAGTGCTTTTCCTATCCACTGCATTACTTGCCCAATCTGCATCAATGTAGCAAATCAACCTGACACCATCACCCTGAGTATATCTCAGCCCATACTCAACTATACCACATATATACCTCATCACATGCTTTGTTGCTGTCCAATGTACTCTCTTTGGTTTTATCATGAACTGACTAAGATATTTGACTGCAAAGAAAATTTCTAGTTTTATATTGACCAAATGGATCAATGACCCAATAAGTTGTCTATACAAGGTGGGGTCTACTGCCTCCTACTTTTATGCATTGATCTTCTACCAATTTGTAACCATCGGGGTAGACATGGGTCTACAGTCCATCATTTTGAATTGATTCAATATTTCCTTAGTATATTTCCCTTGACCAAGGAAAATATCTCCCTCTGTCTAACACACCTCTAGTACCAAAAAATAGTGCATAAACCCAAATCCTTCATCTCGAACTCTGCTTCTAGGTCCCTCTTGCAATCCTCTATGAGCCTCGGTGAGCCATTCATAAATAAATCATCCACATACAAAACTAGAATGAGTGGTTCACCTCCCACCATGAGATAGTAAAGGATGGAGTCTACCTCACTCTTCATGAATCCCATACTCTGCAAGTAACTATCTATGCGCTCATACCATGCTCTAGGTTCCTGCTTAAGTCTATATAGAGCTTTCTTTAACCTGCAAACACGAGTCACTCCCATGTGCCACAAAACCTTTTGGTTGTTTGATGTACACCTCCTCCTTTATGATTCAATTTAGGAATGTGGTCTTGACATTCATCTAATGAATCTACCATTCCATTTGTGTTGCTAATGAGATCACAACTCGTATGGAGGTATATCTAGCCACTAGAGTGAATGTCTCATCATAATCAATTCCCTCCTTCTGAGAGAACCCCTTGGCCACAAACCTGAATTTGTATTTCTCTACGCTACCATCTGCAGCATGCTTCATCTTATAGATCCATTGAGAACCAACCACTACCTTATCTATAGGCCTTGGCACTACCTCCCAGACATCATTCTTCATGATGGAGTTGTACTCCTCCACCATGGCATCCTACCAAACCTATTGTTGTGCAACATCTTTCTAATTGGAAGGCTCACTATCAATGAGCTCGCTTATTAATGCCACATAGTATGAATATTTAGTTGGTGGTCTCCTCTCCTTGCCACTTTTTCTAGGAGCTCCCATAAACTCTTGAACATTTCACATAATTTGAGTTTCCACTCGGCTAGTCCTTTTCCCGTCGATAGGAGATACAATAATAGGTGGAACTTGTTCTTCCTTATCCTGCCACTCCAGATCTTGTGGACTCGTTTCACCTAAGGTACCTATATATGCATTTTTTCCTGTTACTTTGTCTTGTGCTTGAGACTCTTGATCCACTTTTGGAGCTTCAACCTACTGAGTTTTCTCAACTGCTAAAAAATCCTAAAAATTTATGAAGGCTTTCTCCTCCAGAAACTTCACATCATGTCTCACTACATGATCCTCCTCATCCCTAGAATAAATATCTTGTATGCCTTGGAGGTCTCATTGTATCCAATAAAGAAACCTTTCTTTGCAGTTGAATCTAACTTGGTTCATTTCTTTGATGGTATATGATAGTATGCTATATTGCCAAAGATCCTAAAATGCCCAACCTCAGGATTCTTCCCTATAAAGGCTTCTTCTAGTGTCATTTTCCCCAAAATCTTATGAGGTACTCTATTTTGAATATAGACTATTGTGCTACAAGCCTCTGCCCAAAGATACTTAGGCATATCTTGATCAAACAGCATGGCCCTGGCTGCTTCAACAATTGCCTTGTTCTTACGCTCAACAACCCCGTTTTGTTGTGGGTTGTAGGGAATAGTCCAATCTCTCTTGATTCCTTCTCTGGTGCAAAACTCTTGGAAGGATTTTCTTTTATACTCACTCTTGTTGTTTGTCTGAAGAACCTTGATCTTCTTTCCTATTATATTCTCCACAAGAGCTTTGAATTCTTGGAAGCAACTGAAGACCTCATCTTTGGCCTTCAAGAAATATATCCAAGTCTTCCTAGAGAAATCATCAATGAAGGTTACGTAATACTCATAACCCCTCAAATAATGAGTATAAATGGGACCGCAAATATCAGTATCAAATCAAGAACACCTTTGCTTCTACTATCACTTCTAGGAAAGGTTGTCTTTGAAAATATCCTGAACACACATCCTTTACACATGTCACATGCTTTGCACTCAACTCTGGAATTCCTATCACAGTTTCTCTGAGCAATCTCAATGCCCCATGGTGTATATGTCCCATACGTCTACGCCATAACTCTCCTATTTCCATGTTGCTATCATTGCTCACTAGTGTCTTTGGAGTTGCAAACTGTAAAGTGTATAAATTATCACTTCTAACCACAATCTACTTTGCCTTCTTCTAATCCTTGTGTTTTAAATACACCTTTTGTCCCTAAAAGAGTACGTTGTACCCTTTGTCTTCAAGGGAAGATATTGAAATCCAATTCATACACATCTCGGGCACATGCAATACATTTGTGATCTTAATATCACTGCTTGACTCCCTCTGAAATGAAACAATCCCTCTCCCAACTAGAGTGCATGTACTGGACTTGTTTCCCATTTTTATTTGGAAGCATATCTCTTATGATTTGTAGTTGGAGAAGTGTTCTCTAACTCCTATCATATGGAATGACGCACCACTATCAATATAATAGACCCCTGTAGTGTTTGAGCTAGATAAGCAATTTACAAGAGCAAACTCATTTTCTAGTCTAGAGGATAGCTCATCAAAATTTTCCAAAGTTGTTGTTTGCTTCTTCTTCTTATCTCCTTTCTTCTGATTCAAATATTGACTAACATAATGTCCTAGCTTATCACAACCATAACATTTAATTTTTCTCAAGTCTTTCTTTTTCTTCTTGTCCCCTTTTGAGGTAGACTCACTGCTTGAGCCTTTCTTGGCTTTGATTTTGTTGGCAAGAGCAACATTCTCTTCCACCTCACCCTTATGACCACTACTACTGCCTCCATTAACATAACTCATTCCTAACTCTTCCTAAGTGAAATCAATTCACAAATGATCCCAATCAAGAATATCTTATCGTCCAGATACAACTTTGACAAAGATGTCCCATTCTTTTGTGAATCTTGCCAATGCAATCCTGACAACTTCATCATCTGGTATTGCTACCCCGATAATTGACAACTCATATTTTACTGTTTTGATCCTAGTAACGTAGTCCACTATGCTCTCCCCTTTCTTCATTCTGGTGTTTCTCATCTTATCCCTGATAATCAATTGCCTGTTCAAATTTGAACTCTAGTATAGGTTGAGTATGGCATCATACATCTTTTTATAGGTGTCTAATTTTGCAATATGAGGAACAAGGTGATCCTTGACCCCATCCATAGCGATGCGTCTAGCTTTGGCATCTTCTTTCTAGTAGGTCGCCAGTAGTATAACATCCATCGAAATAGAAATGGTAGTGGTTGTGTATTCCTTCATAACATTCTCCTCCAGTAATAGGAGAATTTTTTCTTTCCACACGCCAAAGTTTGAAGCCCCCTCAAGTCTGTCTAAATCTCTTAATCCAGTTGTTGCCATTAATGAAACCCTTGAACTTAAACTTCTCTAAACACAAAAAGAAAATTGAAACTTGCACCTGTGTGATTAAGCCCTTGTTTTCTCTTTCAGAGTATTAGCTCTGATACCATGTGAAAAATACATCTCCCCTATTGGTGTTGTGAAATCTAGCGATAAATTCACTATTGTTTAAACTCAAAAAATTGAATAATAGAAATTAAATGACTGAAACAAAGAATTAAAGCATGCACAACACCATTTACAAAAGAATATTGAATGCAATGGAAATTAGAGAAAACCAATCACATTTTGACACAGCGATTTACCCTAGAAAACCCTTAATTTTGGGGAAAAACCAGCATTCAATGAGAGATTTTATTATAACAAAAAAGAAGAAATTTACAATAACTGTCAGAACTTGGCATCCACAACAATACTGCAATTTTGGATAATATTTCAACTCCTCCTTTTGTTCACCCCAATCTCCCTTTCTCTTGTGTCCTTCCTGCAAAAAAAGCTTCCATTTCTATCTACCTAGCACTCACATTGATCTCCTTTTTATAACCTCTTATTCACCTACGGTGGAGTAGAGATTAACTTAGAAAGAAAGCAGAGTTGTTTCTAAAAGGAAATTGTCAAACTGGCAAGTGCGTAGGAGATAAGAAAAAAAAAAATAGGAAAGTGGAGAGATCTTCTCCACAACTGCTCCAGCCTGGGTGACACGGTTCCAGGCTTGAAAGCAACTTTCGAGCTACTTTTTCAATACAATACAACTCACAATAGACCTAATGCCCTTCCTTCCTACTTGGCTCTACTAATAGTACAAAGCTACCTGCTTATGGCTTTTGAGAAATTCGAATGACTTCTCAATGGCAAGAAGATATTGACGAATGCGCAAACCCCATTTCAATGGATACTCGCCATGCAAGTCGTCATACAAATCACATACATGCACATTATCAACAACGATAAACTTTATAAACCTATTTAATATTTTCCTACAGTCTTTTCAGAAGATTTTGCAAGAAAATGAAAACCCAAAAAAAATATTCACTACCCAATCACACGCCCAAAAAAAACCCAAACTTCAACTAGAAAAAAAGTTGAAAAAACACTTTGATATAAAAGCATGTATTTCACTTCTACACGCTTACCAAGGCACCACTAATTCTCTTGTCTTGAGGCGGAAACATGAGTCTCCGCTTATATATAGGCAGGGACTAATAAGAATATAAAGATTGAAGAGCCATTAGAATTACCGTATAAAAACTAACTACTAGGAGATAACTGAAAAAACTATCGTGGAGAAAGAATGATATCTGAAATACAGACCGTCATAATGAGGAGACTACTCCATGACATGGAGACCTGTCTCAGATTCGCCACAACATTCCATCCAGTAGAAATTGAAATTAAATGTTGCTTTTCCAGCTTTAGACTAATGTAGAACTTAGACCGGGTAGTCCTTGGGATTCTAACTCATTAATGAAGACAAGAATTTGAATAGAAACTTTTCAATCCTCACTACCAATAACTTCTACTCTGATCATTGCATCGACTGTCACTCTGAGTATGGGTAAATGCCATGAAACCAGATCAATATATTATCTCGCAGTTCTAAAAAGGAGCAGCATTCTATCCACAACAAAGTTCTTCAGCGAATAATAAATATAAACGTAAAACAGCGAAAAAGACGGTCAAAATTCGTGACAGGCCATTAAAGATTTTGGTTTGACAATATGGACGGCAGCTGTTTTACTCTTTTACACTGAGCTATTTAATGATTCAATTAGTACCTCGCCTTTTTCTTCTGCCATTGTAGCAGTACCTTGTGTTACTGGAGTAAGTTGGCAAAATATCCAGATAGATTTCAATCTTTAAATTGTTGTGAAGGCAAAGTAGGTAGAGCGTAGAGGATAGTCGAATGTTATCAACCATCCTTGGGTGGATAGTTGTTATGATAAGGTTGCTTTCATGGTCATACTATGAAGTTTTCATAATTTGCTTCAATCTTGATTTTTAAAATTTATTAAGAATATTTAATAATATATGGTAAAATTATTCTGATCATTTCATATCTTTAATTTTAATATATATAATTAATAATTAAATTTATTTTAAAACTAATGATTTGAGTAAGTAAATTTAAAATAGATAAGTATATTTTTTGAAATAATAAAAATGTGTTAGGATTATTTAATTTCATATGTAGTTTATAAAGTTAGATTGTAATTTGTTGTTTTATGATTCAATATGATATTTTTATATTAGATAGGATTTTGCGATGTTGACATAGACAACAAACTACACTTTACTTCAATCTAAGGTCAAAAAATAGCATAAAATTGATTGACTTTGATTAAGCAACATGAATGAGATCTCAATGCACCTGATCAATTTATATTAGATGAAATCTACATAGTTGGTTCTTTATAATTATAAATAAACTATTTGTATTAATTGACACATTTGAGAAACTCTTTAAGGGAGGTTCATATTATCCTCTATCCAACCCCTAAGTATCTAGATTTAACATCTTGTAAATAAATATCAAAGACAATTGCAATGATATAATATAACTATATATTGATATTTATGTGGATACTAATATAACAATGAATGCTCATATAAAATCCTTGAATATAAATGCAAATAATGTGTGAGAGGTCTATATTTTGTATCTCTTGATGCCTCAAAACAAAGTAGGGCATTATTCACCTACGAATATAATTTGAAACGTATTGCACTTAAAGTCAAAAGAAAATGTCTAGTTGAAGGGGGGTGGCATAGGATGGCATGGGCCTAATTTGAATTTTCAAATTTAAAAAGGTGGTGATCAATTTCACATCATAAAAACCCTACCTTGATCTTGAACTAGATAGATAAATGGGTAAACTAAATATCTTGATTAGTTCGTAGGGATATGTAGAAACAAAATTAGCTTAGATTTCTAGGGAATCAATACAAAAACATGCCACATGCATGCTATTTGTGTATAATAGCTAATCCACTCAAAGTGACTTTAAAATAAAGTAGGAAGTGCAAAGTATATAATTTTTACCATTAAATTTTACTCCCACTTTGAGTATTGACTTGTGCATGTGAATGATTGTGAAGATGGATGTAAAGTAAATTAATTATTCAACATGAAATAAATATTTAAAAATAAAATGATACAAATAAGGATATCTCTTCAATAGATTCTCTTTGATGTAATAACCCCATCTTGAAAAGGAAAATTAAATCTAATAAGTATCTACCAAAAATTTTAAACAACCATTAACATAATTATGTAATAATGTCAATAATCTCAAAGTAAGTACAAAAATAAAATGTAAAGGCTACATGAGATAATGAATGTGTCGTATGAAGCCAATCATTATAATCAACAAAGGAGGTGGTGTAAGGACCCCAAATGTACCATTGTAACTATAATCTAAATTATCAAAAATTATGTAGGATGTCCTTTGTGCTATTATAAATATAGACATGAAAGATTTCGAGTGATATAATATTCCCACTTCATTTGGCTGCATATAATGGATGAAAGAGATTAGAGGAGAGAAGAAAATTAAACATGAAAGATGGTATCATTTAAAGCATGTAATAATTATGAATAAGTGTCATAAATAACATGTACTAAGATAGTTTAGATACAATGGAGCAGAGAGGGAGCACGAAGAGGAGCAATGGGAAATTTGAAATTTGGGGATGATTCTAGAGAGGAAGGAGATGATTCTAGAGAGGCATATGGTTTACTGATGTTGGGTTGGTTGTTGGTGTCGATCTTTTGGGTTGCTGAGGAATGGTGTTGGTTGTTGTCTCTGGCCCGGGATGCATTGTTGTGGGTTTGTTTGCAGCCTTTGTCCTACTGGGAAGTTGTGGTTTGGTGTTGGCTACTACAGCTAGCCTATTAGGGAGTTGTGTTTCGAGATTGGTTGTTGCAATTGCCTTGCTAGGTTTATTTGGGTTTTGGCCTTTCCCTAGTGTTTTTTATTCTTTGGTTGTTTTGTTTTAGAGTGTTGGATGGTTGGTTGCTTTTATACTCTAGCACTATATCTAAGCAACTCCCATTCGTGGATTTATTGTGTCTCAAGACGGTTGTGTCTAATTATTTTTCTTCTACCAAGATTCTCCTTGTTGTTGTTGTGGTTTGACTGGTTGTAGAAGGTTTCCCCATTAGCCTTTGTTCTTTTATCCTTAAATATTTCTTTGTTGCTCTCTTTAGTTTAGAGTTGAAGGCAACATTTGTTGGCCTTTTTCTTGATATGATGGTTTTAGCTAGGCTATGTTTAAATTTATTTATGCTATCCCAAATGTGTCACAAAAAAGTGTAGCCTTGACAGTTTTCACTCATTTGGAGCTTTCTTGTGGTTTTTGGAATAATTTTGCTTGGATTTAATGTCATAACGTGGCCAACACATTCACATGAGGTCTCAAACCCTTACAAATCAATAATAATTCTATGGTGTCTTGCAAAGGGGTTGTGAAGTGTTGTAACACATTTCCTCACTTTTCTAGGACTTTCCACAATAATTCATCTAAATACCCCTTTTCCAAGCCTTATTTCAAAGTGTTGTAAGGTGTTGTAACTGACCCTCACACTTCCCTAGGATTTTCATCACTAAATCAACCCTTTCTCATGCTAAAAGGACCCCTTAATGCACTTATAGGTCCTACTTAAGTGTGCTTCAAAAGACAATCCTGACAAACAAAATTAATCGCACTTTAATTCTCGACAACCACTCAAAATTACCCAAGTGGACTAAGTTTCCACCTTGGGCGACTTAGTCCCATATGGCATAAAAATCAAATTTAATTCAAAAGTCTTGCAAGATATTGTCTCCTAAACCCTAAGGTCGGCCTCTGATGAGCTATTTTCAAGAAATTAGGGCACAAAGTGTATAAATAAGGGGTTTTCTCCTCATTTTCACCCTAATCTTCTAATTCTACATTCTGAAGTCTCACTTCTTCTATCTCTTTCTACTCATCATTCTTCTCAAGCAAACTAGGGTTTGGGTATTCTAAGTCATCAAAACATATTTCTGAAGAATTCAAGGGTTGAATCTCCCTCCATTGGTGCAAAAACTCAAGATCAATCATCATGGAAAGGTACTAACTTCATTATTTCATTTTCATGATTCATTACATTTTCTATTCATTTTGGTTTAGTTACCTAAAAGGGGTTTGACCGAGGCAAACCACCATTCGCTAACAATCAACATTTCTTTCTTTCTCTCTTAGTGTGTTTGCAGATTCAGGTACATTGAAGGCTTCGAATATTTTTTGAAGACATCTACTTGCTTTCAAACTCCAATCATCCACTAAAAGTCACTTTTAGGTCTGGAAATCAAAGTTTCATAAGCGGACACCTGTGAAGAACCAAAGTGTAGACTGAGGGTTTCTATTTCCTCTTTCGAATTTCCAGAAATACAGAAGTGGACTAAGTCACCACTAATGGTGAATTAGTCCCACTGGACATTCCTTTCAGTGATTTTTGCATATTCAAACACCCATTTGGCAAAAACAAGTTTGTAGGCAGTTTTTCCAGATTTGGGACTAAGTCACCCAAATTGGCACAAGTGTCCCAGTCGACTTCTACAACAATTTCATCGGGATTCAAGACCTCCATCTTTTCCCTCTTCAATTTATAGGTGTACCTCATTCTCCTCTTTCATTTGTATCATAGTTTACTTGCATTTCATAGTTCATTTATAGGTCATCTTGTACATGTTTGCATACAACATTGTGTTTTCCAGCACTTTGCATTTCTTTAGTTTAGTATCAATAAATCATTTTCTTTTTAGTTTTCTACATTTAGATCATATTATTCCACGCACATTTACATCACACCACATATACCCCTAATATTGAATGAACCTCTCAGATTTTGGGTGTGAAAGATCTCTCTCCTTTTAGGTGGAAAACCCTAGAAGTGCTAGGGAATACACTTTCCCCCAAAATTTGTGGTTCACCAAAGGTATTTTATTTTGAATGGAAGTTTTTAATTCTCCTTTTCTCAAGGATTTGAGTGTGTTTATGAACCCCTTATGGTTTGAAAATTTTATGCTTTTGTTGGGGTTAGTTCTATTTTTTATGTAGATTTATGTCTACCTATTCTTGTTCAAGGTTGCTCCTTTGAATGGGTTGATTTTTTAGTGTGTTAATACTAGGATATGTTCAAAGCCCTATCTTAAGACCTAGATTTTCTCAATTTTAATGGGAGTGTTTACTGCCCATGTCTTTGGTTTGAAGTTGGTTGTTGGGCTATGCATAATGATTTTTCCATTGCCCCAGGTGTTTTCTTTTTTATAAGAGCCTTGGTTGTCCATCCTCTTTTGTTGTTGAAGGCTTCCATGGTTAGTAAAATTGCTCAAGTTTCTTCCATTTTAATATTAACTAGGTTGCAATTAATGTTTATCTTGAAGACCCATCTTTTTATGTTGCCAAAGGAAGTTGAGTATTTCCTTTTTGCAAAAAAAAAATCCTTCACCCTAGTTATGGTGTCTCCTATAGAGGTGGAGAAAGCTCCTTTTGAGGTGGAGGTGTATTCTTTGGTGGTGGGTTCTTTCTTGATGCTCCTATTGAGGTGGAGAACACTCCTATTTAGGTGAATGTTGGGTTTGCAAGAGTGTTGTGATTGTTGCAGAAAGGATTTGCTTGGCTTCATCTCCTATAGAGGTGGAGAGGAACAACCCGGCTGGTGCAGGTGTTCTACATCACCAAGAAGGGTTTTAATGGCTTAGAAATTGGTTTTCTAAACAGTTTGTTCATTATTTCCTGACTATTTCAGGTTTTGTTTTCTTTCAAAAGGGTCACAGGTCCTTGTTTTCCTAGCTATATAGGGTTCAAGGTATTGTTCAAAACCTTTTGTTGCAGATTAGGATAGTCTTTATTATTCTATGGATGCCCATTGTTGATAGGCTGCTAGTTGTCTATGTTTTATTTTAGCAACAATATTTTTTTGATAGGGTTTTGGGTCCCTACAAAACCTACTTGTAAATGGTTTCAGGTCCCTTCAAAACTTGTTTTTCCCCTATAATCAAAATATGTAATAAGATAATGTAATATGTGCTAAAAAAATATAATCATATGTTGTTAGGAGTAATAATGGAGGTAGCTATCCTAAGCTCAATATGCCTAAGCATTAATCACAAAAAGAGAAAAATATCAACACAATAAAATAATAAGGATCAATAAAAAGAATACAATGTGAATTTAAGAGAGAGTGTACTCATATAAGAGAGAGAAGCTAGTTATATATAGGATCCATCCCTAGGAAAAATAAATGCATAACTAACATGAGATAAAGTACATACTTGAACTAAATTTAACTAAGTAGGTGTGAAAAGGACTCAAAAGGAAAATCCATGGTTAACTAGTTAGTGCATTTTCCTATAATATAGGAAAAAAATTAACAGATAGATCACTTCAAAGTGAATCCAATGAAGCATTAGGACAAGTAAAAATAATATTATAACCCTCATAATTCTAACAAGGGAGAGGCATGGCAGCTCTACCAAAATTATGTGTCAAAATGTAGTACCAAAAGGTGAAGAAACCAAATAAAAAACATGCATGAATAAGTTTTTTCTTTACTTTACTACATAAAGATTGAATGGAAATAACATAAGAATTCGTAAATTCATTTTAATAAATCATTATAAAAAAATTACAATTATTTTCAAACTCATGTTAGTCCAAAAAAATATAGAAACAAGTAGCTAACTCATATAAAGAAAGAATAGCTCAATTAAAACGTGTAATAATGAAAGCTTGCAAATGGATATTCAGGTCTCATTTTTATTGTCTAGCTTAAAACTAGATGCAACAAAAGCAAGTGAAATATATATGTGAAAGTTTAAATGCAAAGTGGTGCATGTTTCGTAGGATTATATGTGAAGTTTTTCTATTAGGCATATCATCCATATTTTCTTAAGATTGGGAAAGTCTTGAAATACATATATCAAGGTAGGGAGTATTAATAGTGGTTTGGGTAGTGTGAGAAAAAATTAAGTACATAATAAGGTTGTACAAGATGAGGTATTGTCATGTCCATGGATAGAGACATCATAATATGTAGTGGGTGTGGAGTGAGGAGGAATAGTATGACTACCATAATTATGGAGAATAACACTAGTAGGGATATATGTGGAAGGAAATGATGTGAGTGGGACATTAATGGGAAGAATGGAAGAGATAGGAACCACATGAGGGGAGACAACAATGTGTCTCCCATATTTCAACATTATCGGGCCACCTAAATTAGCATTTTTAGCATTTAGGATATTGTGTCAATTTAAGAACAACGTATACTAATGATTTATAGGATTTTCATATAGATTCAATTTATAATTTTTTAAATTTTTGAAAAGATTATTTCTATCATTTTTTTTTATTTTTTATTTTTATTATGTGACATTTTATCATAATGCATTTTTTCTAGAAATAAAATATTTTCATGATTGCTTGGAAACATATCAATTAAAATTCCAATATATAATGTGTACATTTTTTGGAAATAGGTTATTGAATATTTTATTTATTATAAAATTATAATTGGTACTAAAAATATTTAGTTTTTTTTCTCTTAATGTATTTTTTCTTGCATATTGAAATTAATTTTTCATTGAAACACGAACATCCATGCAAAGTACTATATAATTTGTTGAGATTATTTTAATTTTAGAATCATGAAGCATATAAGTAAATATTCAAAATTTAAAAAAAGGATAGCATGGAGGTTTATATGAATAAAAAATAATTATTTGATAGATCTATGAATATTATATATGACATGCATATCTTTCCATATTTTATTGATTAATCTAATCTTGTTTCTTATGTTTCGTGCATAATTCAATTATATGTTTTCATGAAAACTTTAAACTAGAGAATAAGCTTGTTAGGTTCCTTGGTTTATTGTGGAACCCTCTTGTAATGGATCATGGAGATGATTGCAATAATGGTAACTCTAAAAGTGAGATATGTGAATGTAAGGTAAATACATAAACTATATAAGTATCGTATGGCAACTTATGATCAATTATAAGTGATAAATGGTCAAAGGATGAGGAATACACATCAATTACACTAATATTTCATGCTTGATAATGGATATTTGTAGTTTTAGGAGTTGGGCATAATGATGAGTTGATATATTGGAACTTGTTCCAACTCCATAGGTGGAGAGAAATTTCCATGGATATTATCTAAAGAGGGGGATGACATAACCTTGGAAATTTTTCTATGTATTTTTTCACATTGTGATGAGATAGAAGAGGATCAAACCAAAATCATTAGACTAATTAGAAAACAATATAGAGTTAGGGATCCACTCTATCAAGTCAAATTAAATGATTCTATTTTTTCAAGACATTCTTTAGTACTAACATCAATCACAAGAATGTAGAAGCTTGTTTGACACCATTAATTTTTACATTTTAAGAATTAAATAGCATATTCAAATGAAAGTCTTAAAATTAATAAGTATATAAAATAAATACAATAAATTAAGAAGTGCACAACATAGTCAAATTAAAGACAAGTTAAGTGCATATTCTACTAAAATGAAATAAATCAATAAGTATAAAACATAATTACAAACTATATACAACCTTTGTGTCATTCCACCAATTCTTTTTAATAAACCATATAGATCCACTCTATTCTTCATGGTTTTGAGTATTTTTTCATGGTCATACTTAAATAAAACTCATATTTTTTTAAATTCAATGATCTACCTCCATATTTGGTCAATTGAGAATTCGATGCCACAACAAGGTTATAGTAATGAATAATTTTTCTTATGTGTGCCAAATTTTTTGAACTACACATCAAATTTCTCCACTAGGTGTTAGATGCACATGAAAAATGAGAGGGGGGTGAATCAATTGTACATTAGAACATCAAAACCCTCATTAACATTCATATTTGCATCAGCCCTTAAACTTTTAACAACCATTAAAACCTTATCATGCATTACAAAAATGTAAACATATGAAACAATAATTCCAACACATCCATGTTAGAGTAATTGGGTATTTACTTTATTAATTAAACAATATTTGTTTAATTATGTAAAGTTCCCTTTTACCTCCTTTCACTTAAGCTAACATTAGGTACATAATAATTAATTACTTCATTAATTATTATTGTGCAAGCCTAGGGTTTTCATCTATATGTAGTTGAAAACTATCTTTTGTATCATTAATTCATTTTACATTTTATGTGAATTCATGGCTCCACATTCTTGAGCATTTCCTTTGTTGCTTCTCTTTGTTTCTCCTTGTAACAAGTTATTTGCTTGAAAAGATCTTTTGGGTTTCTGTGGTGTTGTATCTTCTCAACTCCAACATGGTATCAGAGCTTCAGATTTGCAGCTGCTTGTTCTTGTTTTGAGATTTTGCATTGGAAGCAAATCTAGGGTTCTAAGGTTTTTTTGGGTGGATTCAACCTACTCTAAATTTTAGGTTCACTTTGGGCTCAAATGGACAGTGCCATTGGATTCGTAGTGCCTAAAAACCCCTAAAACGACTGTCAAATCGTCGATTTTGGCCACAGTCAACCAGGGTTGCAAAAAAAAATTTAGGGTTTGGCCGTACGGCCCCCTCAGAAAAAAAAAAACTAAGGTTTTTGTTTCAATTTTTCCACGGCTAGTTAAATTTTCGGTCGCTGCCCACCCGCCGCCAAGCGGCCACCAGCACGCCGCTCTGACGCCTCCCTGCACTCCGCTCGGCCACCTGCGCCGCTTGGCCACCCTGCTCTCCGCTTGGCCGCCTGCGCCGCTCTACGCTTGGCTCCGCCGACACCCGGTCTCTACCACCGAGCCCACCGCCGATGCTGTCGAGCTTGCCCCTGGGCTCCGCTGACTTGCCGAGCTCGCTGCTATTGCTGCCGCCAACTCCGTCCAAGTTCGCCGACACCGCGCAGGCTCGCCAACCCGAGTCGGCCATGCCAGCCCCCGCGGGCTTCTAACCCCCGCCGCCCGGTCACATGGGTGACCACGGGCCTACAGTCGCCAGCCCCCTGGTTGTCCACGTGACCAGGGGCCAAAGACTTTTGCCCTTGAGGGCTGCATGAGATATTTTTTTTCTCCTTTTGAGCAGCTTGCGCTAAATCGGGTGTAGAATGGGCATTTTTTCTCGGATTTTTGAAAATGAGATATCGTCGAAAAGCTGGTTCTGGCGCTGTTCCAGTGGTACTAGTAATTTTTCCTGATTTTGTAGTTTTGCTATGTTTTTTTCCAGTCAAAGTCAAAACTTGGTTTTTTCACTCCAAGGGGCATATCTTTTGTGTCCGAACTCCGTTTTGCGCAAACAAATAGGCATTGGAAAGGTATTATAGTGCTCTTTCAAAATTTATAGTCTATTTTAATAGAATATTTACCATGTATTTTTTATTCAGCTTTGTGTGTTTTTACACTTTGCTCAATTACTTGGTCATCTTGGCTCCTACATGGGGTTTGTTTACGTTGGATGGGTTATCTTGATATGTTTTATCATTGTTGAGATCATTAGTCTCTGAATTTTTTATTTGAAGAGTTATCATGGGTTTCTCTACTCACCCTTCAGTTGTTCTTCTGGAACGGCATAATTATGAGTCATGGGCAAAGGGTATACTTACACATTGTAGGTGGCTTAATATTTTTCCTTATTTGTATGATCTCATACCTGAACCAGCAACTTTAGAGGGCAGATTAGCATGGGATATTATTAGAAATCACATTGCAGGAGTTATATTGTCTAGTGTTGATCATGACACTGTGTTGGTTATATCGGACATTGATTGTCCTCACCCACTTTGGACACATCTTTGGGAGATCTATGGAGACCCTATTCTATCTCCATTCCCAGAGGATCATGCTTCAGATTATCTCATACCCATTGCTTGGTGAGAGAATACACTATTTGATCATGATACTTTAGAGGAGCTTGAGTATTTAGACACCCTTACTTATTCCGATGGATCGGAGGTTTGTCTCCCAGTTCCTACTCTTCAGACTGAGAGTTCATCAGCATCTCTTGTTGTTCTTGATTCAGTGCAGCAGGGAATCATACATCTTCCAGACATAGCTACTTTGGACTCTTATGTTGCAGACATATCTTTCTTGTTTGTGGAGTCCTATATTACAGATTTGGAGGATTATTTTGAGGACATTCATCTCCTCTACCTTGACAGTCAGGTTATCACTGTTTGCCCACCATTATCCATGCATTTAGAGGTTGCATTTCAGTATTCTCCACATCAGTTTGGATTTGGCATTATTTGTTTACATTCAGACAGTGAGACTCTTCAGCAGCCTATCATGGCACACATCTTGAGACAGATTGGTTCATCATTCTTCACAGGGTTTCTTCGATATAGGTCCATGGATCCATTTCTTCCCAAGGAGAGGAATATCATTTGTCGCTTTAGGATCTCTTTTTGGATTCTACATCAGGCATCTACCATTGTGACGGGAGTTTCTTCATTGTGGGGGGGCCTTCTTCTCTCTTTCTATCTCTCCTATGGAGATCATTGTACATGTACTTATATGATAGAAGTTGTCTATGGGGTGTATCATGTTATCCACCTCCTATCCTTCTTTCATTAGTGCATTGCATTCCTTCCTTGCATTCTATTTTGGGGAGGAGTTTTGTTCCCACTGGGTTTTCTCCTTTACCCCATTTCATTTAGTTTGCATTGATTTTGTACATGGGTACCTGATCTGGCCTTGTTGTCGGGACCCATTGCTTTTGCTTTCAGTAGCTTCTTCTAGGTTTTAGCTTCTCCCTATGTCTATCTTAAGGGGGGGTGTTAGAGTAATTGGGTATTTACTTTATTAATTAAACAATATTTGTTTAATTACGTAAAGTTCCCTTTTACCTCTTTTCACTCAAGCTAACATTAGGTACATAATAATTAATTACTTTATTAATTATTATTGTGCAAGCCTAGGGTTTTCCTTTTTAGGGTTTTCATCTATATGTAGTTGAAAACTATCTTTTGTACCATTAATTCATTTTACATTTTGTGTGAATTCATGGCTCCACATTCTTGAGCATTTCCTTTGTTGCTTCTCTTTGTTTCTCCTTGTAACAGGTTATTTGCTTGCAAAGATCTTTTGGGCTTCTGTGGTGTTGTATCTTCTCAACTCCAACAATCCAAAAACATAAGAACACTAGATTTATGTGGAAGACCAAGAAGGGAAAAACCACAAGTGAGGATTAACTCACAATATAAAATAATAGCAACACCAAATGCAATAGGTTCACTTTCAAAGGGCTCACTTCCCAAAAGAAATAAGGGTTCACTATCAAAGGACTCACTATCTAGAAGAAAGAAGCTCGAACAAGGGTTGGGTCACTTCCAATTTGAATTGCTAGCAATACATCTCTCTTATACTAAAGGTACAATTTTAGTAAAGCACAAAAAACTCATCCAACAGACTAAAATGTAAACACCTTTTGCTCACTACATTTGGGAGTCATAGACATTAAAGCTAGCACTCGAATCACCACACTTGATCACTTTCACATATTCAACATCACACTCTTCTATTCAATCCACACAACTCACCTTGTATTTATACCATCCTCGACCTAAAATAGTCTCAATTAGGTTGGCCTTAAGGAAACATATGCACCTCAATTGTGCAAAAACAAATAGGGTGGCACCAAACACTTACACGGTGTAAAGAAGTGAAGGAAAACTATGCCATAACTTAGTTGGGACCCTATTCTACATTGACACGCTCCTCAACACTTTCATAAATAACAATCTTCCACCACAATTAGTGTTAGCATGCAAGGTTAGCCAAACCTGCACTAAAACTAACAGGCAACCACAAACACACATCTCTAAGTTTGAAAACATCTCGCGGATCACACTACAACATTCCAAAACATCCTAGAATATTTCACATTATCAAAATATTCGCCACTACTACTGCAACCACCTTAAACTTAAGAACACCTTCATTTTGTGCAACCAGACACACTGGCACAAACATCCAACACACCAAATAACCTTGTAGAACACCACAACACCTAAAACCTCAAGGGAAGGTAGATACAAAATATATAAGCACATTCCAAAATCTGCAAGACCATAACCTTCACCACAGATACATGCAGAGAAATCTCATTTCTCCCAGACACTCTGTTTCACCAGATAAACATACTGTCAAACACATATTTCACTACAAAACAATCCAAAACCTAAAACTCTGGATATAAAACCTTTAAACATCTCTAATCATCATATCCAAACCACACAAGCATATCTTCAACCATGAATAAATGCAGAGCAGAATACTAAACACCACTTTGTCACACTAAACTCTCTTTTATTCATTTTTTTTCAAAAGCACTTGGAAACCAAGTGAACCAACTACATCAACACTACTAACATCTTTGCAACACATCTGCAACATCTCTCATCAACTATGTCATGTCCAACTATCTCTCCAAACACAACTTCTTCAACTATACTGAAGTAAGACATCAATGACAACACCAGTAACATTGTGTTGACATCAATACCAACAACTTTAGGCTTCCAACAAGTCCAATGCTAGGGTTTGACATCATCAACACAAAAAAAAATCCAACACTCTCTTCATGAAATGGGTTGACATCAATGACAACACTCAAACAACTCAAGCTTCCTACAATCTCCCCCTTTTTCATTGATGGCAACGCCGATTTTAAAAAACCATTAACAACAAAAGCATACCAATAACTACTCTACAACAAGAAGTACTCCCCCTGACTGGGGAAACTCTTTACTCTTCATACTTTCATTCTCTTTCTCTTGAACACTCTATCTCCCTGTGGTCTTAAGACCATATTCAACCGACTCTCTCCCAAGCAACTCTAGCTCTCTCTTGCAATACTTTTCTGAACTATGGTTTTTCAACCAATTCTCCCCCCTTTAAAATCAATGGAAAGGTCCATATAATCATCCAATTATCCTTTTCTCCCTCTTTGATAGCATTCAAATGGAAACACCTACACCTTTCACACATCATTTGTATAGGATTTTTCTTTTTTGTTTTCCCTTTTGACATCTGCATACATCACTTGCAACACCAAAAAACTACACTCTCTCTTTTGCGCTTAGTTTTCTACACTCTCCCCCTTAGGGGCAAAAAATATGCTCCATCTAACTTCACCAACCAACAATACTACTACTTGCTCCCCCTGAAAATTAGCCTTCATCAGTTTGGAACAAAATAATAAATCTTGAATTGCTCCACCAAACTGATGCACAATCTTATGCATCTAGTTGAAAGGAGGGGCAATAACCCCTAACTTTTGTCGAAGATATTCAAATGTATCTTTAGAAAGAGCCTTCATGAAGATATCTGCAACTTGATCCTTTGTATGCACATACTCTAGCTTCACATCATTTTCTGCAACCTTCTCTTAGAAAGTGATACCAAATTGAGATATGATTTGCCTTTGAATGCATCACCGGATTCTTTGATATATTGATAGCACTTGTATTATCACACAAGATATAAATATGTTCATCATATAATATTTTGATATCCTTCAATGCCTGCTTCATCCACAACACCTGTGTGTGAAAATATGCTACTACAATATACTTTGCTTCTACAGTAGATAAAGATAGTGAATCCTACTTTTTGCTTAGCCAAGAAACCAACTAGCTTCCAAGAAAGAAAGTATCTCTACTCGTACTTATTTTTTCATTCACATAACCTCCCCAATCTTCATCGAACTAGCATGAAAGGCAATCACCATAGTTCCTTTGATGTTGTGACCTATTTTCAAAGCAATTTCCTTCATACATCTTTTAGAGTTAGTGGATTTATTTCCAACATTCAAAGCCATGAACAAGCATTCATCATTTTCATCATTCGGGTAGCCAAATTCATCATCAGATATGCTAGCATCTCCTTTAACATAACTTCTCTTGATAGATTTACCTTTATTATCCTTATATTTGTCATTTGAAACTTTGATTGGACATCTTGAAGCATAATGGCCTATCTTTCCACAATTTTAAAACATTTGAAACACAACTTACCTCTATACTTTCTAGTTCCCTTTTTCAATCTTCTGACAAAATTCGCTTCTATCTCAGAGTTGATGCAAGAATTTGGGTCCACAAAAAGCTCAAAAAGTGGAAGTGTTGTTTTTCAGAATTTTTCACACTTGGATTGAAAATTTGAAGCACTTACAAAAAGAATCTTAAAAAAGTCAATAATATGAAATTTAGTATTTTGAATCTAGTTTCCAAATATGTAATTTATTCAAATACTTGAATTATAGAAATTAAATTTTGATAGGCATGTGTAACGCCCCGCCACGCAGCCCTAGAGGAAGTTGCAATTAACTACTCAAATGTACTAATATTTTTTTGTTTAGGTACAATTAATATGCAAGTTTACTACCCATTGCGAACATCCCCTAAGGTTACAAGACTGAGATTACTTAGAAACCCATAAACAACATAAATGAATCCATAACATCTACTCAAGCTATTAAGTATGCATACATTCCATACAAGATAAATTACATCATAAAAGTAAGAGATACCATAGATTACAAATAGTAATAATTAAGAAATAAGATTACATCTCTCATTCCCCGAATGAGATAAATCTAATAAGCATGATTACAATTTACATCTTCAACCTCGATTACAAAGAGGGGTAATGAATTACAAGATTCAACTAAAATGAAATAGAAGCATAAAGATTAAGTGGATCCCACGAGCTCTCCAACTTGAAATCTCATCAACACAAACAAGAAGAAAGCCAAACGGAGTAAGGTGCACACCACCCAACCAAGTGGTACCCGAAGGCCCACCCCCTGTGCTAGGAGATAGTAACCAGGAATCCTAGACAAGACCATCTACCTCTAGACACAAGCTAAAGCATAATGACTCATACTAACACAACCAATTACATGTACCACAAAATTACAACTCTCACATGGTCACATTGCTTCCAGATATAAAACAGATCAAGTATGTTAAGAAAACCATACACAGAGAATCAAATACCAACTGTTGTCCTAGACAGAGTGTCATCACACAGCTCATCATGGGTTTACCTCTAGGAATCTTCACAAGCTTCGGCCCCACTACGGGTTATCCTGGTGGCCTCAACCAAATCTCGGCCCCCATACTCACTCATGCGGAATCAAATACCTTTCGTACAGACAAGATAGATGACCTTGCCATTCTAGGCCTTCCCACTCATCCCAAGTCTAAATGAGCACTTGTGTCTATGAGTGAGGCATAATTATCTTGATTAGTGAGAAGTACCACCTAATCTTCTAAGTATTATTTTAGTTATCACTTGATTAAACCATCTCCGAAGGTTATCCAGTTTACCTCTTTGGGCTCTGGCCCATACAGAAGCCACTCTTCTACTTGACAACATACCAAAAAAACCAATCACCAAGGGTACCAAAGTGCAAACAAACAAGATATCACGACCACTCCTTTCTCAGGAGGCGACATAAGACAAAACCCTCTCCAAACACTGGAGTTAACAAACATAAAAAATCCACTCCTTACCAGGAGTCACATATCACATAACCCACTCCTTCCACAGGAGGCACAAAACATCCCCATTCGTGGAAACTAGGTATAACATTGACATAACTTCATGCACTACCCAAGGGAATTAACAAATGGTTGACCTCTCAGAATGACAACCCCCAACCTCTAGGGTCCTCTGGAAGACTTACATATTCAAGACACTTAACCCATTTCCCCAAACATGAACACAGAGGAAATAATCACACAAGACAATTGCGAGGAAATAACTAAATTTGGATATTCTAAATCCATTTCCCTTTACCATTCATTTCACAGTAAAGAAAACAATTGCCCTAACAAAATAATTAAGTAAAATAATTCATTGCCTTCCTAATTACTAAGAAGGGGAAACTAATTTTAATAAACAATTCAAATCCATGATTACTTTTACGAACAACATAAATCCACTGCCTTTAATAAAATTCAATAGTTTATTGTCTCAATTAGACTAATTTAACAATATCTCTTTCAGACCAAGTATGAAATTTAAACAAAACATTTAATTTCTCAATTACTTGTAAATAATATTAAAATCAATATTTACTTCGTTGTTTAGAAACATACCATTTTCAAATCATCTATTTCTTCTTTCCAAAATAAATCATTTAAAAATCAATTAATTTCTCTAATTAAACATAATATCTGTAAATCCAGTATTTGTTCTTCCAAAATTATTATTTTAAAATCAATCCATTAATTTGACTATTGCACATTGATTTATAATTTTCCCAATTTCCGTAAAATGTGAAATTAAACAAGTCAACATTTATATATATATATATATATATATATATATATATATATATATATATAATATATATATATATATATATATTAAAATTATATATATATATATAATATATATATAATATATATATATTAAAATTATATACTCAACTATATATATATATATATATATTAATATTTTTATATTATACAAATATAATAATAAAATATTAAATATATATTTACGAATCATATATATATATTAAAATATTTTAATATTATATTAATATAATATTAAATATTAATTATATATTATTAAAAAAAAATTAAACAAAGTCAAATTCACATTTGTCTCAGGTCGCGCATCGCAGACTTAGGAAAACATGCCATGGTTTAGGTTTGGGGTAGCTGTGTTAACCACAGCCGACCCACCAGTGGTGTGGGCGTGACTGTGTTTAACACAACCAACCCACAAAGGAGTGGGCGGTGGTTGTGTTAACCACAGCCAAACCTACTACAGTGGGCGACGCTTGAGTTTAACATAGTCGTCCCACTTATTGTGGGCGGCCGTGTGGGGGCACGATGGGCATGACTCCCCATAGCGCCTCCCATGGGGGTGGTTGTGGGTTGAGCCCCCAACAACCCCACAAAATTTGGTTTTAATATTTTTTATTTTTTTGAAAGAAATTCGATACGCCAAAAAAATGTGCGGATTTTTAATCCGAACTTTTTAACAAGTTTAAACATTTGCAAAATAATTTGATAGCAAACCCTTATAAGATATACAAAAATATATATGCATGTATGTATATATATATCAGTATATATATATATATATACATATGTATATATATTATATATTCTCGAAAGGGGATTTTCAGAACAGATTGAGAAAACCATTCATAAAATAATTGTTTTCAGTCAAGAGCACCATTATTTCTTTGAAGGAATTCATTTCCAAACAGAGGTTTTCAATTTTTGAAGCAAGTAACATGGGTATTTCTTGCAAACAACAAATAGAGTTTAATATTTTCAAACAGCATAATAAAACTATAAAACTTTTCAAAATAAAAAACTGATTGAAAGAACCTGGTTCCAAAAGCTTGATAACTGATAATGGAGCCAAGCCTTCTCCTCAATTTCATTATCCTTCCCAGTAGTTCAATTGAGCTTCACCAGAAAAACCATATCCAAAACCCACAACCAGCAATAATCTTCTTCCCTTCTCCATATTTTCAATTTTCCATCCTCTCTCAAAAATTTATGAAAATTTCAAATAATAGCCAAAAAAGGAAAAATATCTATTCAACCACCATCATCAATTTTCAGAAACAAAACAGAAAATATCCCAATTTTCAATTTGCATTTTTCTAATTTTCAAAAAATGAAATTTAAAATCTTTTTCCAAAATATCTCATTCAATCTTTTCAATTTCCACTTTCACGCAAATTATCTATAAATTTCAAAATGCATAACTTATCTAATTTCAACACAATTAATATAATTAATCAATAAAATAAATCTAATCAAGATTAAATCATTTTATTAATTAAATTAAATTAATTAATAAATTAAATAACATCTTCCAACATAATAAACAGATTAATCTATTGAACAACTTAAATACATAATGCAGTTAACTACCATTTTCAACTTGCAATTAAATAAAATCCAGGCAAATTGAACAATATTAAAACAAATGGACCAGACTAAGACCAATGACACGTTATGACCAGGGTGATGACTTGGCATGGAAAACCTAGCTACTATCTCCCAATCGAATACCATTGGGCAATGGACACGCTCAAACCTGTGAAACCAGGTGGAGTCGATGTCCTGTACCTGTCAACCTGGGAACAAAGAGTATATCCACATGCATATATATGTCATAATTAAAACACACTGTGAAGAGGAAATCACATAATCGCAGGGCGCTCGCAAGCGAGTGGTGCAATCTCATCCCCTTCACCAATACAATATTACTAACTGATGAATCTAACATCAATAATATAATCAAAACATAAAACATCGTTAATTCAAATGTTCACAATGCTAATCTAAAGCATGTCACAATGATAACATCAGAATAAATACCATCACATCAAAATATCACATTCACATCACTTAATAGATAGCGATCTAATAGTAACTAAGTACCATAGTCAAGGTACTAATAGAAAATAAGACATAACCAAACAGAACATTGTTCGATCAAAAGAGAAAAACGAAGGGTTATTACATCATGTATAAAATCAACTTTTTAAAAATCAAATTTTTAACCATAGCGTGCAAGTGTACAAACACCACTTTTTGACCTTAATAGAATTAATTTTCTAATTCCTTTTGGGGAAAGATATGTAACAATATGAAGATTGATGAGGATACATTTTTGTAAATTTTTTAAAATATTTTTTATTGAATTTTTATTGGCCCTAGTTGTTGTTTTTAAAAATCAACATGTACGAATAGCATAATTAGACCTAAACTAAATGTTTTTTGAATTTTTTTCATTGTGTAGAGAATTGTCTAAAGATCGATGTCAAATAATATTTTTTACAAAAAAACCTGATATTTCAAGTTTATGGAACAATTTGTTTAGAAATTAATTAAAAAATTAAAAACATAATTCAATATTAACAAAATTTATATATATTTAGAAACTAGACATCATGTTCTATAATGGGTTTTAATTACATAGATTAATTCAAAAAAAAGTTCATCAGCTATATTGCCAAAGTTGGACATTTCTCTTCAACCTGCCTTAGCTTTTTAGTTGCAAGTCAAAGGTTAAGGGCCAAGTTGCCAAGCCTTTCCTGAGCCTAAAACCGAAATGTGGTTTGGGAATTGAAAATTTTAGAAATGTGTAGGAATTATGAAATGCATACATATTTTTAAATCTAAACACGTACACATTATATAACATGTATGTGTTCTTTATTTTCCTATTTGAAAATAGAAATGTGTATGCATTATATAATGCGTACGAGTTCCTAAGATAGAACACACAAAAATTTTATAACACATACACGTTTCTTATATATCCATTTTTCCCAATTTGGAAAAAAATGACCAAGCTTGTTTTTCTACAACATTCATTTCTTGCAGTATAGACAAATAACACCATTTTGTACATTTTTAATTCAATCTTGTCTTGTACAATCTCTTAACAAGTCATATTCTATTCAAATTTTTGGAGGATACAATTGAAAGTTGAATTTTTTGAAGTGGAATCAAGTACAAGGACTTTCTACAAGAAGATTTGGAAAAAGGTAGATTTTTTATGTATTCATATGTTTTTGTACTTCAAAGTTTGTAGAAGAAAGGATCTCCATATTATATAGTTTTATTTCAATATTTGAAGGAGGTACCAATTTGAAAATAGGTTAAGAATCATGTTTTTTATCAAGAGGTTTTTGTAATCATGGGATCAAAGCAAAGGCAAAGAAAAAAATGTATAAAGTTAATGAAACCCGAAGAAATTGAAGCAAATAGAGAAATGGAGGCAAAAAGACAAAGGGATAGAAGAGCAAGGATTCGTCAAATGAAAAATTTGGAAGCATCTAGTTCCATGAATGTTGAAGAGGAAACCATGAAGGGTGAGATGAATGTAGATGATGCAAATGTGGAGATGGTGAATATGGAAGAAAAATGCAATTATGGAGACAAACCCAACTATGCCTTCAACTTCAACTTTGAATGATATAGAAATAGCACCTATGCAAACAACTTCGGGTATGTCTTCACATCCACATCCCAATGATATAGAAAATACACCTAGTCAAATCATTTATCCAGGTATGTCTTCAAACCCAAGTCTTGATAATATTGATCTTAGTTATTTAGATGAAGTTAGATAAAACATTGATGGTATCAATAATTCTAGTTTTGAATCAATGCAAAAATAAAATAATGATGAAATATATTATGTGAAAGCAAATGAGAATGAAATCCCTCATATTGATGAAAATGAGAATGAAATCCCTTGCATGTTTTAAAACAAAAATGAAACCCCTTACATGAATGAAAATGACACCACTTGTATGAATGAAAATGAAAAATGTTTTTTTTACAATTGAAAGAGATGTGTTAGATAACCTTCCTAGTAAAGTTTCTTGGAAACAAATGAGAACTCATGGAAATCGATTATATAAAAAAAAATTTATAGAAATATATCAGGATTTCAATGTCAACTCATAATGCAATTGATGAAAATGTGGAAAATACGAAAAGTGATGAAAAAATTAGGCATTTTTATAAAACCAAAAAAGAAAGATGATTCAGTAGAACAAGTCATATCTAGTGTTTCCAATGCTATTGATTCTATAGGAAAGAAAAATTGATCTAAATATTGTTGATCACAATGTTAGTTACAACAATAGTGCAGATAAAATCCTCATACGCAAACCGCGAAGAACCTATCTTTACTTGAAAGACTGAACTAGGGAAACCTAAAAGTCTGAGGAAAGGGGGAAAGGTTGACTGAGCTTAATCCCAAGGCTTCGATAGTCAGGTCTTGACCATACTAGGTTCTCTTCAGGGTATGATGTGATATTTTTGTTAATATTGAGGGGTATATGGTTATCTTTAGTTATTAAAGAAATCACAAGCATCAAATAGAAGATTTTCAGTCCAATCATTAAACAATTTCATGAAATCAACATATTTGCAATAATATTTCATGAATATCAAACAAATTTTCTATCACTTAAGTAGATTTAGCTTTAAGCATTCAGCAATTTCATGGAAATAAAAAATTTGCAATAATATTTTCATTTGTTAATTTCTTTTTTGGAATATTTTTTGAATTTAACATCTAATCTAAAATAAAGCATAAAAATACTTGAAAAGTAAAATTCCTCCCGAGCATTCTCCACACATGCCCCAAGATTTAATCAAATCAAAGAAAACCGCTCTATAATTCACCAAATTGCTTCACAACTAGGAATAGAATGGTGTGAGCTTTTAAAGAAGGGGGTTTAGTTTGGACACCGAGTAGGTTTTGTATGCACCCTTAAATGGCGCAACATACAGTCTTGTCCGGTTGAATGAACAAAATAGCTACAAACGATTCATGAGATAGGTAGCTTTGAAATTGGCTTTGATATTGATTAAGTTCTATGTGCATACAAGTTTTTAATCTGAAATGATTCAAAAAATAGGAAAAAGAAAAAAACTTGAAGAAGTTTTGGCTCTTCCAACATCCATAAATTCTAAACTTTAAATAGAATTAAAGCATCGAATGACCTTTTATAGGAATAAGGCCCCAAGAGTTTGAACTTAAGGTCTATCAAGAGAATCAGAAACAACAAATCAAAACATAGCATATGCCAATTGCCATTGGAATCTTCCAGACAAAGTCAAAGCTTTGACTTCTTCAACAACAACAATTTTCAACTCCAAGCTCCGATATGTAACACTCCGCACAAAACAAGGCCACTGGTATCCTTTAGAATACCAGACAAAGTACTTCCATTGGGACCAAGAACAACCTGCAAAATTAACTTCAACAATATATCCTTATAATATTTCCGGTATCCGATATCCAATGATTCATTGCCTTGTCTCAAGTTTCTTGTCTTGGAACCCTTCTCCACCTTTCTTCAATTGATACTCTCAAAAATCAGTTAATACCTAATGCATACGTTCTTTTGAGATTCCTTGAATTACTTTCCAACTGTACTTGAGCCTGGTATAATCTTTTGATATCTGGAGGGTGTTTGCATTCTTCTACATTTTCTCTATTTCATACTTGACCATAGTGTTTTTGCAATGTATAATTTCATCAATGACTTCCTATTTTAGCAACTGAATAGGGTCTATGTTTACTCTTTCAATCCATTCCTTAAAAGCTTTCACTTCCTTACCCTCTTATCTGAGTGTCCCGGGATCACAATCCTATTATGCTAGCATTTCAATGAAATTTTGATCTTTGTCAATCAATTTATTGCACTTCTTGGTGACTTTCTCAAATCCTTCTATACATTGTACCAAAGTTTCACCTTCCCAATTTAACTGTTTCTTCCATTTTTCACATATCTAAACTTCTTGTTCTAAGATTATCTTCTCTCTTATCAATTCCTAGACATTTTTCTGAATGAGAGCTTCTAAGCTTTGCCTCTCAACATGAATTTGTTGAATAGGAAAACTAAGAGGGGGGTGAATCAATTGTCACAAAATTAAGCCTTTAATTTAATGCAATCATTCTAATTTCTCAAAAATTAAATCCCAATAGCCTACATTAGACATTTGAAGTTCAAGTAATAAAATGTCGACTCCAACATATTCAATTATGGAGGAAAAATAGGAGCACTAAGTCATCCTAGGTGACTGTGTCCCAACCCTATTTTACGGGACTTAAGGTGTCAAGTAAAAAATATTAAATGAATGCTTTGGATTTATTCTTGCATTTTATCAGTAAATGTTAAAATGGGATATGGAATGCATAATTTAGGAAATTATGTGCTCAATTAGGTCCATGCACTTAGGGGGGGATTAAAACATAATGTGAAATTATCATGGGTGATAATTTACAACACTACATTTAGCCCCCACTTTAGTGAGAGTATGAACTTATGCTCAGAATCACACTAATGTAGAAAAATATGTTAATAGGGGTTTAACTGTCCAAATGTTGAAGATATAGGATGACAATGAAAGTCCCCAAGATTCAAGATCCTATGGCAAGACAACATAAGCACAAAGGAACACACATGTATGTAATGCAACAAGATAACATACACAATGTCAACACAAAATGCAAAGGAAGGGTATGAAGACTCATGAACTAGCAAGCTACATTATACTAGGATCCACACCCAAAGGTGTTCATGATTCATGTGCTAAAAAATTCTGATATTTTCTAGGTGAATCACAAATCGAAGGGACCACAGGCTAGTGAAGTCCGATATTCACTAGGTGAGCCCCTAAGAAAAAGTAGCAAAATGAGAAACACACAAGCACTAGTGAAGTCAAATTTTCACTAGGTGTGTACCCATGTCAACCATACCAAAAATTATAATCCCTAATAATTCCAATAAGGTGCTACAAAAATGAAGCAAAAAAATGCCAACGGGTAAAAGCACAAACCTGTGTCACACTTTATAAAGGGATTGGCCAACAGCAAAAAAATTCTGAACTTCGACCACATAAAATTGGTCTTTATATTTTGAATTTGAAAATGGTGTAAACTAATGAAATGTAGAGATTTTGATAAATTTTATTCCTGTAATTTTTAAAAATTTAAAAAAAAAAAAATTCATTATTTCTTTTTCAATTTAAGGACAAATTTTGGAATGCTGAAAATTTTTGAAAAGAGTGACTTCACTAGCCGTCAAGAAACAAATTGAAAAAACCTTCATTTCTCCCTAATTTTTTTTCTCCAAATAGGTAACTTCAATATCTACTACATGAAAAAAAAAAAAAATTCAAATTTTAATGTATATTTTTCTCATAATAACGTTTTAAAGTCAAACATCTCAGAATTTGACAATTCTCACGGGCCATCAAATATTTTCAATTTTTTTAATCATTTTCAAAAATCAAATTATACCCTTTTGAAGAAGAGTCTCTCCTCTACTGGACCATATAAGTTTTAATTTTTTTGTATATGTTTTACTAATTTTTTCTAATTTCTAATCAGGCTCTTTTTTTAATTTTAACAACCTACTTGCATTATTTTAAAAATAACACATATTAAAACTAATCAAAATATTAAAAAAATTATATATTTGGATTCCCCACTCCAAGCTCTTCAAAAGGGTATTTTTCTTTTTTGCAAAAAAATCATTCTAACTTGATAAATATTTAGTTAAAGTTGAAATTTTGAAAAAAATCTGAAAAATACTGAGTTGGCTGCCAACTAGACAGTTTCGACCGGAAGGATTTCGATTGAAACCCTTCTGATAGAAACCCTTGCACATATAATAAGCCGATTCCAAAGTTGAAAGGAAAATTTTAATTTTTTTGGTTTCGGCTGATTTGGTTTCGGTCGAAACATACTTGGCCAAAACTTTTTCGGCCGAAATTAGTTCGCTCAGAACTATTTATTTGGCCGAAAATGTGACACAAGTTTGTGCTTTTACCCCAACACATCACTAAGTCTAGCGTATGTGAACAAAGCGAAGCTAAAAATGCCAATGTCAATGCATCACTAAGTCCAACATGTGTGAATAAAGTGAAGCAAAAATGCCAATGTATGCCCCCACCTTAAAGTAATTTCTAAACACCATGTTGTGAGGGAGATCTTTAAGGTAGAAAAATGATAAATGACATGTGATATGGTCATGAGAGCTTATTTAGAAAATCCTATGCCAATGATATGTTTCCAAAATAAAGTTATCTCATGATAAGGGATTTCCCCCAAATTCAATGCAACAAACAATCATAAAAATGAACACAAAAGGGATCCATAGATTTGGGGTCGGTGTATTTCTTTTCTATAGTGATATAATAGAGCTCAAAACTAACATCATTCCCCAAATACTCATAGATCAATGAACACAATGAAAGAATGACACATAGAGTGAAAACAAACAAAATTTTGGGTCAACATGGAAGAGACCTAAATGTCTCAATGCCTTGTGTCATCCCAAAAAGGAAAATGCAAGATAACAACAAAAGATAATTTTCACGACATAAAGAAGAATGGAGATACAAATAGAAGAATGTCACAATAGATTTGTTTCCTTTGTATCCTTGTGCCAATGGAGCAACAAGGGTCATCCAAAGAAAACTCACAAATATATAAAAAAAAATATCAATAAGCACAACACAAGAGATCACATCATGTGTAAACAAACACAAAGAACACATAAAATATACACAAAGGAGTAATACACATGCAAGTCGATCTAAAGAAAATCATCTGCATCCCAATCTTGTTCATCATATAAGGAAGGAAGACAACTATCCAATGAGATTACAAGTGTTATACTAGGAGAATCACCAGGTTCAACATACATGGTGAGTCACTCTCATTAGGAGGATCATCATGGTTTCCCCCATCTAAATCTATAGACTTTGAAAATAGTAAAGATGTTTCGTTATGCACTTGTTCATCAATTTTAGCATTTTCATCCTCAACATCCAAATTTATCGCCACAGGATGTTTAATAAAATTGTCTATTGAATGTTCTTGTTTCAATTTTTATTTTGGTTGAGTCATATAAGGTTCATTTTCATTTTTTGGTGAAAGTTGTAATTTATCTTGATTTATTTGCATAGGTGTTTGATTATCATGTAAAGTTTTATTGTTTTCTTCCAACTGACGAGCAATAGCACAGCGTCTATGCCTATTATCTTTAGAATTTCTATTTCTTCTTGTTTAGATTTCAATTTATGAAGGTGTAAGAGCAACTTTCTCAACCATTGGTCTCTTTTCTTCCCTTAATAGAGTAACTAAAGGGACCATCGGTGGTTGGGGAGCCACTTTCTATTTAGGTCTATATTTATTTTTCTTTTGGTGGCACAAAGGTAATCTTTTGATTGTCTATTGGTATTTTATATGATATGGGTGGAGGAACTGTGACATAGATACCTTGTTTAATTGGAAGAATTTTTTCTTCAAACATGGGTTCATCAACAACTTGTGGGGTGGGAGGAACAACCATAGCCCTATAATTTTCAATAATAATTCTAAGGGATAATTTTGTTATGTGATTTGCCTTAAATTTTTTATATGACCTGAAAAAGAAATCTTCACAAGGTTTGAAAAGTTCCATGGGTTTAGGCTAAAATTAATCCAAGGAAAAAAATTCATGGGAATATGAAGGATTAAACCCACTATGATGCACTATGTATATTTGATCTTCAAATGGTAACTTTATGCACTTGTGAATAACTGACAGGATGACATTCTTGGAGTGTAACCATGGATAGCCAACCTTCACATGGAACTGGCCCAATATTGGGATGATGGATAATGATACTTCTAATTATTTTGGTCCAACATTAAGTGGAAGAGTGGAAGAGTGACCAAACTTATCATAGGGCAAGCAAAACTATCATGAGTTTTCAACCACACTTTTAATTGTTGATAAAAATCTTGATAAATATCATGTACATGTACAAGAATTCATTAGTGTTCACATTCTCTAAACACACAAGATCAATGAGTATCCCTTGTGTAGGTTTGTCATTGATATGGTTGGTGATATAGAGAGGATCATTGGGTGCATGTATAGATGCATTAATATGGGTGAAAGCAATGTCGGGTAACAAAGTGGTATGGTCCTTATGAGGTTGAACATATATTAAATAAATCATGTTGTCTAGACCATCCTCATCATTGTTCTTACGATTATACGCATCATCATTCTTTTCATCATTCTTATCATCACAAGCTTGCACAAATTTGGATGTATGATATGGCATGAGATTTGTGAAAATTTGTAAGTTTTGATTTGGTGAGGCAACAAAATTATTTCCTTTGTCATTGACATTGGCTAATTGGATGTGATTATAATTGATGAGGTCCTGCACTTGATGTTTAAAATGTATACATCATTCCGTATTGTTTCTATGAGTATGATGGTATTGAAAAAGGGATTTTGGGTTGAAATTTGGAGATAAAGGCTTTGATATGTCCATAGGTCTTATTGGAGGTAATTGGATTAGGTTATTGTTCAAAATTTGTAACATGATTGAATGAAGGGATTCAAGCAATTGTATGAATTGTCTATCCCTTGGCCTAAATTGGTAGGGGGTTGAACTTATGGCTGCAACTTGTGGCTCAATGTGGTTGGTTGTTTGAGGTGTGCTTATCTTGATAAATTTATTGTTTTTCTTCTTGAAAGGTTGATAGTTGTTTTGAGGTATGGATTTGGACCACTCAGTAGGATTTGATGAAGATGTATCTTCATACTAACTAATTGAATTTTGATAGTCACGAAGAGTCGTACACAAGTGTGTAAAGGATGGATATTTCATTAGCAAGATCGTATCCCTAATGCTAGGTTATAAATTTTCAATGAACACTCTTTGAACATTAGCATCAGGAAGAGTATAGTTTATTTGTGAGTAAATTAACCGATATCACCCTATGAAGTCTATTACTTTTTCATGTTTTCCTTGTTTGTACCTCACTAAATCAATTAATGTAATTTTAGGACCAATGTTCGCATGAAAGTGTTAGAGGAATGCATTAACAAGTTCATTGAATTAATGTATCAAGTTATTCAACAATGATCAAAACCATTCCAAGGCCATGTATTTCAATGACCTAGGAAAGAGTTTAACTAGGAGAGTATCCTCAAAGATGAAGTCACTACACAATGTCATATAAGTTGATATATGACTATTAGGATCTCCTTTACCATTGTACTTGGCAAATATAGGAATCTCAACATTTTGTGGCATGGGTGTTTTCAAAATTTCAAGTGGAAATGGGATTCTTTTGACATATTGAAATGGTTTTCCATTTTGATTTTGGTTCAATGTTGAGATTTATTGTTGAAGTGAGGTTACATTTTGCAATAGCCGATTTATGACAGAATCACAACTTGACATGTTTTGAGAATATGGTGAATATGGTTGGATTGTGTAAGTGCTTGGTGGACTGCTATGTTGAAATTTGGTAAGAGGTGATAAATATTGAGGTGTCACATGTGATGTCATTAAACTATAAGGGTTCCCACTAAAAAGCAATAAGCTTAGTGTTATGCCATTTTTTGTTGTATCATTGAAGCTACAATTAGCAATGTGTATGTAGGAATAGAGGGTATAATTGTGGGGAGAGAAATTTGATGTCCTCCTTGGCTTTGAGTGTATCCTAGAGATTGAGTGTAACTAGCCATCATAGCAATGTTGGAATCCACAATATGGGCTAGGCTATGTAAAACCTCTAATTCCTGGGCATCACTGATCAATTTCCTTAGGTTTTCCACTATAGGCACTGTGTGTCCTACTAAGGATTGAGTGCTTAAGTAGTCTTTCAATCATTCTATGTCTTTGTCTAATTGTTTTAGTTTATCCTTGGGAACATGGGCAAAAACAGTCTCAACATTCATAAAGGTACTTGTTTGTGAAGTTGTCATTGGGATGGTAGGATTAGGGATATAGAGTCCAAAATGGGCATGGTATTGGCAATACCTTGCGTGAAAGAGTTGGAGGACTCAGAATCCACATTGGATGCAAAAATAGTGTGAGATGCCATAAGTCTACAACTACATCTCAACAAAGTATTTTTAATAGGACGACAGGTCATGAAGCTCATGTGAGTTTAAAAATACTAGATGTTCCCACTATGAACACTAAATTATCAAATACTCATAGTAAAAAACTCAAAAGAAAAAAAATAGAAGCAGATAGAAAACACAAAAATAGAGGTCTAACAAAAATCTAAGCCAAAAATAGTTGGACTAAGTCGGCCAGGGCAACTATGTCCTACACAAGTTGGTACAAATTTCAAAAGTTCGGTTGTTTGTTATACTATTTAAGGATCTCGGGTCTATGTGTAGACAAGTTTGAAAGTAAATTATTTTCCAAAATTTGCCCAATTTATGATCATTTAATTCAACATGCAAGTATGTAACAATTTGCAAAAAATTTAAGCAATAAATGAAATTTGTAAATACAATTTTCAGATCTAAGATGCAATTATTGACTGATCCTAATATGCCCAAAATCTGAAAATGATGATGTTGAAACCCTTTTGAAATAAAACGATGCAATTTTTCACTTTTTGAGCTATAAGCAAGCTTCCTAAATGAACAATTTCATATCTAATTTCAATTTTAAATGACCTAGTACCGATTTTGAAATACAATTTGAATGTAAATCATACCTAAGATGACTAAAATTAACCCTATTGTAACCTTTAATGCAATATTGTATGCAATTTTTTGAATTTTTATGCTTTTTATGATGCAAAAAATGAATGCCTAGATGAACAATGCAACACAATGAAATGTTAAACCTAGATCTAGGATGAATTGCTTTAAATTTTAGAAGGTTTACAATGCTAACATGTCAAGTTCACCAAAATGAAATGGTGGAAAAGTGAAACCCTAGGATTCTACTCTAGGGTTTGGGAACCTTTCCAATATGTTTCATTTAGAATTTGAGGTAGCAGGGGCTTTGAAAAATTTGGACAAGATATAGGATTGACTTACAACCTAAAAGGTGAGTAAACTTGCCCTTGACCAAACTTGGAATAGAATTGGGGGTGAAATGAAATGAAATAACTATGCTAATGATGCAATTACCTATTTTGATATAAGAACAACATATTAAAAAAGTCAGACAAATTCAAACTACAAAAATGGATTGAGCAAAGTATTATGCATGTATGATATGAATTTGGAGATGATTTCTAAAGACCAAATCATCCTGGGTGACTATGTCTCAATAGGTAGGTTCCAGATCTGATTCCATAGTCCTTGGGTTCTAGATCAAAGCCTTATGTTTCCACTTGTCACATTGTTGGATCAGTGTCAGATATTGTTGTAACTGAGTTTCCATTTGTTGTCAAGGTGTAGTGTTTGAATGCAATAATGAACAATTAACCTTCAAACGTCTCCCAATATTCTTCATATATGAAACTTGTACATTCAAAGAGAGAAGAAGGGTTGTGCCATATAGGGGCTTGCCTCATTCAAACCCCGTGTTAGTGTTTCCACTTCCACAATGGTAATGCCAATGAAAAATAGATAAATGATAAATGAATGATGAATCAACAAGGACCTACAATTCACCACTCAAAATGACTACCTTGAAGGACTGAAGTCATGCACATCTCCTCATGATTTGATTGTTATTGGCTTGATTTGCTTGAAGACCTACAAGGGTTATATCTCACAAACAATATGATAACACAAACATGAATAAACTCGCATATACTTTGGTATGATGCTTTAATATTGAATTACTGTAATAAATCACTAAAATGTTATGATTGATTTTCTTGATAATGCTTGATCATAAATTCCCCCAAAAATTCTAGATGTTCTTCAAATGATGTAATAACTAGGTATTTATCTGTAATTATTATAATTTCCCAAAAATTATATCTCGATAGCTGATATTGGATATTTGAAATTTAAATAATAAAATGACGACTCTGACATATTTAACTTTGGAGGAAAAATAGGGGGACTAAGTCACCCTAGGTGATTGTGTCCCAACCCTATTTTGCAGGACTTAAGGTGTCGGGGGGAAATATTAAATGAATGCTTTAGATTTCTTCTTTCAATTTGTTGGTAAATGCTAAAATGGGCTACATAATGCATAATTTAGGAAATTTTAGGTGTTTAATATGGTCCATGCACTTAGGGAGGAGCAAAACATAGTGTGAAATTGTCATGGGTGACAATTTACGATGCTACATTTATATGGTCTTATATTGAGGATCTTCATATTGTCTGTAATATTAAGATTTCTTTTATCATTTCAATAAATAGCTAACACCTTCATATTTCATTTAATCTTTCAAAACACATTTTTCATCCTTTATTATCAATTCTTCTAAAAGTGAATTCAATAAATTTATTGGGCATTGGATTTAAAATATTTACACCCATTTTAATAATATACTTTAGTTTTTTTATAAATATTTTAGGAGGTGTTTCTATTGGCATGTATTCTTGAATTGCATTAGGTAAATTTGGCTCATTATTTCTTATTTTAATAGAGATAATGAGATTTATCCTACATTCATATCAATTGATATTAATGACATACTTTCTCATCTAAATTTTCTCATTTTATGAAGCCTTTTCATGCACTTGCTTTGTTTTTCCTTCTCAACTTCATTTTTTTCATATATTCCCCACTTGTTCCTTCCCATGGTAATTGTCAATTCTTTCTAAATACACAAACTTGTCAAAATATGTAATTTGCATTTTTAATTACATAATAAGGAATATAATGATCACAAAAAATATATTAATCACATACAAAATCATAAAATACAAGTAAATAATTAAATGAGATTAATAAATTGTCAAAATTATATCAATAATAGCCAAAATTGACAACCAAGAGTCTTAAAATAAATTAAGTGTCTAATAATTTAATTATTTTTATCTCCAATACAATTCAATCATTTGTACTCATATAAATAAAAAAATCTCATGGAATGTCACAAAAAAGTGTGCACAAAGCATGTACAAAGTTGTAGTTGGACCAAATCACAGGTTTCGTGCCTCTTTTGCATAGCATTGGGACCAAACCACATGTTTCATGACTATTTCACCTAGATTATGCAATCTCTTTTATTATTTTACAAAACATGATTATATTTTGGAAACACAAGTGCATTATGCAATGTAAGCATGTTACATAATGCACTTGTATTTTTACTCAAAAAAATTCTACCATTTTTTGCTTTGGAATACATTTGGATAACAAATCTTTATAATTTTCCCCAATTTTATGTGTTTTTCTAATCTTCAATTGATAGCATTTTTCAAGTTCAATATCATAATATTTACTTATTTTAATATAATATTTAATAAAATTACTACTAAAATGCCATACATCTTCTTAGCCTTCTAATCAATGTATTTTTTCTATTTGAAATATATATATATTAATTATTTTATTAATATTTTTATTGATTTTTCTTTATAACTTTTGATTCTCTCATCAAAATTTAAAAATAGGATCGTTTTATGCTTCATTCTTTATGGATTTTAAAAAAATCAATTATTTTTGTGCAAGTTGTATGATGTGCATTCTTAGTGGTGAAATTTTCAAGATGCATCCACCTTAAAATATAAAAAAATCAATAAAAATACACAACTTCTTATAATTCTCACTCCTAACTATATTTCTTCCAAGTAGTTTAAAAAATACTAAATACAAAAAAAGGGGAGGGCACAGACTAAATATATATTTTAATAAAAAAATATGAACACTTTTGTGTGCACACAATATTTGACCCTCTTACTATTAACCATTAAAAAAAAATTTAGTAGTTTGGAAATAGATTTTGAGTGCTATTGTTCTTGTTCTTGTCATGTCTTTAAATTTTTAGTGCAAGCATCTCAAATTAGTCATCCAACTTTAGATTTGGCTGATTTTAGAAAGAAAAAAAAGTAGATCACTTTTAATCCCCTTTTGTCTTCCCTTTCCTTGCACTTGTCCTTATTTTGTATATTTTTTACCACCTTTTATTTACTAAATTTAGGTTCTATCACATTGATCACAATGGCATCAGCCACACAAAGTCCATATCTTCTTTTTTATCACCATTTCATTACTAGATTTAGGTTCTATTAGATCAGTCACACAAAGGAAAAAAAAATGGTAGTCTCATTTGGAATCCTTATTTGTTTCACATATATTTATCATTTATAGGTTTCTATCTAACTCATTTATCAATTTATTATTTATAGGTTTCTATCTATATTTATTATTCTATCATTAGATTTATATTAGTTTATTTTCCTTTAAAAATCTTGTATATAAAATCATATTATTTTTAAAGGTAAAAGTTGAATGTGCATGCCCTTTTCCTTTTGGGCTTTCTTTGAAAATACAAGTAAATAATTCTTCTTACAACAATTAGTAAATTATTAAATTATATATTAATAATAACCTAATCTGACAATCAAAAGTATTAAAACAAATAAAAATTATTTAATAATTCAATAATATTCTTTTCCAATACATTTCAATCATTTATACTCATATAAAATAAAATGATCTCATGGAATGTCACAAAAAAGTTTTCAAAAAACGTGTAGAGTTGTAGTGGGATCAAATCACGGGTTTCATGTCTCTTTCCCATAACAATGGGACCAAATCATAGGTTTCATGCCTCTTTTACCTATTATACAACCCCTTTTAGCATTTTACAAAGCATGATTTTGTTTTGGAAACATAAGTCCATTGTAATGCAAGGGTGTTACATAAAGCACTCACATTTTTTACTCAAGAAAATTTCTACCATTTTTACTTTGAAATAGATTTGGATAACAAGTCTAAAGGGTTGGGCTTATAATTTTCTCCCATTTGATGTCTTTTTAATCTTTGATAGCATTTTTCAACTTTAGTGTCATAAAATTTACCCATTTTATAATAATAATCAATAAAATTAACACTAAAATATCAATCTTCTTAACTTTCCAACCATGTATATTTTTTCTATTTGAAATAAATTAATATTTTTTTAAAAAAAATCTCTAATATTTTTTATATACCTTAAATTCATATATATCTATTTTTCTTTATAAATTTTGATCTTATGTCAAAATTTGAAAAAAAATAATATAGGATTGTTCCATGCTTCATTCTTTATAGATAAAAAATGTATTTTCAATTAGTTTTGTGCAAGATGTGTGATGCACATACCTAGTGATGAAATTTTTAGGATGTGTCCACTTTAAAATTATTAAAAAAAAAAATTGATAAAAAAATTACACCACTTCAAGTATTCACTCTTAACTATATTTTTTCCAAGTAGTTTAAACGATACTAAATGTAAAAAAGAAAAGAGGTATGCATTGAAACACTATCTTCTATTATAATAAGAAAAATATATCACTTTTGTTTGCACACAATATTTGACTCTCTTAATATTAACCATTTAAATAAAGGTTTAGTAGTTTGGAAAATAGATTTGGAGTGTTATAATTCTTGTTTTTGTCACATCTTTAAATTTTGAGTGCATGCATCTCAAATTACTCATCCAAGATTAGTTTTAGTTGATTTCAATAAAAAAGTGGTCATTTTTTAATTTTCATTTTGTCATCTAGTTCCTTGCACTTATCTTTAGTTTGTATATAATTTTTATCACCATTTCACTACTAAATTTAGGTTCCACCACATTAATCACAATACATTAGCCACACAAAGTTTGTATCTTATTTTTTATCACCATTTCATTACTATATCTAGGTTCTATCACATCAATCACACAAAGGGAAAAATTGATAGTCTCTTATTGAATACCCAAGGACTCCTTGTTTATCTCACATATATTCATCATTTATAGGCTTATATCTAGCTTATTTTCATCAATTTATTATTTATAGGTTTCTATCTCTATTTATTACTCTATCATTCAATTTATATTAGTTTATTTTCCTTAAAAAATTATGTATTTTAAATTTTATATATTATAAATGATGAAAGTTGAATACACATGCCCTTTTCTCTCATGTTTTGGGCTTGCTTTGATTGGAGTGTCCTAAATACAATAACTAGCCTACAAGAGACATAATCTTACATAAATTTGATTCATGACATCCTTGTATATTCATTCTATTATTTCTCATCTCGAAAGATTGGTTCTAATCCCTAATATCCCCCATAACACACTCCCCCTCCCTCCATCCATCATCCTTGATCAAGTTTGTGGGTGTGGGATCAAGAATCAAGTCATTTTTGTAGTCATGGACATGACCCTTGAATTTTTAAAATTCCCAAACTTCGAAATTTTCACTAGCTATTGTGAGCCAACCTAACAAGAGTTTGTGTTGATATGTGTGGTATGTTGTATTTATAGAAATTCATTCATTCACTCAAAAGTCACCTAGGGTATTCTTATTAAGCACATCTAGACTTTGATTTGTAAAGATAATACATAGAAACTAACAACATTATTAGAGCATTACATTAACACACATAATATTAGGTTTGTCACACACTTGCTACCTTTGATCATTGTTTTGAAGGCATTGAATGGATCATCCTAAGACATCTAATTGAGAAGTACCCAACCTTCATGATTTAGCAGAAATCCTTCGAGTGAATTATCCTAAGACATCTAATTGAGGAGTACCTAACCTTCATGATTTAACAAAAATCCTTCGAGTGAATTATATACACTACTAGTATTTACAAACATTCAAATATCAAAAATTGAGGAAGCGAATTTCAACAATCCTTCTCTGACTAGTTCAAATCCACAAGTTATGGTTTAGTTGTGTACATTAGTTTAGGTTACACTTCTAGAGATTATGATCACACTTGTATAGATGAACTTGAGCAAAGGATAATCAATTTATAACATTAAAATTTCAATTCTTTAATGAATTTTTTTGACATCTATTAAAACATATTTCTATAATAATTTTTTTAAATGTTACATTTAATTAAGATTTTTTTTATTAATTTCATCATATTTATCTAGATTAATTTATTCATCTAAATAATTATTTATTAATTGCATTTCTTTTTAAGTAACCTAAATAATTTTATATAGTGTTTTTCCTCTTATAGCATTGTAATTATTGCAAAACTTTTTGGTTGTCCACTTACCAAAATGGAATTTGAAATGGCTTTGGGTCCTCATTAGGTATTCACCTATTGTAGAAATGACATTTACAACAGCACAGGGAAAGTAAGGTCGTCGAGCTTTAAATCCACCGTTATTTATTACTCTTGCATTTATAGCAATTCATTACAAGACCAATATTGGAAAATACTTAAATACGGACTGGAGATAGCAGAAGCTAAATCTAGAGGCTTACTCCATGGTATTTGGTGATAGTAATTGCTGTTTTTTCTACTTTAGACAACTTACAGTGGGGACTCCTCAGGAGTGACTGAATCATCTGATGTATGTTTGAAAAACAAAATTTGAGGACACCAGCATTAATTAAGAATGCGGTGAAAGCAGACCGATAAGTTCATCCCAGGGGCGGATAATTAAGAATATTAAACAAATATAAACGTGAAGCAGTAATAACAGCCACTGAAAATTCGTGACAGGCGACAATGTCGGGATGAGCTCACACTTTCGAATTGAAATGATTTTTATCATGTCCATAAAACGGTCTCTGAGATAATTGGTTGCACGGGCTGCTTTCACAGCTCAACAATTTATGGGCTAGGTGGTATTCTTAGAAGCTACCTATTTCTTTTCTTGTTGATTTTGGTTTAGAGCAGTTTTTTAAATAGTTTTTTCTTCAATAATTTTTCATAATTGATTCAGATGTCTTTGTTTCTTAGGCATTCAAAGATAAAATGTTCCTTTGTTTCTAGTGTTCTTGTGGTGTAAAAAATATGAATATTTTCTTTTTATTTTTCTTAGTTGTCTGTTAATTTGTCTCACATTTGAACATATGGGAGCTAGTTCTTTAATTGAGTAATGATAATCAGTTCTCTCAATTTGATTTCAATTCTTATATACGTTTATCATAATGTTTGTGAGTCATTTTGAACACTATAGTACAGTGTTGTCATATCCTAATTGTTTTCTTCCTTCACATCATTGCTTTAAGCTTTTCACCATATTATTCTTATTTATGCCATGGAAAACTCAATATCTTAATCTTCTTGTGTGAAAGAGTTCTTGTTTAAACCCTAATGAAATTACTCAATCTAATGCTAATGAGGTCTTTTATAATGTTCATGTTGAAAACAATTTAAAATATCATGAAAACAACATGGTGTTTGACCATGATGTATATGTAGGCTAAGAAGGATCACTCTCATTAAATAATTGCTTGTTGACACACTCATTGATATATATTCTTCATGGTATTAACACTTTGTTGAGTTATTCTAATTATATATCTTCACATGCTTCATTATTTTGAGAGGGTTGAAGCACAATAGTGGGCCCCATTTGTGGGCCAACCTTTGATTTTTACCTTATATCACATTTTCACTAGAAATACCAAGGGGGTTAGATCCAAGATGGCCAAGCTCAATCTAAGCCTAGAATGTTATATTTAAGCCCTCCATGCACAATCTCCTCCACTCCAATAAAAAAACTAACAAAACATCTATTGTCTCACCATTTTATGGATTAAATGAAGTCATTTGTAGATAAACTTATATGTACATTCATACACATATATATGTATATATGTATGTACACTCCCACATCCACACCCACCCACACATGTATTTGCAAATATATAGGATAATTTCTTAATATATGTATATGTTAATAGATTACGCAATATTGTGTGAAGGTAGGTTCATTATTGTATCCTTTATCTATCCCTATCCATATTCCCCATATACACACCCGCATGTATTTAGATGTACCTTATTATCTATCCCTTTTGATAATTTATGGTCAAGGTTTTCAAATACATTATGAATGTTCATTCTTCGGACACATATTTCATAGATATCCTAGTGAAGACAACAAAGCTTGAAGGTCATACAAAACCCATTTGATAATTTATGGTTTAGGTTTTCAAATGTATTTTCCTTCTGAATTTTCCAAGGAATTCTTGCACATCAATTCATAATTTAGGAATAATTAAATACATCACAAATTCACACCAAGCATATATCGAGAATCTAGATTAATTTAGTAGTATTTATTTTGCTCCCATAAATTTTTTGACAAATTAGTTAAAAATGCATTAGAAAACACAAATATATAATTATAATTAAAATCAACGTTAGTTTGTCGATGGATATTGATAAACAATAGGACAAAGGGGAACTTAGTCAATATTGTCTTCATTGATAATGGCTCTCCAAGCATGCTCAATCTTCAAGGGTTGTAATTTTTCAGGCTTGCCAGATACTACTAGTTGCTGATGTTAATACTTAATTTAAGTTAATCCTACTCAAAAGCCAAAAATAATGTCACCGTAATGCATTTTCAATATTTACTGTTAAAAAAACCAAAAATAATTAATTAATCCTACTCAAACAACCAAAAATAATGTCACTGCAACACATTGTCAATATTTACCATTAATAAAACAATCAAAAAAGACACATGAAATTTCGCTCAATTACTGGTTGTGTAGAACTAAAACAAATTAACAACAATAAATGCATCATGAAGTTTAAAATAGTAAATGTGATTTTGAAGTTTAAAATAGTAAATGTGATTTAAATACAATTAATACATTACCAAGCTCAATTTTAGTAAAGATCTTTCGATAGATTTGTAAGCAAAATAATAGAATAAGAAAAATACACAAAACCTTTCTATTTTGAATTAAATATCTGAGACATTTAATGTAAATTCCATCCTATATTAAATTAACATATACTAAATTTCATCATAACATTAATTGAACAAACATTGAGCTTCATCGAACATTAAATGGACATAGATTTACTTCACTCTGCTAATAAATGAACCAAGATTAAGCTTATTCTTGAATTTAAAGGAAAACGTACACGTGTTAATGTATTTCTTGAACGTATACACGCTACCATCATGTCACTCGTACTCTCAAGAAGCAAAGAACCATGCTAATTAATTTGAATAAATATTTAATATGAATAAATAAAACATATTGTCATAGCGTCATTCAACTTATGGAATATTAAAAGCCATTCACAATTGAAAGAACATCCTACGCGTCACATTAAAACTGAAGATCAACTAACAGACCTTTCCTTTATACCGAGACTGCCATGAATTCAACTTTCAATTTAAAATGTGTTTTTACTTCCCTATCACAGTTTGAACCAGAAACAACGCTTACTAACAAGAACCGTATAAACTATGTCCATAAACATTTATCACTAATCTGGAAAAATATTTATATGCATCTATCTAGCAAATAGCCAGAAGATCAAAAGTAAGCTTCGATTATCTTGCAGAGTTGAACGAAAACATGACAGCCATCCATTTAAATTGAGAATTAACCACAATATTCACTTATTAGAAGATACTACCATTTCACTCATCTGGAAAATTATTTATGTATCACATGGATGATACCTAACAAATAGCTAGAAGATTAAAAGTAAACTTAATCATCTTGTAGAGTTGAATTAAACACGACGTCCATCCATTTAAATTGAGAATTAACCACAATATATTCAGGCCAACATAAATTTCATAAATCAATCGTAATAATAATATATCCAGTTTTAAAAAGTCTCACGTTACAACTGATCAAAAGCTGCATCTTCAATATAACAAATCATACGCACGATCTGTATATTCGAACTCAAGTAACAGATAAACACGAACTAATACACTAGACTAAGCACAAAACAATACTAATCCGGATACATACTAGCCTTCCATAAAACTACGAGCTGCCTAATTATTCGTCGTCTCTAATAACATATCGCCCAATGCTTACAGCCAACACGAAACCTGCATAGAATAGACCATTTACTCGTGAATAAGATAACAATACCATGAAAATTTAAAAAAAATACAAAAAAGAAATTTCAAGTTACAATTTTGTGCAAAAATCGAACAAAGTAGCGTCCACTGACCAGCTCAAGGCTTCTTAGCATGCTTGGCCACCTTCGAATCCTTAGTACCTACACCAACACCTCCTCCAAGACCGGTACCGCAACCAGCACCACCAAGGCCACTTCCACCTCCTATACCACCACCAAGGCCACTTCCACCTCCTATACCACCACCAAGGCCACTTCCACCTCCTATACCACCACCGAGGCCGCTTCCACCACCTATACCACCACCAAGGCCGCTCCCACCACCGGCACCTCCACCGAGACCACCTCCGCCTCCAAACCCAGAACCACCACCAGCACCACCTCCGAGGCCAGAACCTCCACCAAATCCACCACCGGCACCACCTCCACCTCCAAGGCCGGATCCCCCTCCAAACCCACCTCCTGCACCAACGCCAGAACCAATACCTGCTCCACCGCCACCTCCACCGCCTCCAGCACCCCCACCAAACCCAGAACCTGCGCCAAGACCACTACCGCCCCCTAGACCTGAACCGCCGCCCAAACCCCCTCCAACCCCTAAGCCACTACCACCTCCGATACCGCCACCAACTCCACTTCCTATACCACCACCAATGCCTGGGATATTATCCGTATGATAAGCTGCCTTCTTCTCGACGTTCCTTGCACAAGTTACTAACCCTAAAAGAGCGCAGACGCTCATCATAACCAACACAGCTCTAATACTCCCCATTCTCTACCCTCTGCTGCTCTACTAATCGATACACTTACCTATGAAAAAGGGTCGCAAAGCATGGTTATATAGCATTCCGTCTAAAGCTCGCAACGGCTTTCACACCACACTTCACAATTGAACATACGAATGGCTTCAATTTATGGCCAACCTAACACCCATCCATTCGACGTACTCCTGCAATTACACAACCAGTATCACGACCTGGAGCCCCATGCACAATTAATTAACTAACATCAAGTACGATATCACCAACTCAACGTGATAGCATAATTACTTTCTATCTGTCACACACTTTGACTTGCCGCGTTCACTCTTTCACCCTGCAATTTTATGACAGCCCACAGAAGTTACTTAGCTGTAAATCTTTAGACTTAATCTCGAAGTGCTGGCAAACTGGGTAGCATAGCATATGCTCCGTCTTTATTGGCCTGTAGATTTCTGGGCAGTACACTTCACATCATTCATAAATGAATGTTACAGAGTGAGGTCTGAATAGCTAAAATTTATTGCACGCGATGCTTTTTAAGCCTTTTGTCCTTTCAATTCTACGGTTTATCTCTCTACACGGGAATCCCGAGATTTATTTGATAATTTTCAGTAATAACTCTTGAGATACTAAATATTAGGGGTAAAATTGAGTGTAGTTACATTGAAGACGGTGTTGCTGTTGTGAAAGTAGAGTTTGAGTGAGTTTGTTTTGTATTTTTTTCGCGGCAGGAGGGGCAGATCTTATTTGATAATATGTTTTTAAGTCGAAAATTAAGGATCGAGATATTTATTTATTTTATCAATGTTGTTCAGGATAATCTTTATTTTTTCTTACATAGATATTTATTTTATCAATGTTGTTTAGGACAATCTTAAATTTTTTCTATAATAATATCTTAAGTAGATTTAAATTTTGGTGGAAGACATAAGTAATTAACAAACTTTTCAATCATTTTTATCAATTGAATTACAATCTTATGATAAAAGAGATTTATTTATCTTTTTTAATGATGAATAAAGCACTTTTATATTAAATATTAAAAAATGATACACATATCATATAAATAAAATATGGATGGAATGGAATCACACCTCCAAAATTCTATGCCACACTCTAAAAATAAACAGATGTAAACATGTCTTTAGGTAAGCGACAATTATACAAACAATAGATATGAGAACATTACCAAGTGGTTGCCCTAGCCATCAAGAATGGACTCCCAACCTATGATGGTGTCCTCTTTGTTATTTCTTCTTCAAAATTAATAGGAGCTATGCAAATAGGTGAAATAGTCAAGTCTAACCAAAGGAACTTCTCTTTATCGTACCAATTAGAAAGACAACAAACAAGCTAATAGGTAGAAGACTATCCACGTAGTGAGGAGACCAACCATGACATCAACACTAAGGTGATCCTTGGGACACATGAGAACCACATCTTGAATGAACATTGAGGCCATGACTATAATAGCACCAATGTGAAGAAGCATCCATGTTGGCATGAGAAGGTGACACACATGAAATAGGATAGGGGCATTGGCCCATTCCTTAATAAGTGTTTGAAAGTGGGAAACCTCCAGCACAACTTTATTACCCTGTTCTTCCATCGATAACATAATAATAGAGCATATAATGGTTTTAATATATAAAGAAAAATAAGCATCCATTGCATAACCTAAAAATAAAGTTGTGTTTTTATTTTTTTATATGTTTAATAGAACATCCACTTGGAAGGCATGTCGAATTCAAGCGAATCTCACAAGCATCTAAAGTTAGTCACCTTACAAAATCATATGTTAGGAGAAAATTTATATTCAAAAAGGATTGAAGAAGTCATGAATCTAATTCCATGCAACTTATGCTTATGGTAGAACTATAAATGCTTCAAAGTTTCCAAATGTCCACATAAAGGATAGATGGGGTTGGAAACACCCAAATTTATAAGATGAGATCTAATGGGAAGACCTTGATATAGGGGATATTAAGTAAAATGAACCAATTTAGGCTCCAAATTGGGAGACTAAATTATTTGAAACCTATGGCATCATTGAGTGGTAGTGGACCAAAGGTTCCACTTGGATTTCAAATTTTTGTAGGTACATTTCTTGAGAATTCTCTAAATAGTAAAAAAACTCATAATTTAAGAACAAGTAGGAGGTATATATTTTCTACATCATATCAAATTATGATGTTTTATTAAGTTTCAATTGTGTATTTTTTAGTCAAATTAATTGACCCATATTTCATGAGTAATGGTTAGCAAAAACCCATCTCCCGCAAGTTAATAAATGGCCCACTTACCACTTGTAGATTCCAAAATTCTACAACTAATTTCCTTCATATTAACTTTCTTGTAAATTAATTAAGCAAGTCTGTAAATAATCAATTTCCTTCATCATTCATCATTTATTAATTATCATCCTCCCCTAAGGTTAATTAAGTAGAACAACTTAATGAAATAACCTTAGCTCACAATTACTCTAACTTTCATTAATTAAATTGTGATTAGTTAGTTGATTAGGCTAATTAATCCCTCTTAAAATTTCCTCCAATATGTAATTTTGCATCATCATTAGTCCTTATCCTTTTAATTATAACCATTAAATCCATCTATATGGATTAAAATCTTGATTGTTCTTCTCTTGTCATGTGTCCCCAATCTCCCCCATGCTCCCACATGTGTGAGCATGCTAACTCAACCCACTCTTTGCTCACACATGGGTGAGCATGCTAACTTGGAGGCATGACAATCCTCTACCTCACCCCTTGATCTTTGACTCATCTCAACTTCATATTCTAAACCTTTCTCACACATGTGTGAGCATGCTTATCCTTTTCCAACTCACTTGATTCTTTCCCTCTTCTCATTCAATCATAGATCTTTGATCAAATCACATTATTTGATCCTAATCTTCCTCTCCCTTATGTCACTCTTCGCAATGCTAGGACTTCAATCCATATGAGTTTAATCCTAATTGTTGTCATTCCATGCCCCCCTTTGATGACCAATCATTAATATCTAATATGAGTAATATTCCATGGGTCATCTTGCATGTGTTTCCCTTGAAGTGTTCCAAAATTAGCTAAGTCCTAGATTTTTAGGGTTTCGGGTTGTCACTTACCTTCTTCCTTGCTTGATTTCTCCATCGGGGTAAATGCACAAAGTTGGGTCCATGAAACATGGAGTTTTTGCCTTAGCCGAAAAAATGAAATTGGCTTAGCAAAAATGAGATCCCAATTTTTATAAACGGGATCCCGATTTTTATCTGTTTTGGTTCGGGATCTCGAGCCTAAATGACTAATGGGATCCCGCTTTTTAAAAATTGGGATCTCAATTGTTAGAAGGTCCTGAACCGACAGACAAGGAACAGGATCCCGATTACTATGAAACAAGATCCCGATTTGTAAAAAACGAGATCCCTTACAAATCGGGATCCCGTTTCGTAATAGTATTTATTTTTTTAAATCGAACAAATCTTCATTTTTACCAGCAACACATGGGATCCCGAAATATGAGCGACAACAACCCAAGAAGAACTTCTAGGTACCGTACTCTCCCTTTTTTTGGCATTTTTTCATTTCATATTGAAATTGTCAATAAAATAATTGATTTTAGCATATTTTTTTTTTAAAAAAAAATTACGTTTTAAGCATTTTATTTCTTGTTATAGTAGAAATGAGGAATTGTACAAATAGATGAAAAAATGTGTCAAATTGTGAATATATTGAATAGAAACGAAAAAATAAACCTTGAATTGTATTTTAGAAACAAAATTCAACTTTTGAAACCTGAATTGTTTGATGAAACCAAAAAAAATTGTATTTGAAAACCCTAATTGAAATGAAACAAAAAAAATTGCATTTCAAAACCCTAGAAATTGAAATGAATTAAAAATTTGCATTTAGAAACCCTAATCAAGCTTTTTGAAATCTCAAATTCAAATCAAAGAAAAAAAATGAATTTCAAAACTCTAGTTTGAAATGAAACTAAAAAATTGCATTAAAAACCCTAATTGCTTAGAAATTGAAACCCTGAATTGAATTGAAACAAAAAAATTGCTAAAACCCTAAATTGAAATGAACAAATCATTTTGATTTTGAAAACCCTAATATTCGAGCTCAAGAAAATTCATTTGCATTGCTTAAATGTTTTAAATTTCATTTGCATTGTATGGAGAAAATGATATGTTAAACTTTAGTTTCAATGTTAAATTATAATTAGATTAGAAAAATGTTCCATTTTTTGTGAAATGAGTACAGTATTGCTATATGAATTTTCATTTAGAACTATCTTTTATATGAATTTTGATAATTAATTATAGGTCAAATAATCAGTCCTATTAAAAAGATGAAATAAAAATAAAAGAAAAATAAAAACACACTCTAAATTCAAAATCTAGCTTCATCTAGGGTCTATGACAACAATATCATCTTCAAACTTTTTTTTTTTTAGTTTCTATTTTTCTGATTTTAGATTCAATAAATTCCAAGAGTTATTGATTTTTAAGTGAAATTAAAACACTAAAATTCATAAGAGAAAAAAATCCTTATGTAGGAAGGAACATCACATTGACATTCACACTAGACATTCAACTGTACTTTAATATATCCTTTATTTCCAATATGTTTTCCTTGATTAAAGTCTCACACTTCATCATGCAAATCATTTCAATTAGAGGAAGGCTATAAGAATGATTAGTTATCTCATCTTAACAATCATCCTTGAAATCCTTTATAATTTATTAGTCTTGTTTTCAAAGACCATTATGGAGATCCATACTCTTATTAATTACTTTATAGAAATATTTATACAATCCTTTCATCCACTGCTTAATGGAGGTTACCACACATTTTATCCTATATAATGTAGAGTCTTATTGTTGAGAAATTATGATAGGAATAGTGATAAAACTATCTATTTCATACTTGAGGGTCTTATGAATTTATTAAGACAAGATGTTTAATATATGACATATTTGAATTCAATTCTTGCTTGGTCTACCAATCCTTACCCATCCTAGATACAATAGTAGACACTATAGCTTTCTTACCTATATTAAAATAATCTTTATTTGATAATCTACTAGGGTTAGCTAACTATATTACCTTAATCAATTAATGAGGTATCAATCTCAACAAATTTTGATCCTTAAAGTAATTCAAAAATATGGTGCATAAGGTTCTTGGTTTCTTCTTGGTTCTTTCAGGCTATACAACATAGTTGCAATCTAAGACAAATCCCTTTTTGGTGGCTTAATGATTATTTTCCTATTTTGAATGTTATATTCTAGCCAAGTGGGGACAAAAGAAGGAGCATAATCTTCCTAAGAAGGAAATTGTAGTTAATTATATGGATTCCTTAAACCCAAGGCTTGTTGGAGGATGAGAGTTTGCATAGTTTCTTTTGTGTATTGATATCTTGTATGCCTTTGTGAATCTTTCTTTCCATTTTATTCATTAAATATCTACCTCTTTCATAGTCAAATATATGATAATTGAGTCTTCATGATCATTTTCTTCTCCTTGGGATTCCTCAACTTCTTGCACCATTTTATCATCCTTCACATTTTTTATTATCTTTCTAGTGACATCATTTTCCTTAAGCTCGTATTTCATCTTTTCTTAAGAATATTCTCCTTAGTTTGATAAAATACTCTATCAATATTGAATAAGGAGTGTGGAGAATATAAAATAGGGTATAAAAATAGACCTTGTATTACTTCCTTATTTTGTGAGGATTGGGAATTAAATGTTTATTTTCTCTCCTTGTGTTCTTGAAATAATAGGATTAGGACTATCATTAGTTGGTAAATAATGATATGTTAAAGAATAGTTAGAATTCATAAATTTTATCAATGTTTGTTTGCAAATTTAGTTAGATAGTATTCAACATTCATTTCTATTTTATGTTTTGATCTCTCTTAGTCTAAAATCTCAAATTTTACACTAGTTACCTAGACACTAAAGAATCTAAATATTTTTCTTTTCTAAGTTCTTTTAGGTTTTTTCAATTCCAAACAATCTAAAATATAATACTTGATTCAACATTAACTAATTTTATATTATACATTTTATATCATAAAATTCATTTAAGTGGGTTTAATATTAATGAAAAAAAATGTTAAATAAAATAATTTTATATTCAATTAAAAAAATATCCAGTTAAAATATACATCAAACCCAATCTTAATCATACATAATTATGTGCTTCTATTACGAAAATAGTCAATCTATTCATAAAATAAACAATATTCATAAACTAGGCACTAACTTGCAAGTCCATTATTCCAAGGGCCACCCAAACTTCACCCTAAGTTTGCTAAACCCTAAGCCTTGAACTCTAAAATCTAAACCCTTAACACTAAAGCATTCATTTTGTCTTAGGACCTTAAAATCAAATTTGGTTGCCTTAGGCAACTCAACCAAATTTGATTCCCTTAAGCCATGCCATTTTGTCGTAGGACCTTACTACAAAGATCCCCTTAAGCCATCCTATTACCGTAAACCCTAAAATCTAAACTCTAAACCCTAAACCCTAAAGACATCATTTTTTCCTAGGCCCTTAATGAATTTGGTTGCCTTGGGCAATGCCACCAAATTTTATTCATTTAAACCATGCCATTTTGTCCTAGGACCTCACTAGACATAGATCCCCTTAAGCCATCCTATCACCCTAAATCGTAAATCGATGTCTTAAGGGGTCAGAATATGAAATTTCTTAATGGAATCAAAGAAGTTCTTCAAATTTGGTGAAGTTGCCCAAGGCAACCAAATTTAACAATAATAAGATTGTGCAAGATTATAATATGAATGATATTTCATGATCTAGGTTGGTCAATTGAAACAAGAGCTATCTCAATCAATTGTTCCACAAGAAAAATTTCTTCACTAACTTGCAAGTTCACTATATTCCAAGGAACACCAAAACTTCACCCTAAGTTCCATAAACCAAATTTAACAATAATAAGATCATGCAAGATTATAATATGAATGAGATCAATCATGATCTAGGTTGATTAATTTACGGTTTAGGGTGATAGGATGGCTTAAGAGGATCTATGTATAGTAAGTTCTTAGGACAAAATGACATGGCTTAAGTGAATAAAATTTGGTGAAGTTGCCTCAAACCTTAATGAAATTTGGTTTCCTTGGGCATCTTCACCAAATTTTATTCACTTAAAAGCCATGTCATTTTGTACTAGGACCTTACTACATAGGTCCCATTAAGCCATCCTATCACCCTAAAACCTAAATTTTAAACTCTAAACCATAAACCCAATAGAATTCATAAAATTTTCTATATTAATAGTTAATTGTATTTTCATTCAAGTAACATTCCTTAGACATAAATGAGGTTTACATATTTTATCATATATATTCAATTAGGCCATTTATATTGAATGGTTTAAGGGTATTTCCTAAACATGTATCTTACATTTTGAAATTACAAATCTAATGCAGGTTCACTCATATCTTAGATATCACATGGATCGATTCAATAATATTTGCAATCCACCTCCACGCCATCCATCTCCACCACCTTCACCTCCACCTCCACCCACTCCACCTCATAACCCCCCACCTCCACCACCTGAAATCGATGGTACTCGTTTGCAAGCACGAATCAATTCCAATGTTAGAACCATCCAAGATCAAATCAACATTATTCAAAATGAAGAATTTGTCACACCACCTGTGAGGATGATTGCATCTAGGATGCAAACCATTGTTGATGTTGTCAAGGCTATGGATGGGATCTTAGATGAGCATCGACAATGGCTAGAGGAGAGGAGAACTTCTGATTCTGAAAAGGAAAACACAAATAAATGAAGAGATACATAGAGAGCCACAATAGTTTTTAAATTAAGACAATGATCTTAAATAGTTATGAATTTATGAATTTGGTGAACGATGAATATTTTGTGTGATGAATTTATAAATTTGGTTGGATGGATATTTTTAGTGACGTGAATTTATGATTTTGGTTCTAGATGGATATTTTTAGTGACATGAATTTATGAATTTGGTGGAATTTATGAACTTATAATGATGAATTTATAATAGTATATATATTTTATGACTATCTACTAGATCATGATTTCTCCTGATGGAAAATTGTAATATATATATATATATGTGTGTGTGTGTGTGTGTGTGTGTGTTAGACATAAAATGAGCTTTTGTGAATGTTTCAAGTTTATTGTTTAGTATGTACACATGTATTAAAATTACATATAGTTGTTAAATTTTGAAATTTGTATGTATGTACATAGTTTAGTTTAATGATGTATGCATGCAAATTACGCATGGTATTTTTTTATTTTAAATGCATGTACATGTTAAATTTTTAATTTTGTATGCACATGCTCAAGTTCAATGAATGTATGTGTGTGTTTCAATTTTATATGATCTTAATATATGTATGCACGTCATATTTAAACAACTTTGCATGTGCGTTTCAAATTTAACTATTTCTTGTAATTTTTTAAGTTTGTATGATAATTTTGTATAATTTAATGCAAGTGCACACTTATATCTCATATCATGGATGATTTTAACATTGATTATATCATCAATCCACCACCTCATCCATATCCACCTCCCCTCCACCTCCACCTCCCCCTCCACCTAATATGCCACCTCCAGCACCTGTTGCATTTGATGAGGCTCGCTTGCTAGCACACATAAATGATCAGGTTGCATCCATACAAAATCAAATCAATGCTATGCAAATTCAAGCATTGATTCCACCGCATGTTAGACGTTGTGCATCTGCAATGCAAAATGTTGTGGATGCCATCAAGACCATTGATTCTGATCTAGATAGGCATAGACGAGACAATGAACAGATGAGACAATTTTATGCTGACGGTCTCTCTTATAAACAACTATTAGACCTTGAAATAATGAAAGCCCACCTAGCCCCCTAGTTTATCGACCCTGTTACTCGACAACCCATTCCTCTGAACAAATCTAGAATATCCATGAGGTGGTGCATACATCCACAGATGAGTGCACATTTTTGGGATCGATGGTATATTGTTTTTGATAGTCCCCCACACACTAATTGGGAGTGCCCATTGTATTTTTTGAGGAAATTATATGTAGAGTTTGTTATGGGGCAAAAGCCCAATTATTTTGATTTTAAATCATTTCAGGGTGTCGGTGGCGACATGCCACAATAGAGGTTAGGGGCAAGGGTTGATCCCCAACGCCCCATGCATGCGCAACCCCTTGTTGTTGTTCTTGGTCCTCCCATTCTTGTACATGTGCATCATCGAGCTATGGTCTTGACATTAGGTTCCCTTAGTACACTCATAGGAGACCTTGATAAACATGCTTCTACGATAGCAGGTGGGGAGCATAGAGACGATGATGATGGATGAGTTTTTTATGGAGCTAGTCTAAGTACCACTCCAGGAGTGTCGAGGCCCGTCCCACATGTATGTACTAGTTGCCATCAAGTATGCTATGGACCTAATTAGGCCACACCTAGTTCGGGTGGACGTGGAGATTTTGGTGGTTCATTTGGTCACCTCAGTTCATTTGGTCACCTCAGTTCATTTGTAGAGTTTCTTATAGCAGACCAACAACCTGAGGACACTGTGACACAAGTATAAATATGCATCTACATGTTCATTTTATAAGGATTTTGATGAATGTCTATATCAAAGAAAAGTTTGCAATAAATTTTAACAATCAAACTGTTTGGTGTACAAATGATAGTAACGATAGGGAAATCATTTGTTCCACAAGTACATACATCGACACCAGTCCTACTCAACAACCCTTATGGGGTATTTTGATTTCAATTTTTAAAATTATAAATGAAATGATTTTTAACTTGAGTTTTAAATTTATAATTGAATTACATATATGTTTGAAATATTTATGTTGGTTTAGGTGAGTCAATCGACTTCCATGTCAATTACACCCGAGGGGTTGTTGAGCACTCCTCCACTATCAGGCGTTGTAGATCTGGGACAGGTACATCTATATTATGATATTGCTATCAGGATTCAACCGTGTAGTTTTTCGAGTCAAACTCATTGACCCATGATTCATGAGTAGTGGTTCACAGGAACCCATCTCTCATGATAATGAATGGTCCACTTAGCACTCATTGCATCTAGGTGATGCTCACAGAGGTGAAGCATTGGTCCGTCCCGAGAGGTCACCCATCCCAGTACTGCTCCAACTTAGTTTAACTTACATTAATATAGTTACAATTATGAATCTTGAATTCACTATATATGAAATGTGCATGTACACTTGTAAATATTATAAGCATTAAATGTCTACATGTATGTCTAGGTTGATACCACAATGAGAATAGGCATTGGGCAAACATTAGATGTTGTGACTACTCCTGAGGCCTCTGATTTTTAGGTTGTTTAAAAAAAATTATACTCAAAATGTGCAAACTTGAATATATATACATATACATATATATATATTAACCTAATTTAACTATACATGCTTTAATTTTGATCTTGTAGGACTTTGTTAGAGCGACTTTCAGTCTTGACCTAGACATAGTTACACCTCCACGAGGACATGCAGAGTTCCAAATCAAATGGTAATTTATTTTTTTATTATATTTAAATTCAATTATAAATTATATATTGTGAATATAACTTTAATTTTAAATTTCAAATTAAATAAATAAATATATATATATATATATATATATATATATATATATATATATAATTTGAGCTAATACATGTTTTAAATTCTTTTTTCTTTTATAGCATGAGACACATCTTGTAGTTGAGCATGTACAAACAAGTCCTGGAGAAGAGGGTGCACAACCTCAGGATATGGTACAATTAAAATATGATAAATTATAAATTATTTTCAATTAAATTATTTTTAATTGTAGACTTGTGCATCTAATTTCAACTTTCTTTGTCTTGTTTATGTAGATTGATTCAGAGAATGTAGAGGTTGCTTCAGGTGCACCAAAGCATCTAGACCCAGATACGATGGTATTTAATTTTATGATGAATTATAAATTAAATTATCATTAAATAATTTTTCATTGTCTTACATATGATTTCATCTTTCTCTTGTACAAAGTGTTTCAGGTCATCTACATAGTCCGCATGGCATGAAGAGGTCTCTTGATTATAGAGACAATACATGACCTAGAAACATGATTTTGTGGGTTATATTTGTTTATTTCATGGACTATATTTTTGGTTTGTCAAGTACTCTGTTGGACTTTATATTTCATGGTTCTTGAGTACTTAGTTGGACTTTAGTTCATGGGTTGTACTCTAATGGACTTTATTTCATGCACTTAATATATTGGTTACATGCACTTAATATATTTACATAAATTATGGACTTTATTATTGTTTGAAATTTTAATTTACACACATATATTTATGCATTTTATGTTCATAGTCAAGATATTAATATAGGACATTAATGTGAAATTAAATATAAATATGAAATTAATAGGACATTTTAATATTTATAGTTTACAAATTTAGTGATCTCATACATGATATACATGATATGTACATTCAATAATTAGTGATAATTAGTCAATGAACTTAGTCAATTCACATCAATCAATAATTAGTCGATAAATCATAATTTACAAACAAAAGCAATCTATTTATATAACAAAAAGGATGTAATTTTAAGAAATAAACAATACCATACAAGATTAGAGAACATAAGCATTAATAAATTATATAAATAATAACATCCAACACTAATTTATAAGTTGTCAAAACAAATAATGGCATCCAATACTATATTATAAGCTGTCAACACAAATAATGGCATCCAATACTAATTTATAAGTTGTCAAAACAAATAATGACATCCAATACTAGTTTATAAGTTGTCAAAACAAACAGGTACATTGAAAACAAATAAGGGGACGTCTTAAGGGGTCATAATACGACTTCTTAAGGGGATGTCTTAAGGGGTCATAATACAACATCTTAAGGGGTAATATTACATCTTAAGGGGATGTCTTAAGGGTCATATAATGTCTTAAGGCAATGTCTTAAGGGTTCATAATACAATGTCTTAAGGGGATGCCTTAAGGGGTCATAATACAATTTCTTAAGGGGATGTCTTAAGGGATCATAATACAATGTCTTAAGGGGTCATTATACAATGTCTTAAGGGGATGTCTTAAGGGGTCATAATACAAGGTCTTAAGGATATAATTGATTTGACAATAATGTATGCATGATATTTAGTGATTTGAAGACATAGTAGGACTATATGTACATATATGTCATCTCAAAACAATGTTTACAAAATTTGGATATGCCATCTCAAGAACATCTCAAACTCATGCCCAGAATGTACTAGGTCTTCACACCGCCTGATATCAAAAAGGTACAAGCAATATCAATGAAATAATCAAAACATACATATTTTAATTTATGTAAAACTATCTATATGTACACAACTCAAGTACCTGCATTTAAAAGTATTCTGCATGTGTGTAGATTGAATCCAAGCATCCTCTCATTTTTGTTTCAAAGTATGAGATCAATGCAATGATGGCTTAAGGATACAAAAAAGGATAATAAATAAATTTTAACTATTAATGTACAAGCAATATCAATATGTAATCGAAACATGTATTTAAATATATTTTAACTAATTATTACCTCTATTTAAAAGGACAATATAAAACTTAAACTATATTTACCTGTATTTACTTATTCCATTGTACCATTTGCATCCTCTCTTTTTTGTAATGCATCTATCATTGTCTCATGATCTTCCATAGAAATTATCCATAGCACTTTATTTTTAGGTCTTCCATGATACCGATCTAGTTTTATATTTGTTGCCACCACCAAATGTGAATAATGTACAAAATATTTATGTGGTTCATAATCTTCGAATGCAGGTAGACCATTCTTCCTTTCCAGGTATTTTCATAGCCAAGTGCCAACAACCACAACCGATCCTATTGGAAAACATGAAAACCATCATCAAATAAGTTCTCAAAATTTTCTTAATGGGATCAAAGACTTGTTCTAAAAAATTGCTTAAGGGGATCAAAAACTTGTTATCAAAATTTGCTTAAGGGGATGTCTTAAGGGGATCACCGTACTTGTTGGATAATGATAGCCATCATCATCATCTTCTCAAGGTGATATTAACTTATGTTTAGTCTCCACACAACGAGTCAACAAATATTTTGTTTTCTCTTCATTCCCCTCAGGTGCAACAACAACATACACATGTCCTGCAAACAAAAAATGATTTAATAACTTGTGCATATCCATATAGATAATTTAGTATTACAAAATAACTTAATAAAGTGAAATAAAATGAAATAAATTGAATTAAATTACCTTCTTGTACAAGGTCTGAAACACGATCATAGTCTTCAGATGCAAACACTTGACCATTTTCTTCAATAGTTCTTTCATATTGATCATGTGCTTGTGCAGGTGTCAACTATCTTTGCTTCCACAATTCAACCCATTCTATATTTTCACATGCTTCCCAATCTCCTGAGATACAAAACTAGCAAAAACATGCAAGCTCCCTTGTCCAGATAGTCCTTGTGCTTGTTGTTGAACTCCTAAATGAATGTCATTTAGTAGATCCATTGATTGTCTCACAGTCAACTCTAGGTACAATGTTCTCTTTTCAAACCAACCAAAAGAATCGATGAACTGTAGAGTACTCACTTGAACCAGGTGTAGATAATCTTGTATTACACCAATCCACAATCCCACGTGCATCTTTAAATTTTATTGCATCTTCAAATTTTAATTGTTCTCTAGAAAGAATTATTTTGACAAGCGCACTAGCTTCATCATGTTCTCCTTTACCATGCCCAACTTAAAAAAAACTCCATATATGCTGGACATTAAGTTCCTTGTGAACCCTACTTAACCAATAGAACATTTGAGCATTCTTGAACTACCCCGTACAATTATCTGACCATATGAGGTGTTCTTTCATATGGATTCCTCTTTCTCTTAAATTTCTGTAAAATATACTAAAATAGTATTGAACAAACTCTGACGAGTGTAATCGGTTGTCACTCAGATAGATATGATACCCCCTCAAAAAAATTCTATCATCCTCAGTGCTATCATCCACATGTCTATAAACAATATGGACAAACATAGCTACTTGCACTGAATTATAATATTGTGATTGAATTTCCTCTTGCGGAGCTAGAGTATAATTTTCCACAAAATCAACCACTGAAAGTATAGTACCAATTGGAAATGTGTTTCTACATGCATGAAATTGGCCATCAGACCATCAATCATGTCGAGAGTGCATGACATATTTTGGTACAATCTTATTCTTAAATTCACTCATGAATTCATGCACACTAACTTTTTCTATAACTAAATCATAACGCTTTCCTATTTTTTCATCTTTTAAAGAATAGTGAACATTCTTAAATATTTTAACATCTACTAATTGTTGTCCAAAATCATTATCAAAACTTTCATGCATACTATTCTTAAGAGTGAAAGATTTCCACAGTCAATGCATTGTCCAGAAATACAAGAACTTAAATAAAATAATTTACCATTAGATCTTTCACAAAATAAACCTGAAATAAACTCCCTTATTGCTTCAGGTGGCATATTAATACCACATTCATGTATAATCATGTTAGTATGCAAGGTACAACGTATATATTGATTTTTTTTGTAAAAATAATGAAATTGAACATGCGTTTTACAACAACAAGATATTTGTTGCTTATTAATTTTCACATACCATAGTTTACATTTTTCAAAAGACCTTTGACATATTTTAATATTACCAGGTAACACTAAATCACCACAAAATTTTCTATAAAATTCAGTTTGTGTCGTATCTAATAGGTGTTTTGGGTGAGGATCACGAACTTTGGACCCCACCCTTAATTTTAAAACATCTCTAACATTAGATGAAACCCTATTATTATCATGCAAATATTTTTCGATCAAATATTTAATTTCAACATTCAATTTCATATTAGACCTCAAGAGTCGACCACTGAAACTCCAAAATTGGTTGATAGGATCATTATCTATACTTTCTCTTCTTTTTGTCGCTCTTAGCAATGTTTTAGGATGTATTTTTTAAACTTCACTTATATTTCTTACCATTATTTTATTTAAAGTTGTTTTATTAACTATAACAGTTTTTATGGCTCTTCTTGCTGCATTTTTATCTTTAGATCAACTATTTTTCCCAATAGATTCAATGGCACTACTGACAGTAGAAATAACATGTTTTAATGATTGATCTTTTATTTTTGGTTTAACAAAAAAGCCTAACCTTTTCATTATTTTCCTCATTTTTTGCATTATCATCAATTGCATGATTAGTTGACATTGAATTGCAATTTTTTTATGATAAAAGATTTTTTTGTATATTTTATTCACATGTGTTCTTATTTGCCTCCATGAAATTTGACCAGGAAGATTATCGAAAACACAACTTTCAATTTAAAAAAAAAAGGTATTTTCATTAAATTCAACATCACATTCTATATTTTCATCATCATCTTCATTTTCAACTTCAAAACGATTTACATTTTCATCAACAAAATAATTTTCATTTTCATTTACATCAACAAAACGGTTTTCGTTTTCATTTTCAACAAAAGGATCATTCTCATTTTCATTTTCAACAAATTCTATAAAAGTGTCATCTCTTTGAATATTATCAATGTCAACATCGTTAAGTCCAACATCTTGTAAACATATGAATTTACCATTTCACTAACATGTGGATTTGAAGACGTACCTGGATTTGTGCATATTGAAACATTCTTCATAGCATTGAAAGAGGAATTTGAAGACATAATAGGACTTGCTTGTATAAACATATTCTTCTCCAAATTGACTTCTTGCAAATTTGCTTCATCTACAACCATGGTCTCCTCAATGTTTTCATCTTCAATAGTTGTGGAATTGGATGCTCCCCCATCATTCATTGATTTAATTCACATTCTTCTTTCTCTTTGTCTTTGTCTCTCCATCTCTTTTTTTGCTTCAATTTCATCAAGAGTTAATGTCTTCTTCCTCTTATTATGAGCTTTGTCTCCCATGATTATAAAATTCTCAAGCACAAATGAATGTCAATAATGAAATTCTTCAAAAAATTCAATCCATATTGGAAGTTGAAAACCTATAAGGACAAAACTCTTCCTCTTGTGTTCCTCAAAACAAGTAGAAAACTAGCACAATTCCACTTTAAAAATTGTTTTCTTCATGCCTCTGAAAAAATCAATCCATATTGCAAGTTGAAGACCTTTTGTTCCTCCAAACAAGTACAAAACTAACACAATTCCACTTCAAAAATGGTTTACATGATGCCTCCTTTGAAAAAATTAATCAAAAATGCAAGTCACCACCTGTAAAGACAATACTTGATGAAATAACCAAACGGGATCCCGTTTTGTAATTGGGATCCCGTTCCCAATTTTAAATGTGGGGACCATTGACAGAGGAATGGGATCCCGTTTCCCTGTCAACGGTCGGGACATTAAATATTAGGAACGAGATCCCATTTTTTAAAATTTGAATTTTGATTTGCTTTGTGGTCGGGTTTATGCCTTTTATTTTGGTTCAGGAAAATCATTGGGAATCCGAACCTAAGCCTTCAACTTGGTTTGACCTGCAAGTTGAAGGTCCTAGCAATGTCAGAGAAAAATACCGAGTTTGGACATATGGCCGATGACTTTTTTTGCATAATTTTTTGATGAAATTAAAACCCATTTTAGATGAGACAATGCAGATTCCAAATATGTAATTTATTTTACAATTGGATTATTTTTTCTATTTTTCAATTAATTTTTGATGAAACTGGTCCATAAACTTTAAATATCAGGGTTTTTTACTATTTTAATAACTTTTGATCAACATAACATTTTGACATGGATTGCATGAGAACAAACTTCAGACAATTATTTTCAATTTAAAAAATCAAAAAATCAAAAAATCAAAAGTATAGGTCATCTTATGCGTGTCATACACAACAATTTTCGAAATGACAAATTTGCCTAATAAAAATTTAAAAAAAAAAAATCAATAAAAAATTACAAAAAAATATCAAAAACAAGCTTCAATGAGTCACAATTTTTTTTCCAAAAGGATTTTAAAAAATACGATAATTTAGGTCAAAATATGGATGTCGTACACGTGCATGGTATGGTAAAAAAAAGTGACTTTTAAACAATGGTTTTTAGAAACGCCTATTGAAACTCAATTTGTACAATCTGGGTATTGAAATAAATTACATTGTGGAAACTAGACTCCGAGTACTACATTTTATGATTACTAATTTTTTTGAAGATTCCATCTCTAAGTGCTTCAAATTTTAAGGTCAAATGTGTCAAATTCTAAAAATAAGGGAAAACACTTCCACTTTTTGGGGAAAAAGTGGACTCAACTTCTTGCCAGCACCCATCGCTCCCTTCCTTCGCCCTTTTCTTCTAAGTGTTTTGGGTTTTGGCCTTCGGCCTTACCCTTTACCTTCTATCGATCCCTCAAAGTAAGTCATCGGCCTTATCTCCACCACTTGAAGCTTGATAAGGTTTGATTTGGCTAAGTCTTTTGTCTTGTCAGACTTCAGATTTTGATCCTCCCTCTTCCCTCTTCCCTTCCTCTTCCTTAATTTTTCCTTCTTCGGCCCTCGAACTTCACCCTTCGCCCTTGCATCTTACCACTTACCTTTGGCAATAAGAGGTAAGGATTCCCTCCGACCTTCGAAAGTTTCTTTTCTTGATTTCGGTCATCAGCTTAGGTTCCTTCGCTATATTGAAGGGACTTCTTTGATCTCTTTGACATCTTCTTGTCTCCCTGATGGTTTCCCTTTCAAAAATTGAGTAAGTGTTGGAATTTCGGAAGTCGGCCTTCGGCCTTCTTCGTTACATCTTACCTTTCCTCAGTAAGAGGTAACTCTTCTCCCCACCGCCCAATGCTTCTTTCTTCTTCACACTTTCTTCTTCCCAGTACACAATAAGTGTGATGTTCGACGACCCGGTCTTCGAAGGCTCCTCATTGAAGAAAGAATGCAATTTTGGCAAGACATATTTTGTGGTCCCTTCGACATCCTGATGGGATGGTGCACTGGTGGGACCTGATGAAGATGCAAGGGTGACATCGAAGGGACGATACAATTTCGCCAGGACCTTGATATTGGTCCCTTCAACATTTCAACGAGCTCATTTTCGGAGGTATGTACCATTTAATTCCAAGGCTTGTAAAGGTGAGTTTTTGGGCCCAACGCCCCGATAATACACAAATTGTTGTGTTTTCTTCAGTAGATGCCATTAATGCGTATCTACTTCCCAACGGATAGGTTTGACTTTTTAGGGCTCAAAGACAACATTAATGCATCTTAGTGACTTCTCCTGGAAAATTTGTGGGTACCATGCTAATTCATTGTTGTTGCTCATCCTCTTTGATCATCCCATAACTAAAATTGTGGATTTTGTTGGATTTTTTTAATGTAACCAGGTTTATCTTCTATTCTACCTATAGAATTGCCAATTCTAATCAAGGGTAGCTCGAAGGACCTGGACCAACCGACAAGGATTTTAACAATAAACCTCCTACACTTTGGGCTCTGCAAAACCCAGGAGGGTGGTCCCTATAATGTGTTTATAATCTTTGCACCAAACTTATAAATAATCATTAACAATTAACAGATACTCCCATTTTATAGCTCAACATAATAGGATAATACTGAATTGAATTGGATTTTCATTAGTAATACCAACTACTTGGAGCATGAGATGGTTACAACAATATTTCACAACTTAAGATAGTCATTTAATTTCCAATTCGGTAGCAAGCTCTAAGCAGAGACAAACAGACACAAAACCTCACACACATATACGATTTAGAACAGTGCCATATACCATTGGGGAGTCAAGTTCACAAACATCTAAAATTCCATGACAGACTCAAACACATAGCATATAAGATCTCTGACAACAATTGCCTTACAACATCATCAATTTATATCCTAACCCAATACTTCTTACCAAATCCCTTTATAAACATATCCATCTATAAATCCAATCAAGCATTTTAATCAATTCTTTGAAATAAAGCCAAAATGGAAGTCATACACACCACAACAGTGAGATGAATGCAATAATCTGATTATATTATTCAAAATTATGATATGTTTATACAAAAGAGAGACATGAGCTTGAAATGAATCATTATAACTCAAATGCTAGTACTGTTATGAAACATTAAACCTTCATAAACCCAAAACCCAACTACAGAATGACACAAAACTTGAATTGCATTTACATTGAAACAATCAGGCTTTACAACTTTCTCTGCAACTATTCCTAGACTCGACCTCAAAAATATCTAACTTTCCAACCCTTATTTCTGGCCTTGAAATCCTTCTTATAGAGAATGAAGGAGCAAACAAGCATCGGGCCAGAAAATACACATGTCACCGGTCAATTGGACCACCCTCTGACATTTCAAAAATATGATTACAATCGCCAAGTCCTGGAGCATCTTCTTGCTAACTCCACTCATTAGAGAATAGCCACTACGTTTGCCAAACCTCAAAACCTGCGCTAAAAAACTGCCATGGAGACAAAACCATAATCAGTTATAACCATAACCACTGAGTTGTTAGTTGTTGGTAGTAGACACCACTTTACTCCTCCTCGGTTAAGTACTTGTCCACCCATTTATGATACTCTTCATCTGTTGGCCAGCCAAAATTCACCACCTCATTCACCTTAGTATTATAAGGTGTATAATTGACTGCAACTTGATTGGCCTCTCTTTCAAAAGACTCTAAGAATGTGCTAGTATTAATTATTTTGTCCATGCTACTTACCAACAAGTCATAATCATAATCATCACAAATCAATTTGATTTGTGCATTAATAACTTCTTCTGCCCTTTCCTACCACTGCTGCAATGTTTTAACATTTCCTTGTGCATCAGTGATGTCTGGCAAAAATGTATCACTCCAGTCATCAAAGCTCTTTACCAGGTCCCTAATTCTCCTACTCAAATCATTAGGTAGGGCCTAGAATCCCTTCAATGATTTCAAAAAGATTTGAGTAGGCTTTAATGACTAGGGCTTATTGTTTGCATCAAACCTGGAAGCCTTGTACATAATATCCAAATAACTAGCCCTAGGGATCCACTTCTTAGCCAAAGGAAAAACTACTTCCCGATCCCTATTTATGTTTTTTTATTCCATCCAAAAATAAAGAATACAAAGAATGTACAGATGGTAATCTACCATCCACCTTCTCATTTAAATGCCTCAAAACTGTGTCCACCACCTCATTTTGTTTGGCAGTTGCACCATCCTCACTTGCCTTTAAGGAAACCTATAATTCTGTGATCTTATTTAACATTTGCTTCTTGGTGGGATCCACAGAATACTCAACTTCTTCTTCAACCGACCCTAGTGTAGGACTGAGAGAAGGTGTCTAGATAGGGGATCCCAGAGTAGAAACAATTGGAATAATAGGGGGGACTAATCCTGAAGTAGGAAGTAATGCCCTAATACCAGGAGCATTGGAGGATTCTCTTGCCTATCCATATTTCAATCTATCTACTTCATATTGTAGTTGAACATTACTTTACTGCATCCTACTATATTCCCCAATTATTATGTTGTACTTATCCATCAGACTCTTCTTTTTAGCCTCTTCTATTTCGGCTATCTTCTGGGCCAATTTGGCCATGTTTACCGTCAGGCTTGTAGATTTTGTTGTTGAAGTTTCAGAAGCTCTTCTGATAATCAACCTTCCCCTTAAGTTTGGACTAATATTAGTTACATTTGGTTTTATTCCCTGGGGTGCCAATGCCCATATAGCCAGAGTTTCATACTCTTCACTGAAGGTAGAATCCTGTAAAGCTGCCTTAACCTCTTCTTCACTGCTTTGCATAGGATGCTTGGACTGTAGGATAGCATTGAATGCTACAACATCGGCTATGTCCCATTCAAGAAAAATTAGGATACCAACCTGAGTCACAAGTCTCCTTCCTTCCTCAAGAGTGATGTTCTTGAATTCCTCCATTAGTTCAGCCTTGACCTCATCATCATTCTCTTGCTCAGACCTATCAGGTCTTGATTCTCTCCTTCTCTTGCATTTATCCTAGTATTCCTCCAATTTTATCCTCCAAATTAGCTGCAATAATACATGAGTCTTCACAAAGGCATCATCATCTAAGAATGCCTTGCAGGCTTCCATCCTGGCATCTTGTACACACTACCCCTTTATATCCATATCAGATAATACCAATTGTGTTGATCTAGGAGGGGACGAGATACCAACCTGCATGTCTTGATCAGTCACAATTATTTCATCCATCAAAGCCTCTTGTGTTTCCTCAATCTTTTGCCTCTTAGGGATTGGCTTTGATGGTAGCACTGCAGGATCACCTCTTGATGGTGAATCTAAATCCACAATCCTTATCCCTCTAGGAACTCTAATGCTTGGGGTTGGTTGTGATAATGCCTGCATTATTTGTTTTCCTTTCTTATCCCCCTCATCCTCCTCACTACTATCCTTCCTCTTTCTCTTGTATAGAGGTTTATCAATTGGGGGTTGATAAGATGGCCTTGTTTCCTTAGGCCTCACCTCTGGTCTCTAAATTCCAAAGTCCTTTTCCAAATTGACCTTCTTGGTCCTCAAGGTACTCATGATTTCTTTAAAATTATCCAACAAGAAAGCAATTCTCTTGTGGAATGGAGTAAAATCCATTAATAGATCATATTTTGGATTCATTTTATGCACCATGGCCAACAACTTCTCATAGGCTATCCATTTCTCTTTATTCAATTCTTGCATATTCAAATCAAATTCATTCCTGATTAGGTCCTTAGGAAAGTTGAATTCATGTACAAATTTTCCACCTTTAATTTGTTGCCTTAACAAGGAAAAGAATCCCTCAAGGTCATGCTGCCTCCTAGATCCACTCTTCAAATGATAGTTATAAAAAAACCTTCCAAAGTGGACCCATCCTCCCTTGGAAAAGACAAAGTCTGAAACAACAGTATAATTAGGGAACAAAGTCCCTTTTCCTCTCCCTGTCAGGCTTCATGAATACAACCTAGTTGCCACATGACCTTGACAAATCCCATCCTTGATGGTAAATTATATGGGAGAATGTGAGGGGTTCCCTGGAAATGAAATTACATTAGGACAGTGCTCATGGGGTACAAGATGATGTCACCCCAATTGTGGCAGACCTTCAAATCAGGCTTGCTCACCTTCGGTCGGAGGAAGTCATGCAAATCTTTAGGAACTCTTGGCACATTTACCACCAACCGAGCCCTGAGTCTTGAGGCAAATCAGTTATCAAACTGCACAAAGCTGGCACCTCCCCTATTGTAAGACAGGTCCGCACTCAACACCTATACTAGTAACCTCTTCCCATTTACCTCTTGTCTCAACTCCATCTTCTCTAAGAATAATTCGACATTCCTGTACAAGAACATATGCATTAACATGGAGTACCAAAAGAAAGGAGTACTAACATCCCCCATAAGCAACCTCAACAAACCATCATGTATCTTTTCTACTAGAAAAGATGCATAGTCATACACCATTGAGAAGTTGGGATGTTGAATCTGAGCCCCCATAAACATATATGCAATGGGCATTACCGTATTTGGGTTGAATCCCAAAATCTGGCACAATGAATAAAATGTTGCCAAAAAGTGATCGGCAAAATAGCTTAGCCTGAAAGGCTCCTGGTCATTTCGGCTGATATGAATTGTTGAACCGCCTGCCCTGGCCAAGTGAGGAGGAAGTAACTTCAACCTGAAAAGAGGTTTTGACCTCTCATATTCCTGATTCATCTCCTCTAAATCAATTAGGACCAAGAATGAGCTAGAATCACTCAAATCAAAAACCTGTTGAATTTCATCTGCACTTTTGCTCTGCAGAATCCCACCATCATTATCCCTAATTAACCTTGTAACTGGGTCATAACGTGCAGCCACTACTCTGAGTAGATCCATGTCAGGAAACACATTCAACACTGCTAGTTTCCCCATGTCGTATCTCCAACCATTAGAGAAGGGGTGGGGTAGGTTTCTTTTTGCATATCAGAGTCTAAACATCTCCAGACTTGTCATTGGAACCCTAGCATCTGCAATATTATAGTCTTTGCATACTAGTCCCTTGCCTAGGGTTTTTCCAGTCATTAAAACCAAACCCCTTCTTCTATCATTTGTCAATAATGGGATTTGATCCAGAAAGTCATCATATAAATTCCTCTGCAAGTAATCAACATGGCCAGAGTGTTGCTTCGGTGGTGCCATCTCAAACAACTAGGGCTTTCTAAAATTCAAATTTTTGAACAAACTAGGGCTACCCAGAAAATGAAATTACAACACACTATTGAGAAAATTATGTCTCAACTTCCAGTTCTAGGCCTCAAAATCATGGACTTGGCAAAAAAAATGGTTCATTTTTGCGTTTACCGTGGTGGCTATGACTGGCTTTGGTAGTATCGTGGTGACAAACCTAGTGGTTACCGCCTTACCGCGTGCGATAAGGCTGCCAGCGGCCTGGCTCAGCGATTACCGCCTTACCGTGTGTGGTAAGGCCGCTAGCAGCCTGGCTCAGTGATTACCACCATACTGCAAGTGGTGGGTCCTCTCACCACGGTAGCACGGTGAGACCGCTAGCGGTGGTCTTGGTGGTTACTGCCATACCGCAAGCGGTGGGTCCTCTCACCGCAGTGGCCGCGGTGAGACCGCCTGCGGTTGGGTCCGGCGGTTACCACCCTACCATGGGGTGGCTTGGTGGCCTCTTCGGTAAGACTACCAGTGGTCTGCCAAGATGGATACCGCCATACCGTGGTTAGACCTTGTCAGCGCTGCGGTAGCGCGGTGGAGCTGAGAAGACTGTCATCTGTTAGGATGGATGGTCACTGCCATACCATGAGGCAAACTCGACAATGTTGTGGTAGCGTGGTAGAGAGAAGGGCGGAGCTCGGTGATGACTTGGGGTGAGCTCGGTCGAGCTCACCGCCATACCGCGAGTCGAACTTAACAGGGCTATTGTAGTGCAGTAAGAGCTCGGTCAACCGAGTTTGACCGATTGGACCAGAATTTCATGAGCGACGGTGAATGAAAGAAGGAAACATGGCAGGTTGACAGCAGTTTGATTGGCTAAAGGCCAATGTAGTAAATGGCAGTTTATGCAGACTTGTTCGACATAGACTGAAACCCGATTATGGAATGGCATTGAATGCCTAGGTGGCTCGATGATGAAGAAATCTGTCAGAGCAGATCAATTATGTGATTGGATGAGTGATTCATGAACCTGATGGTCGGAGTTTGTGTTATCTCTCAAAAACGCAGGCTAGATGCCTAAAAAAGATGCCAACTTCTTGATACGCTTTAGGGTAACAGACAAGGTTAAGAAAACTCAACCTTCTACTCTTTAGGTAATGTTGAACCTAGGTGGGTATACCCAATTGACTCAGGAAAGCTCAATCTTATTCAATTAATCTACACAGGCAATTCTGAAATGAATTAACACTGGATTTAATGATTAGTACATACCAATACTTGAAAAGGATAGACTAAAAACTTAACAAACGTGGAGAATGTGAATGAAACTTAAACTGAGAAGTAAGACCAGTGCCTTATGGGATTTACGGAGTCAAGAAAATTTCAAAGACGGGTTTATTTTACTGGCAAACATTCAAGCTGTTTAGGATTTTATTTGGTTTATAACTTGTATAAACATACCATTTCTGATCACTGAGTTTCTTCTTAATAATCCCAATTTATATTCCCTGCTTATTATGATCAACTCAAAGAATTTTAATCTTTGCTGGAAAGAATCAATGAATTGATCATACAAATACAGCAAATGTGCATTGATGAATGATGTAAAAACTTGTTTACATAAATCCAAACAACCAGGAAACACAAAATAAGGAGACAACCTCAATAACACTAATCAATAATTACCATAAAACAACTGATGCCAGAAAATGTTACGCCATTATATTAAAAGTTTTGTTCTTTTGATATCTCCATCATTTACATATGCTACCAGTCTTATCCCCCTTTTTTTTTTACAAAAAAGCCCCTGCCTTTTGTCTCTTGAAAGCGGCCTTTATACATGCAGAATATGAAAGGACGCGTCCCTTCAGAAAATAAGTTTAAACAGAATACGAAAAGCTATGAAAACAATTAAGCCCTTGTTAACCATAAGTGAGTTGTAGCAAGATAATCCAAGTAATCTTGACGATTAAAAGTATCCGCATCTTCAACGGCATTCCGAATTGCGGTTTCCATTTTAATCATATCTTCCACCCGTTCACTCACGTCTTCTAGTGATGTATCTTCCGCAGAGGATGTCTTCATAACCTCTTTCAGCATCGCACCATACTCGTTCCTCCATATAGCAGCATCCTTGAGTTCTCCTTTAGCATCAAAAAGTGTAACCATAACTGTATTAGCAGCTTCAGTCAATCCATTTTTGTCCCTGAGCAACTCATCATAAAACTTCTGATGACGACTGATAATATTGTTTGCTCCTTCAGTTGCAGTACTACCAACTTCGTTACGCATGGTCAATTCTTGAAATTTATCCATTACCCGTTCCTTCATCCTCTCATGCTCTTTTATTGCATTCATAGTAGAGGAAAACCTTCCCCACAACTGATTCAGCCAAGATGTCAAATTGACCTGCCACTTTTTTACAATTGTTGTAATAGCATCGTACCTTCCTTGATTATAAGCACTCGATCCAACCCAATGTTCTTTTGTTTGGGAACTTTCTCCTTGAGTAAGCATTTTGGTTGGCATTGCAGGAACACCTACCAAATCTTTCAACCTATCATTCTCTCTGAGCAGTCTCTCATTACTTGCTTTATACATCTCTCGTTCCCTTATCAACGCCTGAATCTGTGCTTTATTCAATTTTGCAATATCAATACCAATTTTTGCAGTAACCACAGGGTCTACCTCTCCAACCTTTAAGGTCATGACATGACCAAATGCCTTTTCAGTATCAATCACCACTGATTTCCTATGAGATGGGTACAAAGCCCATATCATTAATGAACCTTCATCAGTGTTAAATTTCGATCCTGCATATACCTCCATTACCTTATCCTTATCCAATTTATGCACAGTGTTAGTATCCTTCAGAAAACTATCAAATACTAATGCAGAATTTAAATCAAGACCAGGGAAAATCATTACTCCAGCATTTTCCAACATTTTCCTCCCCTTTTCAAGAGTCATATTTGCCATTTCCTCATCTACACATCTTCGTAATTGGTCCAGAAGCTGCTCCTCATTCCCAGAAGTGATTGAACCAACTCCTTCCCTTATTTCTTTTCCTTTTTGTTTGTACAAAAATGATTTAAATTCTGGAGAGTTTATAAATTCATTATCTGAAACAAATGAGCTATACTCCATATGCCTCACATCAATATCTCCTGTCTTCAGACTCTGTTCCCTAATCGGGCAAACATATTTCTGAGTCCTCTGTCTAGACATTCTCTCTGTCATACCCTGTGGTACTTTACATGCTAAAATATCTTCACCTCCAGAAGACAAATATCCTGTATCCTGTAGCCCCTGATTATAACTCTCAACCACAGCTTCAGCTTCTTCCTCATCCAGATTTCTGATCATATCATCAAAAAGATAAGGCACATGATGATACTTCCCAAAATTAATCCTCTCCTTAGCTGAGTTGATATACCCCTCAGGATCAAAATCCTTCCTAGGTGGTCCCCTTTTCATATTGTATTGCAACAATTTATCAAGAATTGAATTATATCCTTCCTTTGCTAACACAGTGAAATCACCAAAACATAATGTGCTAGGCATGAAAGCCTGTTTCCCATATGAACTAAAAAGCATCACATTACTAAAGTCCAATTGCCTAACAATTTCTAAATAAGCAATTCTATTTGGAACTGTCCTTGGTAAAATAAAAGGAGTATCCTCAAACCCATACACCCTAATCATTGTGGCTCCCTCCAAACAGTACCAATCACCCCAATTATGATCAATTGGCCCATTGAAATCCTTCGGCCGAAGAAACCTCTTAATCTCAGGGGTTAATGAGTAATTACAAGGATGTCTATACAATTTGTATAAAGTTTTCACAAAATACTCTTCAAAATGAATGAAACTAGAGTTAACAAACCTGCTATCCCAAATAGCAGTCCACAATTGAATAGGCAATGCTTCACCCTCTTTTCCAACCTGAGAAATCTTCATCTCTGATGGCCATACTCCCAACTCTTGTCCATAATACAACACTAAGTGCATCAATAGTGAATAATGCCTTAAATGAACAATAGAAGCTCCACTCTTTATGGCTATCAACCCTGAATCAAGCTCTTTGGAAATATATGAAGCATAATCAAATGGCCTGGAGTTGTGATACTGGATATCTGCTGTGATAACCATTGGCACAATTGACATGAGCTCTGGGGCATCCATTCCCAATACTTGACATACTGAAAAATATGTATACTTCATATAAGATTCAAACAAATCTACATGATAAGGAGGCCCCTCATAATCTTGTAATGGTTCTGAACTGTTACCCTTTTTAATCCTATGAATAGGCAACCTCCAACCCTTATATGTTGTATCCATTCATGAAAATTCTTTCTCTAACTCTTCACAATTGATTTCCTCATTACAAAACCCTTCTAGCTTGAAAACTTCACTTAGGGCTTCTCGGGATACATGTATCTGTGGTTTTCCGGATGGGTCACATATAGCCTTACGCTTTGGATCATAGTTATCAGCAAGAAGTTTTACCAATTCCGTATTCACAAAGACATTAGGGCATACCAATTTCCCCACATTCAATTTCCATGGGTTGCAAACTGGTTCAAAGCGGTGCCTTCTATGATAATGAAAATTGAAAAGCTCGTAACCCCTAATTGCAGTCCAGACATCACCTATGAACTTACATTTGTCATCCAATTTATCTATCTCAGCCCTAAGCTATGCAGATCTCCTTGCTTTTGGGCCCGAGCCAGGCAGCTGGTCAATAAGATCCTGATTTAATCTTCTCTCAATGCCTTCCTGTTATGTATCAACCTTTTGCTTTTTTCCTTTTGATGAGCTGGTCACAGCTAACTTTCGACCTTTACCCTTTCCAGAACTAGAGGACTCCATTTTTAAATTTATATAATCAAAAACGCAAGAGCGAAGAAATAATCACTTACAGTCTTATACTTTGAGCTTTTCAAATTGAGAATAGCCCTGGTTCTCTGCTTCTCACACCAACTCTTCTGCAATCATTTCAGATAAAACAAATGATTCAATTCCTACTGTATTATTTCATTGCGCCATTAATGAACCATGAACGAACATCAATTTGAAACTGGCACTGTCGCATCAGACGTCCCTTCGATAAGAGATTTTCAAATCTGGGGCGAAATCATATTCAACGTCTATCACACCCTTTCGTCAAGACAAAAGTATAGTCTTATCGAAATTCAGACTCCAAATATGACAACTACTACTCCATTTTACATGTCGTCATAACATTCTGAGTCGGGGAGACATCACATAGATTCCACCATCTCACACCAATATACATCCCCTTCACACTGTGGTTACCAAGAAACTTTACCGTTCTGGCCGAAAACTTAACACTTCGGCATATCCTCAAAACTGTCTCACCAAAAAACTATAACTGAAAATTATATTTTCGGCAAGACAATAAAGCTTCGGGAAGACTCATACCGATATCAAATGTCTTACTGAAAACATCTCCATAGACCTCTTTCATTCGGTGAGACTTACCTCGAACCACTTTGTCGATGTAACATTTGAACCTCGATGAATCTTACGCCGAAGGATCCTTTTCTTAGCGATACATATCTCCATCGGTATATATTTCGAGTCAACAAGACACCAATACCTTTTCCAGCAATCCCAAGATTTTCTTACATCAAGTTCAGCAAAACAAACGTGACCTCGCCAAGACTCTCCCCGAAGATTTTAAGTCACATCGAAATATTTCGCATATAAGTCAATCGGCAAGACATAAGGATGTCGCTATGACTTCATGCCGATACTTATTAGTTAAGCCGAAACAACCCCTCCATACTCCAGTCGGCAAGACTTACTAAGTTCGTTGTGATGTTATGACGATGCTACAACATATGCCGGTATGAGTCTTTTAATCGCCGAAACATTCTGCAAAGTCCCACCGACTATCTGCAACCAATACATGTTAATGATAACACATCTCGGGAAGACTTCTGCCATGTCTTGCTGATAGGGATCTTTTAATGAAACAAAAGGGAATAAGTGAATTCAAGAAGGATCAAACAACATAGAATAGGCCAATTAATGACATGAGGAGACTTTATGCTTAATGTAAGGGCTTTAATGATGGAACTTCATAAATAAAATAGGCTACAAAATTTAAAATTTCTTCAGTTCCAACAGTTTGGTTGATAGAATTGAATGCAACGTATGAATTATTAAGTCGAGTACAATATTGCTTGAGAGAGAGTTCGAACTGTATGTTAGAGATAACATTGTAATAGTGAGATAGTTCGGGGATTGTTGTTGTGAGCTGATCAAAGAAGACTATATATTGTATGTAACTATTTCTATTACTGTAATACAATTGTCTTGACTTTGTGTGGTGGGTTTTTTACTTATAAAGGTTTTCCCACGTATATCTTGTGTCAACTGTGAATGCTTAATTTTGTTATCTATTTTATTGTTTGTATTCATCTCAAGTAGTTTTAGAAAGCTATTAGAAATTGTTTATGCTCTTCTCCTCTGTTGTATTAGTGTTAAGGGAATGTATTCCACACTATTGGGTCATTAGATCCTTCCCATTTTCCCTTCACACACTTATGCAATTTCCAACAATTCAAACAAACCAATAACCCTATAACAATAATCAAGAACCCCCTGACCAACACACTACAACCTTTCACAAGAATCATAGTCAAATTAAACCAGTGATACAAAAAGTAACTCACAAGATTTTGCATCTTGCAAAGAACCAAACTTTCATTGTGATTGCTTGAAAAACTCTATCTCTGGCTCTTAACCGCTTTAAAAATGCTTGAATACTTTTGTGGTGAAGATAGAATGAAATCAAATCTTTTATGTCAATTGAATTCAGCCAATAGACATCTCATCTTCCATTAAAGCCCATTTGCATGTCGCACCAATGAATCCAATCGTATTTGATGCGAATTTAAACGTCAACCGTCAATCTTTTGTGTTTTTTTCAGATCATCAAAGGACCACCTTCAAAAAGGCTGATGTAATCTCCATGTCAGCATCAGGGGCCCACTACAATACACAACTCCAAAGGGATACACGTGGCACCCACCCGTGATATCGTAATCACTAAACACTCTGCATCTTTGGATCATGTGATGGCGGGAAACCGTTGATTCCTACCATCGATGATCATGTTCACTCACAAAAGTTAGCAACACCAAACATAACCATCGAGCAAATTTTCATTGAGATTAAAACATAGTCGTTGATTTTGAGCACGTTCATCTCATAGCTCCTTTAGTAACCTACCTTTTAAAGTATTAAAACCCGATACAAATATTAAACACTTTATTAATCCTTTTTCGGCATCAGCAAATGAGACTCGTGGTGCCCGCCCATGATATTGCAATTAGTTGAAACCCAATGGTGATGTCATCGCGAGATTGTGGGGAATGGTCAGGATCAACCGCAGGATAATCAACGGTCATTAAAATACTTTCCCTGCAAACTAAGATAATTATTAAAAGGGGAAAGGGGACATCGCCTAGGCCAACGACAAACGATGGCATAAGATTGTTCTTAAAACACAAGGCACAGGCCGACCTAGACTTAGGAAATAATAAAGTTGAGGTGAAATATTTAACATAATTTATTAAAAGGGGGCTTGACCTAGATGAGTCAATGGGGCATAAGTCATTTTAAAACCTCCCTTAAAAAGGTAACGACGAAATAGATCCGACCTAGGGTTTAAGATAGAACATTAGGATTTCATGAAGGCAAAAATAAAACCCGAACCCCAGGCTTCTCTAGAATAGCGGGACAGACCAGTAATGTGGCAGAAAATTTAATGGAACTCAAAGAATGAAATTTGAGGCTCCATCATCGGCTCCAGTTGGGGACGTTCATTCCACTGGAATGAAGTGAGAATAACAAAATCTTAGGTAGAGTAGACCAGTTGCAAAGACAACCAAAAAAAGGGATTATCCCAACAAGACAATCCAACCAAATGGAAACCTACAACTAACATATATACAAACCTAAACTACTGCTCATGGAAAACAATACTTCAGCTGAAGTTAACTTCAAGAATTGTCCATGAACTGGCAATTCAAGAATATCACCTGCCATTTCTTGGAGGAAATATGAATCTTCCCCCCACTTATCATTTACCAAGAATGGACTCAACCAAATTGCATCAAATTTACGATGTTTTCCTTTATCTTCCAACCTGGCATTCCACATCAAAACCATATCTCCATTTTGGAAACTCCTTGTAGTTGTCTTCTTGTCATACAAATTCTTCACCTGCAACTGAAATTTGGTATTTTTCATCTGAGCTTCCCTCCTGGTCTCATCTAATTCTATGAGAGCTTCCACTCTCAACTGCATTTCATCATCTATTTCATTATCATACATCTGGGAAAATTTATACATTTCCATCAGGTTATTGTGGGGCAACCTTGCATTTATCCCATAGACTAAATCAAATAAGGCACAACCTATTGCCTTCTTCATAGTTACCTTGTATGCCCAGACTGCTAACTTCAATTTAGAATCCCATGCCTTCTTATTTTGATCTAGGATTCTCTTGATTATGCTAGTCCATTTCCTTGTGGGTGGTAAGGTGATGAGTAAGAGACTTGGATGCCATGCTTCTCACAGAACTACATATATATTTCAGACCTGAAACACATTGCATTGTCTGACACAATCTTCTCTGGACATCTGAATCTAGTCACTATATTATTCATTAAGAAGTCAATTACCACCTTACTAGTTATTTTCTTTGTTGGAATCACTTCCACCCACTTGGTAAAGTAATCAGTGGCCACCAATATCCATGAATGTCCCCCACTTGATTTACATGCTATCTCTCCTACAAAATCAATACCCCATTGTTGGAATGGAGATTGCACTGCAACTGGTTTTAAAGGTAAGTTACCAGAGAATTTCAACTTACCAGAGAAACACTGACAAGCATCACATGCCTTCAGTAATTGGTGTGCATCCTTAAAAATAGTAGGCCACCAAAACCCAACTCTCATTACTTTGTGTGCAGTAGTTTTGGCCATATAATGCCTTCCACAAACTCCACTATGCATGTCATTCAAGAGTTCTTTTGCTTGAGTTTAGTGTACACATTTTAACATAACACCTTCTCCATTTCTCCACCAGAGATTTCCTATTATGATAACATACTTGATAGCATGTAACTTCAATGTCCTCTTTTCATTTTCATTCAAATCATCAGGACATTTCATCTTTTGTAAGTAATAGATCACACCTTTGTACCAATCAGAATGTTCCATGTCACATATGTGTGATCTATCCTCTTCTTCAAGCAAATTTATTTGATTTTCTTCCAGATTAATTTGGGCCATAAGCTTGGCCAATCCTTGTCCTCTCACTAGCTTGGTAATCTAGATTTCAATGTTGAACTCTTGGATCCTGTTGATCCATCTACATCTTCTTCCTGATACTTCTCGTAGTGTAAAAATGTCCTTCACAACAACAGTGGGTACATAGGCAATTACGGTAGCTCCCATAAGATATGTCCTGAAATATTTTACTGCTTTTACTAGTGCATATGCCTATTTTCATTTATGTCTATTTAAGTTCTGCAACCTGCAAGGAATTGCTGAAAAAAGCTATAGGCTATTCAAAACCCTCAGCATTCTTTTGTAATAACACAACTGCAATTGTGTGGAATGAAGCAAATGAGAAAATTTGCAAGGGTTTGGAAAAATCAGGGGTTCTTAACATATGAGCTTCCTTTATAGCTTGCGTAATGGCCTGGAAAGCTTGTACTGACTCTTCTTCCCATTCAAATTTGACCCCTTTCTTAAGCATCTTAGAAATAGGGCGAACTATCTCAACAAAATTTGTAATGAACATCCTTAAGAAATTTATTTGTCCAAAGAAAGATTGTATTCCCTTGACATTTCGGGGTTGTGGAACCCTATCTATTGCAATTACCCTCTTTGGATCAATTTTGACCCCATCCTTGGAAACAATATGTCCCAAAAACTTCCCTTCCTTTACTCCAAAAGCACACTTCTTTGGATTTAAGGAAATACCATATTCCAATGCCCTACATAACACTTTCTCTAAATGTTCACAATGGTCATCTTCTTTCTTGGAATATGTTGTTAGATCATCCTGGTAAATTACCAAAAACAAGTTGATAAAATCTAAGAATTCGACATCCATGGCTCTCTGGAAAGTAGCCCCTGTATTTGTTAAACCAAAAGGAATTCTCACATATAAATAAGTTCCCCAAGGTGTAGTGAAATTTGTCTTAAATTGTTCATACTCCTTAACCATGACTTGGTTATAGCCAGAAAACCCATCCATCATAGTCATTGACTCACAACCTGTCACCCTCTGCAACATGGCTTCCATATTTGGTAATGGGTAATTATCTTTTAAGGAAGACACATTTAAATTTCTAAAATCCACACATAAGTGGATATCTCCATTTTTCTTTCTCACAGGCACCAAATTTGAGACCCAAGATGAGTGTCTAATTGGTTTGATAATCTCTACATCTCTTAACTTCATTAGTTCTTCTTGCATTTTTGGGGCCAAGGTAGGATTAATAGGTCTTTTCTTTTGCCTAAAAGGCTTAGCATCATTACTTAAAGGAATTTCATGTTGAAACAAATCCTACCTATAAGCCTTAAGATCATCATAAGACCAAGCAAACACATGTCTGAATTTTCGTAACAAATCAATCAACATCCTTCTCACATTTGGTGATAATTTCTTTCCAATATACACCTTTTTTGGTGACGCATCTGTTCCAAGGTTTATTTCCTCCAGGTCATCAAGATGGGAAGCAACACAATTAGCCTTCGTCCTATCTTGGTTGTCAAACTCTTTCAAGAACAACTAAACCTTTAGGAATTGTGTTGGTCTTTAATCGAATAACCTCATTCCCAAACACAGTATCTTTACCATCAATTTTTTCAACAAAAGCTCCTAAATCAATTTCTTGACTTTCATACTCATCCACACAACTTGAAAATCTCAATATATCATCATCACTGTCAAAAACTTGCCAGTTCTTGATATTATCAAGAACAGATGGTCTGGTTTGCACTTGAACCTTTGAAATCCCAGCATAAGTCATGTCATCTGGACTTAATGCAATATTTTCTAGCAAGTATGCCACCTTATTGTGGCCTCTCTCCATGCAATTTATACCAAAAGCATCAAATTTCTCTAATTCATCCCAAACAACATTTCTATATTGTTTCAGCCTTTTATTCATTGACACATATATGGATCTGACTTGGGAAATCACAAGCTCAGAATCTCCAATTACCTTGAGCTTCTTGATCCCATGTTTTTGAGCCAATCTAAGCCCCAATAATAAGGCTTCATATTCGCCCACATTGTTGGTGTACTCAAATAACATAATGAAAGAGAACCTGAATGTCTTTCCACTTGGAGACCTTAGCAACACACCTGCACCATATCCTTCCTTTGAACTTGCACCATCAAAATACATAGTCCACAAATCATTTGATTTTGACACATGTTCAACTTCTGTATCAATTGGTGTAATAGGTTTATCACAACCACTAGGGGATTCCTCAACCCTGAACTCATTTATGCGACAGTCAGTAAAGCATGTCAAATTCTCAGTCAGATCATGCTCAATCATATGAGGCACTTTGGACTCTCTTTCAATCTTGACATCCTTTCCATCAACGTAAAAAGTGGCAAATGACAAATCACACTACATGTTACCTCCCATTGACGCACTCCATTTCCTAGACAAGAGCATCCCAAAATGAGGAGGGATGTCTGCAACTAGAACAGTCATAGCCAAAACCTTATCAGGGTATTGGGTCAATTTATAAGGCAATGCTTTAATAGCCCCAATAACTGGATCTTCTCTTGAATCTAATGCATAGCACTTACCCTGAGTGGTGTCTATTGTTAAGCCCATTTCTTCCATGATTTTGACTGACATAACATTATTTGATGCCCCTGAGTCTATCATACAATTTCTCAGAGTCTTCCCATTTATATCAACACTTAGGAAAAAGGGAGTTATGTTCTCAAGGCACATATTGATAGAATTCCCTAGATACACAGGGTGAAATTTGTGTCACAATTCCCTCCACTTCTTTTTCTTTTATTTCTTCCTTTTCCTTGGCTTCTTTACAATCTCCTTGTTCAATTTTATTACTAGGAATTCCAGAAATCAAGGCTATTATTTTTTCTTTATGCTCATCTATTCTCATCATCTCCAACCAAGGTACAATAACTTTAACTTGAGACAATACTTGAAATATATCCAAAGGTGTGTATTTAGGCATGTTAGGGATCATACCCTCATTAGTCTCCTTTTTCTCCAATTTTTGTTTTCCTTCAAGCTTCTTTTGATTTTCTTCTGGATCAAATTCAACAAACTTGGTAATCACTTTGGTATTTACTAACAAAGGAGTAACATCTTCACCAGGCTTTTGGATCTCAGCCCTTTTCACCCATATCTTGTCGTTCTTGACCTCCTTGATTTTGATAGCATCATTTTTGCTATCTTCTTTAACACCCTTGTCTTTATCTTTTTGTTCCTTAATGAAAAGGCCAACAGGCTTACCTTGCTCACCACCCATAGTCATATTTCTTAGTTGTAATGTACTTATCATATGAGAAACCATCTCTTCAGTCAACCGGGAAATCTCATCCTCTGATGGTCTCCTTAGAGACACTGGATCTTCAACCTACTCCATATTGCAAGCATGATTGTCAAACTCACCTTCCTCATCAGAAAAAACTTGTTGATGGTAGATTTCACTTCTCTTCCATTGATTATTCATATCAACTTCTTGCAATTCTTCATCAGAAGAAAACTCAACTTCATCAATATATGACTGGGCCATACAAAAATCAACATCATTCTATTCAAAATCAGGAGTCTGGTCATGAGTATCTTCTTCTTTTGTCTTTTCAGCTTCAAGCATCCAGGCATCACCACAATAATTCTGATTATTTGGATGTTTACATACCTCACACCATGCTCTATCTTGTACCAAATTTACAAAAATGCTTCTACAAAGGATCTAGTGTCTGTTGACTAGTTTTTGGCTTCTGAGCTGGTAGTATTGGCTTTCCATCCTTCCAATTTGTATTGTAGGGATAATTTTGCAGTCTAGGAGGTCTGTCATTTTTATTATACTACGGCTTATCATTCCCAAGACCCTTCTCTTGCTTAGCAACAATATATGCTATATCCTTCAAAGTGCTAAGGACCTTATCCCATTTCTCATCATCCTTAGGGCCTGTAGTAGAAACCTTCTCATTTTTGTCCCTAGGATTCTTCAAGAGATTGGGCTCTTCCCTCCTACCATATTTTCCAGAAGCTTTTCTATTGCTTTCAATATTAATAGATGCTCTAAAATCATACCTCATGGTTCGAGGGTCTTTATCTCTGAGGAGATATGCCATTTTAGCATCAAAAGCATTGAAATAAGTAGTTAAACAAACATTTTCATCAAGTCTCATCACCTGAAACAACTTATACATTGCCTTTTGAAATCTCAGGTTAAACTCTGTTGTAGGCTCATTAACTGATTTTTTGATGGTTTTTAATCCATTTAACATGAAACTAGCATTAGTCTTATCACCATATTGTTCTTTGAAGCACTTTTCAAACTCTTCCCATGAACCAATACTAGTATTTGGTAGACCCCTATACCAATCCCTTGCATCTTTTGTTAAATATTGGACAAACAACTTCATTATTACGTCCTCATGTTCTACTTCATAGTCATTTAACATACCCATGAAGGTTTTCAAATGTTCCTTAGCTGAAAAAGCATTATTCCTAGTGAACTTATTCATCTTTTCTCTTAACTCATTTGGGATGGGATTTGGGTAACCCGAAATACCATCAAAGAAAATTTTCCTATAACTTTCCAATTGTATAGGTCTCCTTTGGAATAGTTCCTCAATTTTCCTTTGGGCCAAAATTATTTGTGGTATTTTCCAGACCAATTTTAAGATCATTCTTCGCAACCTCTTGGTGACCTGATGAAGTTGTAGCTTGTGCAACTTCATCCACACTTTACATTCTTCGGAAACTTATTTTCCTTCTCTTTTCTGCATTTGCACCCTCAATTTCAATCCTCTCTAGTTCTTTTGCTAGAGCTTCCCCTTCCCTCCTAACCTTTTCCAAGGAAGTCTCTATTTGTGATGACACATTTGAAAGGGGATATTTCTTAGGATGGTGAGAAACCACCATCTCATTTATCTTGATCCCTTCAGCCTTCTATTTTCCCTTGTCCAAAACAAGTTTAGGATCTGGATTACTTGATTGTGGCTTAACAAGGTTCAAGGGTTTTGGGTCTACAGGCTTGGATTTGACCTCAACTTGGCCTACATGATTCACTTTAGTCACTGACTTCACCTCCTTATCAAAAAAATTTGTACATCAAAACCTTCCTCTTCTGGGTCCGATCTACTTTGGTTCAGGAGTTTCATGGTCGTCAGTTGTCTAATTAATCTATCCCTCTCAATGACATAATGCATCAGTTCTATTTCCTTTTCTTTTTCCTTTTTAATCCTAAGCTCAACTTGCTTTTGGATCTCTTGTCTTAAATAACTAATATCCCCAAAAACATCTTCAGGGTCAGGAAAAGTCATGTTAGAACTTGATGTTTCACTTAAGTCTATCAGGTTTGCTTCTTCTTGCCTAAATAATAAAGGGGTTCCATCATCTTCAGCAGGAGGAGGAGGCACATCACTGGTGCATTCTCTGTGATGCCTTCGACTTCTACTCCTACTTCTTCTCTCAGAATATTGGACGCTAACAGGCCCTTTATTATGACAGGCTACATCCTCTTGAATAAGTATATTAAATAATGCATCAAAAAATCCACAACTATCTGACTCAAAATGTCTAGATACATGTTCAAAAGTCTCAAGGATAGGATGTACAGATTTACTTGTACCTTGGTGTAAATGATTTTGTGACGTGGGAGCAGCATTGCTAGTTTTTGGTTTCTTCTTTATCCAGTCCTTCTTCTTCATCTTAGGAAGTTCACCTTCCAATTTTTGTTCTAGGTGATTCTTTACGAATGACCTGGTGTTCTTCATATCTCCTTGCTTGTCCAAAAATATTTTAATTCGTATTAAATCTTCAAATGAAAATGCACACTAGTGCAGAGACTTCAGAGTCGCCACCCAATTATTCTGGGAAAACCAACTATTCAGGAACACTTGGTGGGAATTAAAAGACCTTTAGAAATTTCTCATACTGGAAATACACGAATTCTCTTCATGAGATATTTGCAACTTTTGGACAATAGACAAATTAGATAATAGAAAAGAAAAGCCACAAGCTCGACCTTCAAATCAAAGAAATACTATGATAACTCTATGTAAAATGGATAATCAACCCACTGACAAGAAATATTTAAACTAAGTCCCGAGTAGAGTCGCCATTTTGTTGGTTGTTTTTACTGTAACCAGGTTTATCTTCTATTCTACCTATAGAATTGCCAATTCTAATTGAGGGAAGCTTGAAGGACCTAGACCAATTGATGAGGATTTTAACAATAAACCTCCTACACTTCGGGCTCTGCAAAACCTAGGAGGGTGGTCCCTATAATGTGTTTATAATATTTGCACCGAACTTATAAATAATCATTAACAATTAACAGATAATCCCATTTAATAGCTCAAAAGAATAGGATAATACTGAATTGAATTGGCTTTTCATCAGTAATACCAACTACTTGGAGCATGAGATGATTACAACATTATTTCACAACTTACGATAGTCATTTAATTTTCAATTTGGTAGCAAGCTCTAAGCAAAGACAAACAGACACAAAACCTCACACACATATACGATTTAGAACAATGCCATATACCATTGGGGAGTCAAGTTCACAAACATCTAAAATTCCATGATAGATTCAAACACATAGCATATAAGATCTCTAACAACAATTGCCTTACAACATCATCAATTTATATCCTAACCCAATACTTCTTACCAAATCCCTTTATAAACATATCCATCTATAAATCCAATCAAGCATTTTAATTAATTCTTTGAATTAAAGCCAAAATGGAATTTATACACACCACAATAGTGAGATCTTTGATTATATTATTGAAAATTATGATATGCTTATACAAAGGAGAGAGATGAGCTTGAAATGAATCATTATATCTCAAATGCTAGTAATGTTATGAAACATGACACCTTCATAAACCCAAAACCCGACTATAGAATCACACAAAACCTAAATTGCATTTACACTGAAACAATCAAGCTTTACAACTCGCTCTACAACTATGCCTAGACTCGACCTCAAAAATAGCTAACTTGCCAACCCTTATTTCTGGCCTTGAAATCCTTCTTAAGGAGAATGAAGGAGAAAACAAGCATCGAGCCAGAAAATACACATGTCATCGGTCAATTGGACCACCCTATGAAATTTCAAAAATATGATTATAATCTCCATGTCCCAGAGCATCTTCTTGCTAACTCCACTCATTAGAGAATAGCCGCTACATTTGCTAAACCTCAAAACCTATGCCAAAAACCCGCCATGGAGACAAAACCATAATTGGTTATAACCATAACCGCTGAGTTGTTAGTTGCCGGTAGTAGGGACCACTTTACTCCTCCTCGGTTAAGTACTTGTCCACCCATTTCTGATACTCTTCATCCGTTGGCCAATCAAAATTCACCACCTCATTTACCTTAGTATTATAAGGTGTATACTTCAATGCAACTTGATTGGCCTCTCTTTCAAAAGACTCTAAGAATGTGCTGGTATTAATTAATTTTTCCATGCTACTTACCAACAAGTCATAATCAGAATCATCACAAATCAATTTGATTTGTGCATTAATAACTTATTTTGCCCTTTCTTGCCACTGCTACAATGTTTTAACATTTCCTTGTGCATCAGTGATGTCTGGCAAAAATTTATCACTCCAGTCATCAAAGCTCTTTACCAGCTCCCTAATTCTCCTACTCAAATCATCAGGTAGGGCCTGGAATCCCTTCAATGATTTCACAAAGATTTGAGTAGGCTTTAATGACTGGGGCCTATTGTTTGCATCAAACCTGGAAGCCTTGTACATGATATCCAAATCACTAGCCCTAGGGATCCACTTCTCAGCCAAAGGAAAAACTACTTCCCGATCCCTATTTATGTTTTTTATTGCATCCAAAAATAAAGAATACAAAGAATGTACAGATGGTAATCTACCATCCACCTTCTCATTTAAATGCCTCAAAATTGTGTCGACCACCTTATTTTGTTTGATAGTTGCACCATCCTCACTTGCCTTTTAAGTCAGCCTGTAATTTTGCGATCTTATTTAACATTTTCTTCTTGGTGGGATCCATAGAATACTCAAATTCTTTTTCAACTGGCCCTAGTGTAGTACTGAGAGTAGGGGTCTGGATAGGGGATCTCGGAGTAGAAACAATTGGAATAGTAGCGGGGACTGATCCTGAAGTAGGAGGTAATGCCCTGATACTAGGAGCACTGGAGGATTCTCATGCCTGTCCATATTTCAATCTGTCTACTTCAGATTGAAGCTCAACATTCCTTTGATGCATCCTACTATATTACCCAGTTATTATGTTGTACTTCTCCATCAAACTCTTCTTTTCATCCTCTTCTCTTTCAGCTATCTTTTGGGCCAATTTGGCCACGTTTACCATCAAGCTTGTAGCTTTTGTTGTTGAAGTTTCAGAAGCTCTTTTGATAATCAACCCTCCCCTTAGGTTTGGACTAATATCAGTTACATTTGGTTTTCTTCCCTGGGGTGCCAATGCCCATATAACCAGAGTTTCATACCCCTCACTGAAGGCAAAATCCTGCAAAGCTTCCTTAACCTCTTCTTCACTTTCTTGCATAGGATGCTTGGACTATAGGATAGCATTGAATGCTACAACATCGGCTATGTCTCATTCAGGAAAAATTAGGACACCAGCCTGAGTCACAAGTCTCCTTCCTTCCTCAGGAGTGATGCTCTTGAATTCCTCCATTAGTTCAGCCTTAACCTCATCGTCATTCTCCTGCTCAGACCTATCAAGTTTTGATTCTCTCCTTCTCTTGCATTTATCCTGGTATTCTTCTAGTTTCATCATCCAAATTAGCTACAAGAATACAAAAGTCTTCACAAAGGCATCATCATCTAAGAATGCCTTGTAGGCTTCCATCCTGGCATCTTGTACACATTGCCCCTTTATATCCATATCAGATAACACCAATTGTGTTGATCTAGAAGGGGAAGGGATACCAACCTGTATGTCTTGATCAGTCATAATTATTTCATCCATCAGAGCCTCTTGTGTTTCCTCAATCTTTTGCCTCTTAGGGCTTGGCTCTGGTGGTAGCACTATAGGATCAACTCTTGATGGTGAATCTAAATTCAGTATCCTTATCCCTCCAGGAACTCTGATCCTTGGGGTTGGCTATGATGATACCTGCATTATTTGTTTTCCTTTCTTATCCCCTCATCCTCCTCGCTACTATCCTTCCTCTTTCTCTTGTATAGAGGTTTGTCAACTGGGGGCTGATAAGTTGGCCTTGTTTCATCAAGCGTCACTTCTAGTCTCTGAATTCCAAAGTCCATTTCCAAATTGACCATTCTTGGTCTTGAAGGTACCCATGATTTCTTTGAAATTATCCAACAAGAAAGCAATTCTCTTATGGAATGGAGTAAACTTCATAAATGGATTATATTTTGGATCCATTTTATGCACCATGGCCAACAACTTCTCATAGGCAATCCATTTCTCTTTATTCAATTCCTGCCTATTGAAATCAAATTCATTCCTGATTAGGTCCTTAGGAAAGTTGAATTCATGTACAAATTTGCCACCTTTAATTTGTTGCCTGAACAAGGCAAAGAATCCCTCAGTGTCATGCAGCCTCCTAGATCCACTCTTCAAATGATAATTATAAAAAAACCTTCCAAAGTGGACCCATCCTCCCTTGGAAAAAAAAAATTCTAAAACAACAGTATAATCAGGGAACAAAGTCCCTTTTCCTCTCCCTGTCAGGTTGTCTTCATGAATACAACCTATTTGCCACATGACCTCAAAAAATCGCATCCTTGATGGTAAATTATATGGGAGAATCTGAGGGGCTCCCTTGAAACCAAACACCCTTAGGGCAGTGCTCACGGGGTACAAGATGATGTCACCCCAATTGTGGAAAACCTTCAAATCAGGCTTCCTCACCTTCGGTTAGAGGAAGTCATGCAAATCTGTAGGAACTCTTGGCACATTTAGCACCAACCGAGCCTTGAGTCTGGAGGCAAAGCAGTTATCAAACTACACAAAGTTGGCACCTCCCCTATTGTAAGACAAGTTTGCACTCCACACATGTACTGGTAACCTCTCCCCATTTACCTCTTGTCTCAACTCCATCTTATCTTAGAAGAAGTCGACATTCCTATACAGGAACATATGCATTAACAGGGAGTACCAAAAGAAAGGAGTATTAACATCCCCCACAAGCAACCTCAGCAAACCATCATGTATCTTTTCTGCCAGAAAAGATGCATAGTCATACACCATGGAGAAGTTGGGATGCTGAATTTGAGCCCCCATAAACATATATGCAATGGGCATTGCATTATTTGGGCTAATCGCAAGATTTGGCACAATGAATAAAATGTCAAAAAGTGATTGGAAAAACAACTTAGCCTAAAAGGCTCCTGATCATTTGGGCTGATATGAATTGTTGAACTGCCTACCCTGGACAGGTGAGGAGGAAGTAACTTCAACCTAAAAAGAGGTTTTGACTTCGCATATTCCTGCTTCATCTCCTCTAAATAAATTGAGACTAAGAATGAGCTAGACTCACTCAAATAAAAAACCTATTGAATTTCATCTGCACTTATGCTTGGCAAAATCCCACCATCATTATCCCTAATTACCCTTATAACTGGGTCATAACATGCAACCAATGCTCTGAGTAGGTCCACGTCAGGAAAGAATTTCGGCACTGCTAGTTTCCCCATGTCATATCTCCAGCCATTAGAGAAGGGTTGGGGTAGGTTTCTTTGTCCATACCAGAGTCTAAACATCTCCAAACCTGTCATTGGAACCCTAGCATCTACAATATTATAGTCTTTGCATACTAGTCCCTCGCCTAGGGTTTTTCCGTTCATTAAAACCAAACCCCTTCTTCTATCATTTGTCAAGAATGGGAGTTGATCCAGAAAGTCATCATATAAATTCCTTTGCAAGTAATCAACATGGCCAAAGTGCTGCTTCAGTGGTGCCCTCTCAAATAACTAGGGCTTTCTAAAATTCAAATTTTTGAACAAACTAGGGCTACGCAAAAAACGAAATTACAACACGCTTATGCAATTTCCAACAATTCAAACGAACCAATAACCCTAAAACAATAATCAACAACCCCCCGACCAACACACTACAACCTTTCATAAGAATCACAATCAAATTAAACCAGTGATACAGAAAGTAACTCATGGGATTTCGCGCCTTGCAGAGAACCAAACTTTCGATGTGATTGCTTGAAAAACTCTATCTCTGGCTTTGAACCAATTCACAAATGCTTGAATTATTTTGTGGTGAAGATAGAATGAAATCAAATCCTTTATGTTGATTGAATTCAGCTAGTAGACGTTTCATCCGCCATTAAATCCCATTTGCCTGCCACGCCAATGACTCCAATCGTATTTGACGCGAATTTAAACTTCAGTCGTCGATCTTTTGTTTTTGTTAGATCATCGAACGACCACCTTCAAAAAGGTTGATGTAATCTCCATGTCAATGTTGGGGGCCCACCACAACATACAACTCCAAAGAGATACATGTGGCGCTCGCCCGTGATATTGCAATCACTAAACACTCTGCATCTTTGGATCACGTGATGGCGGGCAACCGTTGAGTCCTACCATCGACGATCATGTTCACTCACAACAGTCAGTAGCACGAAACATAACCGTCGAGCAAATTTTCATCGAGATTAAAACACCGCCCTCGATTTCAAGCACATGCATCTCATAGCTCCTTTAGTAACCCACCTTTTAACATATTAAAACCCGATACAAATATTAAACACTTTATCAATCCTTTTTCAGCATCGATAGCTGAGACATGCGACGCCCACCCGTGATATCACAATTATTTAAAACCCAGCGGTGATGCCATCGCGAGATCATGAGGAACGGTCAAGATCAACCGTGGGATAATCGATGGTCATTAAAATAATTTCCTTGCAAAATAAGATAATTATTGAAAGGGGAAAGGGGACATCACCTAGGCCAACAACAAACGATGGGATAAGGTTGTTCTTAAAACACCAGGCACGATCCGATCTAGACTTAGGAAAGAATAAAGTTGAGTTGAAATATTTAACATAATTTATTAAAAGGAGGCCTGGTCTAGACGATTCAATGGGGCATAAGTCATTTTAAAACCTCCCTCTAAAAGGTAATGACGAAATAGATCTGATCTAGGGTTTAAGATAGAACATTAGGATTTCATGAAGGAAAAAATGAAACCCCAACCCCAGGCTTCTCTAGAATAGTAGGATAGACCAGTAATGTGGCAGAAAATTTAATGGAACTCAAAGAATGAAATTTGAGGCTCCATTAGATTTCACGGGGATTCTCCATGAATTTTTTCTGAAAATCTTTATGGTGAGATGAATGGCATGCGACCTTTTTCTTCTCCAGGTCCTTCTTGGCACATTTTTTCATGAAAGGTATGGCGTCCATGGCTCTTCTTGGCATGGATTTCTAGGCACGAGTTTCTTGAATATATCTTGGGGTTTTCCCTTATCTGATTAGTAAACCTAGTTGTTTAGGGTTAGTTATTGTTTATTCGAGTTATGCTTAAACTATAAAAGTAACACTTTTATTCATTTTAAGGGCTCTTAGATTCTTTTGGATCCTCTAGGCTTTTTCTTTTGCATTGTATTTCACATCTTTGCAATTGTAGAGATTGGTCTTTCACCTCTACATCAATGAAATGATCAAGTTTCCTCTTCTCAGCTCTTTTATGTTTGAGTAGGTTATTACCTTGCATATTTGAGTGTTTGTTTATATTTTTCATGCTGGTATGCTCTGTTAAATGGTTTATAGTTGCTGGTTGTGAAACCTTCTTTCCTCCCAGTGCCTTGAAAAACCCTAACCTCCATGTTTTCACTTGAGATTCAACCAAACTAAGAGCTATGATAATCCCCTTGTCCCTCTTCAACAATGAACTGCACACAATATTGGTCAGGAAGAAGCGACCATTTCCATCTTGGTGTATCACCTCCACTTTTCCCTTCACAAATTCTTTCTAACCCTTTTCATGTGTTGGGTTGGACCAGCACATTGCATTGAGATTGAAAAAGGAAGTTGGCCTTCTCCAGAGATTCAACCTCATTCACGTAAAGTTCCCACACCTTGAGGTTGTTTCCATTGTGTCATTGGAATGCTAAGTTGCATGCTCAGTAGGGTGCAATTTCATGTGACAATAGTTTTGGGAACACACGGTGGGACCCCTTCTTTCTATTGAAGAATCTAGTGTTTTCTTCAACACATCTTGCCTTTTGAGGCATATATTCAAACACCATGGCGACTCCGCTCAAAATCAACTGGTTCAAGCAGCCTAGTTTAGTTTCATGCCATTGAAGGAGTGGTGCCTTCTTCAACATTTCAGCCTTTGGAGGCGTTCTTCAAGCACCTGGTGACTTTACAACACATTTAGGTGACCCTTTTGTGTGTACCCAAAATATTTGGTTGGGCAGTCATTTGATCTTATTTCATAATTTTTTTAGGTGTTTCCTATGCATTAATATGTCATATTTTAATGGAAACTATATGTATACCCCCCAATTCCATGATAATTCCAGCTTTGTTCCCCCCAATCAGCCACATCAGGTTTGTTATACCTCCCATTTCATTCCAAAGAACCCTATTGTTGTGGGTTCCCAACCTTCTCAAAATGCTTACCACCCACCCCACCCTACTCAGTCTTCTTGGAAACCTACACATTCATATTAGCAGTCCCAAGAGACTCAACACTTTGCAAACTAGCCTTGTTTCTCTCCTACGCAACCCCAAAACTTTGATAATTTAAGTTTAAGTGAAATCACAAGAATTTTGCTTGATTTCAAAAGATAGTTGGGTGAGATTGGGGACAACAAGAGGCTCCTTGTTCTTCCTTTCAACCCTAGTATGAGATTGAACTCATGTCCATGGTGAAGGATCTCTTTAAACAAATTGTTGAGCTTCAAGAGCAACAAGAGCTTGACCTACAACATGAGGCGTGGGAAAATAAAGCCTATCAGGGGTAGCAACGTTGTTTCCCACAACATGATGAATGTGTCCATCAAGTTCCTTGTTCACAATGACAAAATATTGAAGCTCAATGGAGGTATGAGTAGCAATTGGAGGCATAAAGAATGCAACAACAAGAAGAGTGTGTAGTAAATGATGTTGTTGCTAGGCAAGGAAATATAAGACTTGCCCTTGCCCTAGGACAAGTGATTGAGACTCAGGTAGCCCCTCGTGTGCCTATTTTTAAACAAGCACCTCCACCATTTCTAGAGTAGCATGCTAAGGAGGAGGAAAGAAAGTATAAATTTCCAAGTTTTAAGAAACCTAGCAAGCCTCTTGAAACCCCCATTAGCCCTCCTTTTGTTTTAGAGCAACCTATTATGCAAGATATTTGCAAGAAAAAAGTTTTTTAGTTTCAAGAATCCTAATCAGCCCCTTAAAACTCCCATTCAACCTTTTGTGCCATCAAGCAGATCTTCTATATTGGAGATCCTAAGTTTTATGAACCTTTGTTCCTCACAAGAACCTATTCTTGAGGAGGTTTCTGTTGTAGAGCCTTCATGTTTTCTCTAAAATGAGTGTCTTGCTCTGTTGCAAGAAAAAAAATGAAGATCAAATAGTGTTGTAGCAACAAGGCATTAAAAAGGTAGAAAAATTGATATAGTAGAGGAATCATTCATCTCATTTGATGCCCTTCCTTACTTTTTTGAAGATGAGAAGGATAGATCAGCTATGCCTACATCAGTTGAAGCCTCCAAACAACTTGGTCTTGGCTTGATGGTTGGAGATAACTCCATCAATTTGGAATAGTAGTAGCAGACATGTTTATCTCCTATTATTATGGATGAAGATCCACGATCTATTGAGGTCTACAGTTCTAAGGTGGAGGACCTCTTTTGGGATGTTATAGAATCTTTTTGTTCAAGCTGCCACTCTTTCACCCCCAAAAGAGTAGCTTTGTGGGAAGCAACATAAGAGTAAGGAAATAAAAGAGGACGTGGCAACCATTACATACCACGAGTTTGATTTTTTTGTAGCTTGTTGCCAAGAAGAAATGAAAACAAAGAGACAAATTGAAGAATTTAGTTCTTCACTTGAAGTGTCTCAAAAATATGAGGTTTGTATTGATTAAGTTTGTATCAATACAAGTAATTTTTTAGTTATTGAGCAACCACACATTTGTTTGGAGATTGATGCTCCCATTTCTTAATTTGATAGTATGCTCAAGCTTCAAATTTTCTCGTTTGAGGTGCATTAAGAACCAATTCCTTGTGCAGATCAAAAATTAGTTTTGGCATATTTTGCATCACCATGTGAGCTGGAAAATTTCTCTTTTTGTTTCAGTTCATGCTTTGATGAGGTCAGCGATGGTGGCATTGGCTTATCCTTTTGTGAGGTGAATTCTCTTCCCTCTACAAAAGGTTTTCTCTTAGATGCTAGCTTATCTTCAAAAAAGTTCACCCTTGCTGCTGTATGTTTAGTTGAGGCACCAGTGTTAGATTAATCTAACACTTGCATCATATGGTTCCCTTGCAATGGAAAAATTTACAATGAAGTGATCCTTTACTTTGCAAGTGTTTTGTGCAGTTACATGCATGTTGCTAGTAGATTTTAGTGGTTGTAGTTGGGTGAGGTTTGCAACTATGGTTTGAGGGAGATCAACTCCTTCAAAAGGTTCATCTTTGATAAAGGAAAATTTCCATTTTTTGCTTCATATTAGTTTAATGTATATATTGTAAATATCTGTTCTTTCTATGAAGTGTTTTGCACACCCTTCATTCTCCTTAAGGGAATGTATGTCCCTAGTTTCTATGCTTTTCTCCAAGTGCAGCTGTACATGTTCTATTTTTCTCTAAGAATGCCCAACTATTAAAGTTTTACCCTCATGAACCCATGCCCAATGAATTGATAAGGCCTCTAGACTCCATGATTAGCAGGCAATCATCATCCAGAAATTGCCAAAATTTTATCATTCCATGCCCCCATTTGATGACCCATCACTGATATCCGATTTGAGTAATCTTCCATGGGTCATCTTGTATGCATTTCCCTTGAAGTGTTCCAAAATTAGCTAAGTCCCATATTTTTGGGGTTTCAGGATGTCACTTACCTTCTCCCTTGCCTGCTTTCTCCATCACTCCCTTCCTTCGCCCTTTCTTCTAAGTGTTTTGGGTTTCGGCCTTTGACCTTACCCTTTACCTTATATCGATCCCTCAAGGTAAGCCTTTGGCCTTATCTTTGCCACCTGAAGCTCGATAAGGTTTGATTTGTCTAAGTTTTTTGTCTTGTCAAACTTCAGCTTTTGGTCCTCCCTCTTCCTCTTCCCTTCCGCTTCCATAATTTTTTCTTCTTCAGCCCTCGGCCTTCACCCTTCACCCTTCACCCTTGCATCTTACCTCTTACCTTCAACAGTAAGAGGTAAAGATAACCGCGGACCTCTGAAAGTTGTTTCTCTAGCTCTCAGTCATCGCCTTAGGTTCCTTCGCTATATCAAAGGGACTTCTTCTTCAGTCTCTCTAATATCTTCTTGTCTCCCCTATGGTTTCCCTTTCAAAAATTGACTAAGTGTTGGAATTTCGGAAGTTGGCCTACGGCCTTCTCCATTACATCTTACCTTTCCTTGATAAGAGGTAACTATCCTCCCCACCACCCAATGCTTCTTTCTTCTTCCCTTCTTCCCAGTGCATGGTAAGCGCGACATCCGATGACCCGATCTCCAAAGGCTCCTTGTTGAAGGAAGAATGTAATGTCGGTGAGACCAATGTTGTGGTCCCTCTGATATTCTGATGGAGATATATCAAGGGGAGAATGCAATGTCAGTAGGGTCTATTTTGTTGTCCCTTTGACATTCTGATGGAAGGAAAAGTTTCCACATTGAAGGGATGGTACAATTTCAGTAGGACCTATTTTGTGGTCCCTTTGACGTTCCGATGGAAGGCAAAGTTTCCTCATCAGAGGGATGGTGCAATTTCAGCGAGACTTGTTTTGTGGTCCCTTCAACATCCTGATGGGATGGTGATTCTTGCGGGACTTGATGAATATGCAAGGGAAACATCAAAGGGATGGTTCACTTTTGGTGGGACCTTGATGTTTGTCCCTTTAATAGTCCAATGAGCTCATTTTCGAAGGTCTGTACCATTTAATTCCAAGGCTTGTAAAGGTGAATTTTTGGGCTCAATGCCATGATAATACATAGATTGGCATGTTTTATTCACCAGACGCCATTAATGTGCATCTAGTTCCCAACAGATAGGTTTGAATTTTAGGGCTTGAGGACAACATTAATGCATCTTGGTGACTTCTCCTACAGATTTGTGGGCGCCATGCTCATTCATTGCTACTGCTCATCCTCTTTGGTCATCCCATACCTAAAATTGTGGATTTCATGGGGATTCTCCATGGATTTTTTCTGCAAATATTTATGGCGAGATGGATGACATGCAATCTTGTTCTTCTCCAGGTCATTCTTGGTACATTTTTTCATAGCAAGTATGGCATCCATTTCTCTTCTTGGCATGGATTTCTAGTTACGAGTTTCTTGAATAGATCTTAGGTTTTTCCCTGATTTGATTGGTAACCCTAGTTGGTTAGGGTTAGTTATTTTTCATCTGAGTTATGCTTAAACTATAAAAGCAACACTTGTATTCATTTTAAGTGTTCTTCTTCTGGATCCTCTGGGGTTTTTATTTTGCATTGTATTTCACATCTCTACAATTGTAAAGATTGGCCTTTCACCTCTACATCAATGAAATGATCAAGTTTCCTCTTCTCAACTCTTTTATGTTTGAGTAGGTTATTACCCTGCATATCTGAGTGTTTGTTTATATTTTTCATGCTGTTATGTTGTGTAAAATGGTTTATAATTGCTGGTTGTGAAACCTCCTTTCCTCCCAACACCTTGTCAAAAACTAACCTCCATGTTTTCCCTTAAGATTCAACCAAACTGAGAGTTGTGATAATCCCCTTGTCCCTCTTCAATGATGAATTGCACACAATCTTGGTCAGGAAGAAGCGACCATTTCAATCTTGGTGTAGCACCTCCACTTTTCCCTTCACACATTATTTCTAACGCTTTTCCCTTATCACCTGTTAGTGGTAGGTTTTCATGTGTTGGGTTGGACCAACAAATTGCATTGAGATTAAAAAAGGAAGTCAACCTTCTTTTAAGATTCGACCTCATTCATGCAAAGGTCCCACACCTTCAGGTCATTTCCATTGTGTCATTGGAATGTTGAGTTGTGTGCTCAGCAGGGTGCAATTTCATGTGACAACACTAACCTCCATTCAAATTTACATCTTGGCCCTCCATTTTCCTCCTAGAATATTTATTTAATGAGAGGCCTCTCTTCCCATTTCACAACACACTTTCCTGATAATATAATATTATTGTTTTTGTGAGCTAATCATCTAATCATACCCTTATTCTATCAAACTAGAGACATGACTACAAGGAGTGTCTACATCTGTACATTGGAGCATATCCAAAAACCAACAATGAAGTATAAATATTGTATTATTTACTCTTAATTTGTATCTGTTGGAGTAATTAGGACATCACTTGATAATTAATTAATTAATTATTAGGTCCCTTATTACTTTATTCACTTAAGCTAAAATTATAAGTACATTTTTATTTTATATATTGGACTAAATATAGGTCAAGTTGTCTCACTACATGAGATTAAGACACTTGTCACAATCTAATCAAATCCTCATCTAGGGTTTTCTTTTTTATGCTTGTATAAGCATTCACCTTCATTGTAATAATTCATTCAAAATAATTCATTGCACAATCAATTGCTTTTCTAGATAATTTCTTCTGAAGGTTGCATGCGCATATCAACAACTTTTCCTCTTTACATGTGATAGGTATTTTGGTTATAGGTGTTTTTTGTGAGCTATAACTTGGTTCACTATGAAATTCAACATGGTATCATACCTCTTTACTCATGGCGGGTTGCATATCCTCATTTTCTCTCTCCTTATGGGAGGACATCTAAATTGTACTTATGTGATAGAAGCAGTCCTCGGGGGGTCACATTGAGTCCTCCTTTTATCCTTCTTTCATTAGTGTAGTCATTTATTTTTGTCTCTTTTGGAGAGGATCTTTTCCATGTGGTTTTTGTAGACTTTATCTATCACACCCCTATTTCCTGAGGGGGTTTGTCTTTTTCGAGGAATTATTGGCAATAATGTTGTTTTAATAATTGACATAGTCTTGTGCTCAAGGTTTTAACTTTCACACAGGGTAGAGTTGTGAACCTCAATCCTATACCTACACAAATACAAGAAAAAAACACATTAGTAAGCTAATATGAAAGTGAGAATCAAGATTCCCCATGAAATTCATCTACAATACTCAAAATAGAGATAAATGAAGAACAAAGCATAAAAAGTAATTGAAATCCTATTTAAGCATGTAAACACTCAATCCCATGGGGGAATTGGTGCCAATTATGTGTAGAAATTGGCCTTTTCCCAACTCCTTTGTTGCAATGTTGATGAGTGATCTACTTTGATGAAGATTCAATCAAGCTCCACAATGAAAAATCTGCATAACCTAGCTAATATCTTGATGAAATAGATGAAACTAGATGTTGCTTGAGGATGAAGTTGACTATAGTAAGTTTACTCAAGTTGTGGATGATAGAATGAGAGGAAGAGTCTCTAATTTATAGATTTCCAAGTTGGAAGAATGAGTGAAATTGAGCAATGTGGGATCATTCAACACCCAATGGCCAAGTGCCACTTGTTAGGATGTGAATGGTTGATGGTTGTGCAAGTTTTGATCAAAGAGAAAATAAATGACATTGGGTGGAATTTCAAATTAGTGAAATGACTTGTTGGAGAGGGAAGAAAATGGAGCTATGGCCACTTGGCTCAAGGAAAAATGACTTGTAAGGTGAAATAAATGCCTTGTTGGAAGGACCAAGCCCACTTGAATTTGAATTCAAATTTGAGGGAATATTCCTCTTTTATGCCATGTGAGGGAAAATAGGAGATTTAATAAATCAAAGTAATTGATTTATTGTGCAAGTTGCATTCTCTAAAGGATGTGACATATATTAAGATTAAATTAACCAAAGTTTAATTAATTTAATGAAGAATTAGGAGATGTGACAATTTATACCTAAATTTATGTATTGATTTAAATCAAATTGAGAGGAAGGGTTTAATTAAATAAATGTTTTGATTTATTTAACTAAAGGGGATAATGTTAGATTAAATCAAATAAAGTTTAATTTATTCAGTTTAATAAGAGGACTTTAGGGATTTAATCAAATACGATGAATTATTTAATTAAAGAGGGTTTGAGGATTAATTAAATTAAATTGATTAATTTAATCAACAGAGGAGAATGACCTAATTAAATAAATAATTAAGAGATGAAAAGTGATGATAAGCTAAGAGTATGATTTAGGATGAAGCGATGTTAGTAATTAGGATTGCGTAGGTCAATTTTCCATGTCTACATTTTGCCCCTCTTTGAAGCAATGCACTTGTTGCGTTGGTTCAAAGAATAAACTGCTGTGATCAAAGTTCAATTTTTTTTATTTTTTTCAAATGCCCCACTGTTGCCCCAATAGAAGGATTATGCTAACATGTTGCCCCCTCGAGAGATCGGACATTTTTTTTGATTTTTGGATGATCTCGCGAAAAAAGAGGACAAGGTGCCTGACAAGTCCAAAAATACCCCAAGATGTCAAAAAATGTGTTAAAATGCCAAAAAAGATGCAACATGGTCCTCACTTGGGAAAAATGAGATCAGGAGACCAAAACCCTAGTTGGCTAGTCAAATTAGGTCAAAAAACCCTAATTTGCAGGCTTAAATAGACCCTGAGGGGTCACTTTTCAATTCATTTGCACACTTAGCCTTCAAAATTTTTTGCACCTTGAGCTCTGAGTTCTGATCAAGATGGAACAACAACAGCTTCCTAGGCACGTGTCAGAGAGGGTATGAGTTCACCAGTGGCCAGCTAGTGTAGGACCCGTGATATGTACCCCTATCTTGACTTTTAATTTTCTTGTTTTACGTGCATTTAATAGGGTCCAACTCAAATTTAGGTCAAGCAACGCTATATAACACCATTGCAAATGCTCAATCAATGTCCCACGACCTCATATTGTATTGCATATGAGAGTAGTGCCACTGCGGGCCAGTTAGGAGAATTAGGGTTTCGGCCAAACTCCGCCGCATATGAAAATTGGACTGTGCGAAACAGTTTGGAACTATGGTTTCAACACAAAGTCAACTGCACATACAAATAGGACTGCACAACACACTTTAGAATTTAGGATTCGCTGCAGTTCTCCGCGGTGGCGCAGTTTAGAACTTTACAAACTGTACCGCATTTGCAAGTAGTGCCACATTTGCTGTTTCAAATGCGAAAAGCTGATGTGGGAGGTAGATTTTTTTATGAGACTTGACGTGATGGTTTCCCTTGTGTAGGAGGACCTCGACATACTTCATTCGAGGGAGCACAGATGGCTGGTGCTCAATAGACTACATGGTATGCACAAATTCCTTGAGGAGCTACTTGGTATGTTTGGCCTTTGGTTCATTGCGTATGTTCATCCTTTTTGGACCCACTTGGGGATGATGAGAACCTTGGTGGAGCGATGGCACACTGAGACCTCCTCCTTCCACCTTCCTACTGGCAAGGCTATTTTTACTCTCGAGGATGTTTGGCGCATCCTACGACTGCCTATCCATGGAGCAAGAGTCATTTACGATCTAGATGCCAGTAGGGATGCTTGCTACGATGTGATGGGTCTCGATGAGATTTACTTTTCCGAGGGGTAGGTAGACTTGGAGAGGTACTAGGGGGTAGTTCCCACCTACAAATTGATTGTTGTAGCCATCATTTCAGGTCTAGTGGCACTAGATCATTGGGGTCGATACTTCAGTTCGGTCTAGGGGCTAGCTTGGGAGTGGATGGTCATCCACAAGGAGTGCTTTGCTTGGGGGCCAGTGATATTGGCATCACTATACAGGGACCTCCATGAGTTTTCATACCTCGACAACAGGGCCATCAGGGCTGGGGTCACTCTACTACACATTTGGGCATGTGAGTGGATTCCAGTGCTCTGTTCAGTTGTCACACCGATTGTTCTAGAGATTGATGATCCTATCGTTTGGCGGTATGGGGGAACCCAGATTCACTTCACTCACACAGGTACAAGAGGCATTTCCCACTAGCGATAGGTGCTTGATGAGATGCGAGAGTTATTTTGGAGGCCCTAGATGGGTATAGGCTTGTGGTACGATGATCACTAGCAACTATTCTTTGCTATGTAGGACATATGGATGCAGGGTCATGAGCACACCATTGTAGAGTGGTACCTCCTAGATAGGGTAGCCCAATAGTTCGGCGAGGTTTAGGATAGGCCAAATGACTAGTACATGGTGATCTTTTCCCATTCTATGCAAGAGAAAACATGGGGCCAACCGATTCCAACACCGAAGGCAGTAGCCTCATTCAGGCAGCTAGTGGCTAGGCCATGGCCATATGATTAGGGAGCAACAGATGTAGGGGTTACTCAGGCCTTCAAAGCTTGGTTCAAGCCTCCTCTCCGATTGACAATTCTAGGCACAGTTATTCCATGATGGAGGTTGAGAGGCCGGTCTATTAGTAGAGGCAGGGGACAGGGAGGCAAAGGCAATGGTGATAGAGATGGTGACGAGGATAGGGGAGGAGACAACCCTCCTCCACATCAGACACCACCGCGAGACCAGGCACCCCCGCGGGCACCGACACCACCACGGGTAGAGGTTAAGAAGATTACCACACAAGATGATCAACCCAGGGACAAGGATAGAGTGGTTCCAGATTAGCAGCCACCGGGGCAGCTTGATCATAGAGATGCATTGATCCAGTAGTTGCAAGGTTAGGTACATATTTTGATGGCAGAGAGAGATTAGCCTAGGTAGCAGATCTTGAGAGTCACTTCTAAGAGGGACCAGGCCTAGACCGGGAGGGACTAGGAGATCAGTCGGAGATGATAGTAAGAGAATACTGCCTCATCCACCTAGGGCCAAATAGTATCCTTGAGGGCATAATGGGAGGTGGTTAGAGAGGTCAAGTACTATCAGCAACACTACAGGTAGGAAATGCCACCATCTGGTCAGGTGCAAGAATTTTCACAATAGACAAAGATGAGGCCTCTCGAGGACCATGGTGAGAGGCCAAAGAGGGAGGGGCATAGCCAGCAGGGCTAGCCTTTTGATCACAGATAGTTTTCCATTTTTGATCCATGGGCTTCGATTATTTTCCCTATTGTATCATGTACTTTGATGTATACACTTGATCTGATTATTGTATAATGACAGTTGTATTATTTTGATGATATATGTATATGAGATGATCCTACTTATGAGATGTTCTATGATGTATGATGTATGAATGCATTTTAATTTCCTATGTGCAATGAGATGTTATGAAATGCTTTTATTTTATGCTCATGCAATATGATGTGTGTTTCTACATGATGTGATGGTGATTATGGATGCATTTATTTTTGTACTTTTCTATGCATTTTGATGATAACCATGTGGATGCAATGTATGCAAATGATTTATGTACTGATATGCAAATAATTAATGATGCAAATGATATGCGACTGATTATGTAATGGGTGTTGATGATTTCTGTTATGCCCTTAATGATTCATGTATGATGTGAAATGAATGTAATGCAATGAATTCTTAAGATACTTAGAATAAAATATATATATTATTCCTCATAACTTAAGATGATGATAATGCGAGATGATATGATGTGGTATGATCTATATGATATGATATGAATTTATGCTGATGATTTTATGGATGTAGGGAAAATGTATTAGCAATATTTTGATCAACTATCATGATACCTTGTTAGTATGGAAAGAAGATAGAAGAAAAGAGATCCAACAAGTCATTAATATGATGATTTTCTTATCAGGAGTCAGGATTTTCAGAGGGCCAATTACTTTATGTTTGATAACACACTTAGGTACGATGCATCAAGGTATAATGAACCAGGATGGTGTTGTACCTAGTGTGATGTAATTTGACTCGACAATCAGATAGGAGTATTCCTGTTCACACTTAGCATACAAAACCTTATTCAAGATGTAGTTCAGAAATTCTAAGCATCTTGGACCAAAACATAGAAAAGAAAGCCTTCCTATGTAGTCAACAAGATACTTAAAACACCCTCCCTACAACCAAACAAAGCATGCATAACTAAGTTATTTTATAAGAGTATCCCACAAGTACAACAGATAAAAAGATAATGATCGTTGCCCCATTCCCTTCTCTCTAAACCTGTTTTTGTTTAGGAATCATTGAGAGGTTTGTGGAATGAGTGAAAAATAAGATAAATCCAAAGAAAGGATAAAGTAAACAAACAAGCTAATGTCCTTCATACTGCTAGCCAAGACTAAAATATAGTGGGGTACCTGATGCTGATGTCTAGTTTAGGAAGGATGCATCCTAGGACATGTTGTGATCAAGGTTTTGATGAGATTGACTAGATGATAAGCTATTGATACTCTGAGTTGACCAACTTGCTAGCTTACTGATCTAGACCTTGAGACTTTGATGATTAAGCTTTCACTTTAGAACCTGCTAGAATTGCTTCTAACTGAATCACTAAAGGGTGAAGATGATTGATTTATTATGAGTGATGATAATCGCGGGTGAGAGCGAGATGAGGCGGGTGCACCATTTTGGGTTTTCAAATATTTGAATGTTTTTGATGTTTTGAAAATGTTTTGAGGGTGTTTTGATTTTCAGACTAACTCAAAGAACTATCCTAGGGGTCTCAGGAGCTAATCCATAGATTAAACTTTCCTATGTTATACACGCAAAGACCACATAGTTTGACTGATGACAAACTTGACTCGATGATGAAAAAGATGGGAAAACAGATTGCCAGATTGCGACGGATGCCTAAGGATTGACCTAAAATGTCTCGGGGGATGATCAAAGATAAACCTTGCCTACGTTCAAGCTTAGAGATGATGTAGTTCAACAAGACAACTCTAATGAGATAATGCTTTGAATTTTTTGGATTTTGACATGTTTTGGATGTTTTTGGATTTTTGATATGATTTTCTGAATGTTTTTTGGATTTTTTGATTTTACAGAAGATCACCAGAATATACGTAAATCCGATCTGATGCAGGTATAGGAACATGCCCCCAGTGTAATGTGATAGACTACTTTGATAAAGGCAGGACAAACTGACCTTAGGAATATGCCAAGTAGTACCGGGGTGGAACATGATATGAGGACAAGATCAGACTATGGTATGGTTGCGAACGAATGATGGAAGGATAGATGGAATGTAATGGATAAGTGAGTGCACAAAATAGCCTGTGATAATCTTGGTGGATGGAGAGTGCTTTATTTATGCTTGGCATCTATTTTCCAGGTTTTCACCAAGGTACTTGTGCAAAGCACCATCAAAGTGGTTTTCGCTAGAGGACGATTTTTTTCTTTAATGTTTTCAATCCTTTTTCTGATTTTTTTGGACTTTTGCATTTTTTGATTTTTTTGTTGCCACCAAGACGCCTGTTTGCCAGGTTTTCATCAGGGGGACCATTTTTTCAAGATATTTTTCTGATTTGTTTGTACTTTTTGGTTCTATACCTTGCAAGATTTTAGGCATAATTTTTTTTGAGATGGAAGCTGTTCAGGGGCTCTTGCAGAGGCTCGCCTTCTGGTGTTGATAGTTGGTAGGATCCTGATTTAAATCTTGCTATGATGACGAAAGGTACCAACTAGTTGGGCTCAAATTTTCCTTTGCTTTCTATATTTGGCACATTCTTTTGGTTCGCTTTCAGAACAAGTTCGCCGACTTGGAAGGTGCGTCTCTTGATCTTCTTATTGTAGCTAAGCTTTAGGTGGTTCTGATAGAATTGTAGATGGTTGAGGGCATCCATGCACCGTTCATCTAATAACTCCAACTCATTTAACCTTGAAACTTGATATTCCTCATTTGTAATGAGGTTTTGCAGTGGTATCCTTAATGATGGGGGCTCGATCTCGATTGGGAGGATGGCTTATGATTCGTAGACCAGGGAGAATGGGGTGGCGCCTGTTGGCATGCGGATACTAGTGTGATAGGACCATAAGGCATGATTTAGCTACATATTCTAGTCATGACCAATGTCATTGACTGTCTTCTTAAGGATTTTCAAGATGGTTTTGTTGGTAGCTTCTGCTTGGCCATTACCTTGGGGATAGTACGAAGTAGAAAAGCGATGTTGGATTTTGAATTTTTCACATAAGTCATGGACATCCTGGTTTTTGAAAGGTGTCCTATTATCTGAGATAATAACTTGGGGGACACCGTACCAAAAAATGAGGTAGTTCAAGATGAATTTGGATATCTGCTTTCCAGTTATCTAGGTCATGGGAATTTCTTTGACCCACTTTGTAAAGTACTTCATGGTGGTGATGATGAATTTGTGGTCGTTAGCTAAGGTGGGTGTGATTTTTCTGATGAGATCAAGCCCCCACTGCGAGAACAACCAAGGAATAACAATAGGATGAAGCTCTTGAGATGGTGCATGAATAAGGTCTCCATGTTGCTGGCACTATAAAAACCTTCTGACAAAGTCGTGTGCCTCTCTTTCCATTATTGGCTAGTAGTATCTGGTTCTTAGCAACTTCTTAGCCAAGGTCATGCCACTCGAGTGCAAACCAAAAATGCCATTGTGTACCTTAGTCAGAGAAGTTAGGGCTTCCTCAAGATTTAAGCAATGCAACATGGTTCCTTCAATGCTCCTATGATAAAGGGTTTCTCCTAGGATGACAAAGCGGGTGGAATTTTTGATGAAGGCTCATTTAAGGTTTGAGGTTATATCAGTGTGCAAGACTCTTATTCTTAAGAAGGTATATACGTCATTATACCAGGGATCACTGGGACCAACAAGTTCACACACAAATTCAGACTCACGTACCTCGAATGCTGGTACGAGAAGCTACTCTACCAGGAATTCTTGCTTTGGGACGTTGCATGGGATTTCCAAAAATGATCCAATTGTCACCATTGCATCCACTACTCTGTTGTTTACTCTAGGTAGATGTTCAAATGTGATATTAGTGAATGAATCTTTGAGGCTCTCGACTAGCTTCTTATATGGAATTAGCTTATCATATTTTGTCTGATATTCATCATTTACCTGATTGATTACAAGCTAAGAGTCCCCATATACCTTTAGAACCATGATTTGCCATTGTACTGTAATCCTTAAGCCAATGACGAGAGCCTCATACTCTGCTATGTTGTTCATGCATGGAAATGACAATTTGTAAGACTTGGGTATGCAATCTCCTTGGGGAGTTATGAAGAAAATTCTTGCCCCTGATCCATGTTTCATGTGAGATCCATCAAAATACATCTTCCAGTGGTCTGCAATAGTTAGGCTGAATATTGATTCGTCTAGAATTTTGAAACAAGTGGGTTCTCTGCATAAATAGGAACCTCTGCTAGTTGATCTGTAATTACTTGTCCCTTGATAGCCTTATGCTCCACATATTCAATGTCATGTTTCATTAGTATCATGATCCACTTGGTTGTCCATCCTGTGAGAGTGGCTCTAGAAAGTAGGTATTTGAGAGGGTCTATCTTTGCAATCAGCTTGATTTGGTGAGCCAACATGTAGTGTCTAAATTTCTATGCTACAAATACAACTTCTAGACAATAGTTTTCAATGGGAATATAGTTTAGCTCGTGTCCCAGCATAGTTCTACTGATATAGTATATTGCTCTTTCTCTTCCATTTTCATTGTGTTGCGCTAATAGAGCATCGAGAGCTACCATGGTTGCTGAAATATATAGGATTAGTGGCTTTCCTGGAGTAGGTAACATTAACATTGGTGGCATAAGTGGATATTCTTTGATTTTACTAAATGCTTGATCATACTTGTCATCCCACTTGTATGCTACTCCCTTATGGAGTAGATGAGAATACGAGATCTATTTATCTGCCAATTGTGCTATGAATCTGTGGATGGATTGAAGCCTGCCTTGTAGACCTCTGAGCTATTTTAGTGTCCTGGGTGCTTCCATGTCGAGGATCCCGTTGAATTTGGCAGGATCCACTTCTATTCCTCATTGATACTATATGTCCTAGGAGTTTTCTTGATTGCACCCGAAAGACACCTTTCTTGGGGTTAAGTCTAACCTTATATTTCTCCAATCTATCAAAGATGACACTTAGAGTTGCTATGTGATCTTGTCTTTTCCTTGACTTGGAAAAAATATCATCCACATAATCTTTCATAGTTTTTTGAATCATGTCATGAAAAATTAGTGTCATGGCCCTTTGATATGTTGCTCTTGCATTCTTTAGCCCAAATGGTATCATGTTCCAGTAGTAGGTGCCCCATGGACATGTAAATGCTATCTTATGCTGGTCTTCCTTTGCTATCATAATCTAGTTGTACCTTGAGAATCCATCCATCAGTTATAGCATCTCATGTATGGCCATCATGTCCACTATCATATCGATGTTGGGTAGTGGAAAGTCATCCTTAGGACACACTTTGTTTAGGTCTCTAAAATTAGTGCAGATAAAGATGCCCCCATTCGGTTTTGAGACTGGCATAAGATTTGACACCCATTCCGAATAATAAATTGTGCGTATAAAGCCAAAATCCAAGAGATTCTATAATTCCACCTTGAATAGCAAGGCTATATGAGGGTGCATCTTTCTCAATTTTTGTCTCACTGGATTTGCCCCTGGATAGACAACTAAGTGATGAACCACAACTTCTAGATCGAGACCCGACATGTCAGAAAAGGTTCATGCGAAGTTCACCTTTCTTTATCTTAGAAATGTAGCCAACAGTTTTTGTTCTTTTGTCCGAAGTGATTCAACATAGAAGGTGATGTGTGGCATTGCTTTTATTACCAGATTGACGAGGTTGCACTGTTCCACTAAGACTATTGATTTCTCCTGATGAAGTGCAGTAGGGGGGAGATTGAATCCTTAATCCTCTGGTACCTCGGAGAGGTTTTCACCATTGGATGCATCCTTTATTTTTACTATTCTATGGTTAGAGTGTGCCATAGTGTGGTTTCAACTCAATGACCCTGAGCTTATTCTCATTCTTTTGCTTTTGCGACTGAAGGACTTAACCGTCTCCCCATAATAGGCTTGTGTGTCTAGTGTGATGTCGAATTCAGCTTTATGATCTTTGCATGGTACTGTATCCATTAGTCCCATGAATTATGAGAGTGCCTCATCATTTTGAATGTGTCTAGAACCGGTGGTCCTCGTTGGTTATAGTCAATAAGTTATGGGTAAACTAGGTTTATTTGCTGAATTTGGTGGTCTGACTCAATGGGTGAGGCACCAATCATGAGTAAGGAGGAGTGTTCAAAAAGTGTAGGTAGGCCGGTTATGGTATCCTCATCATCACTACTACTACAAACGTCAGTGATATCAAATGTGAAGTTATCCAATGACAAACCTGTTGATACAGGTAATTGAAGGGTGGTTGCTGATAACTGAGGAGGAGACCTGATTTCTCTAATAGGGGTACCTCTGCCATGTACGGTTATACTCAAAGGGGTACATACAAGGCCAATATTTCTCATTCATCTTTCTAAAATGATGGGCTCCAGTCATCCATCACTATTCTTTCCAAGGCTTTCATTACTGTTGTAGCCTATACCAAGCATCATTTGCAGTCCTTTGCTAGCTTCATCCATGGGTAGGGTGGGTGCGGGTCTTTCATATTGGAATAGTGAACTTGAAATGTCTCTTTCGTCCACATTTTCTTGGCTTGGATCCCCCAACGATAGAATCTAGAAGGGTCTACTTTGAAAGTGTGGATAGGCATTTCAACTGGTTGGGGTTGCCCATGTGACCTAGGAGATTGAGGTAACTCTCCTACAACAAAAGCTTTCTTCTTCATTTTCTAATCTACACACCCACTATCTTGGATCATGAGCTTGATGTCGGATATATCAGGGATGGAGGGTGTGGCTGTCGCAGAAATGAAGGTGAGGTTAGATGGATCTATATAGGGAGTGGATGGTCCCTCATCATTTTTTGGCACTTGGGGAATTTTTTAGAACTTGGCTTCCAAGTTTTTGCAATAGGCGGATGGCTTTGGATCACCATGTATTGTGACCTCCTCATTTTGATATGAAAATTTTACACATTGGTGAAATGTTGAGGCGACCACCTTCATCTCGTGGATCCATGGGCATCCCAAGAGGATATTGTAGGGTAAATCAAGGTCGATGACCTGACATGTGGTTTCCATAGTGATTGTCCCCACTTGGATTGGGATCTTGATAGTGCCTTGAGACACTCTTTCTTGGTCATCATATGATCTTATGGTAATGCCTTTGTTTTTATCAATGGAGTATTTTGAGATTCCCAAGTTCTTTATGAGTTTAAGTGAACAAATATTGAGGCCCGTGCCTCCATCCACCAAGACCCTTTTGACCTTTTTCTTGTGAACCAGCACTTGAAGGTGAAGTGCGCGATTGTGAGATGGCTGGGCGGGGAAGTCTTGATCAAAGAAGGTGAGGAGATTTGGGGTGACGATGTTACCAACCATAGCCTGGAATTGTTCCATATCAAGGTTAGCAGAGATAGTGGACATAGCTAATGCTTCATCAAGGATTTTCCTATGGGCGGCCGAAATTGTCAGTAACTCCATGATAGAGATTTGAGCAGGGGTTCTTTTTAGTTGGCCAATGACGTTATAATCATAGGGAATGACTTTCAGATTTGAGATGGGGGTCTTAGATGGCTGCGATGCCCCTACAATAATAACCTTGCTGCCGCGTGTGGTGACTCCACAATCAGCGTTGGCTCCTTTGACGCTAATGACAATGACCATTTCATCTATGCATGCGATGATGTCTTCGTATATAAGGTTTGCACTAGCATACTTTTGTTTCCCTTTATTGTTACCTTGGTTATTTCCTTGATTTTTTCCTTGATTTTTTCCCTGATTATGATTAGGTATTAGATTCATATATATTTTGAGATCTTGATTTGTAGCGGGTTGCTTGATATTTATGATTTTTTCCTCAATGAGATCTTGGATGATGTTTTTCAATCTCATGCAATTTGCAGTTGTATGCCCTTTGATTTTATGAAAATCACAAAGGAGGTTTTCATTGTACCATGGTGGTTTTGTTATGGGTTTTGCATATTGCTTAGAATTGGAAATTTTGATAAGATTCTCTTTAATGAGCTTCTTCATTATATATTCAATTGATTCCCCAAAGGCTGTGAACTTTCGCTTGGGAGGATACTTATTTCGGGGAGGTGGTCCTCCTTGATTGTTTAGGTTATTGATTTGATTGTTTAGAGGTAGTTGTTGTTGTGCTATCGTATTGGTTTGCACATTGTTGCGGTTGTGATTCTGTGGTTGATGATGGGTTTGAATATTTTTCTTGGGAGCACTAATGACAACCTTAGCATCAACTACTCCGTCGTTTGTGACATTTTAGTTCCTTGACCACGTGCGAGGTTTATCATTATAAATGGTGGATGGGTGGTTATAATTTTGTGTAGGAAACATCGATGCAACCCCTCGCGTAGTAAGGGCTCTTTTGATGTTGAGTGCCTTTGGGATCAATTGACCGTATGTTGTAATGTATTGCATTTTTAGATAGAACGCCAAGTTTTCATCCAGATTGGCTAGGATTGTGCAAACTTGTTGCTCTTTTGGCATGGTCCACTTGCTATGGTTGGCCTTGGATCACCATCTTTGCAAGAAGGAGGTGAATATCTCTCCTTTTCTTCTTTTTAGTGCTGATAGTTCCTCCAGACTAACATCTGTACCCATGTTGAATGCATAGTTTTTGAGGAATGCATCCACAATTTCTTGGAATGTTTTGATGTTTGTGGGTAGATGAGAGAACCATTCCATGGCGGGACCAGTCAGACTCTGAGGGAATAGTCGCATTAGATACATGTCATCATATGCAACTTCCATTCAATGCACTTGAAACTTCCTGACGTTATTTTTAGGGTTTCCCGTCCCATTATATTTATCAAATTTGGGGATTTCGAATCCCTTCGGGAATGGTACCATTGTAAGAATCCTATCAAAAGGATAGGGGCACAAATTGCCTAACGTTTTGGTTTTTGTCCTGACTGAAGCTCCAACACTTGCTATGAGAGTAGTTTGATCTAGGATGCAACATCATTTTGCGGATCGGGAGGTCGGATGAATGTGTTTTGAGGTGTTTGCGGTGTTTGATTAACGAGTAGGGTATTGGTGGGGGTTTGTTGTAAGCTTTGTTGTGTGTTTAAGGGCTTTTGATATGCTTGTATTTGTACCAACAACACTTGTTGTTGGTCCTGTTGCTGTTGTTCCAACAAAGCTTGTTGTTGGTCCTGCTGCTGTTGTTCCCACAAAGATTTTTGTTGGTCTAGCTACTATTGTGCCAAAAAAGATTGTTGTTGGTCTAGCTATTGTTGTGCCAAAAAATCTTGTTGTTGGTCAAGCTATTATTGGGCTAACAACACTTGTTGTTCGTCTAGTTGTTGTTGCGCCAATAAAGCTTGTTGTTGTGCCTGAAAGTCTGGTATGCCTGTTGATGGATTTCTTATAGTTGTGCATGGTACTGTGCTTGTCCCTATTGAGCCTAGTGTTGGGCTTGTGCTTGCTAGGTTGCTTGTGCCACTTGTGCAGCTTGTGCAACTTGTTGGGCTTGTGCAGCTTGAGCGACTTGTTGGGCGACTAATTGCGCTTGCACTTGTTAAGCAACCTACTGTGCAGCTCATTGGTTTTGTTGAAGTACTCTTTGGTGGGTGGATTTTTGGACTACCTGAATCATGGTGATGAATGAATTCGTCATGTTAGATTTTGGTGGAATCGATGGTGGATTGGGAATGGTGCTGACCATTGTGGTGAGTGGAAGGGTCGTGTTGGTGATCATAGTTTGGGTTGTGGGTGGTGTGATCGAGACGCTTGGTCCTTGGGAAACCATGCTTTGAGATATTTGGGGACTGGTGGATGTGTTGACCATTGTGGTGGCTTGAATTGTTTCCATCTGTTGTTGTGATACTAATGGAAAAATGAGGGGGTTTGATGTGACTCTTAGATTGCTTTGGTTTGGTAGATTGGTGGCAGGTAGGGGGGGAAGGCCCAACCAAAAAGGTCATATGAATGTCAGAAGTAATGGAGGGAATGATGGTGTGTTCCCTTGAAAAAGTGATGATGATGACAAATCAATGACTCCCCCTGTCCTGAATAACCCACCCTCTCCTTGCGAAATCATGGGGAGAGAAGTTTGTATGTTCAACGGATAGGTTGGCGTTGCATGAAATGAGGATGAGTCTGCATGATTATGGAAAGTAAGTGGGACATATGGGTGCAATGAATTTACCAGGACATAATTATTCGATGTGGTGTTGATTTTTATTTCTTTGTTGTTTACAAGGTGATGCTTTTGGATTTTGCGAAGCATGGTGCTTCCATTGTTAACAACTGGCGGGGTTGAAGTGATTGTTGACATGATTTGGGGAATATCTTGAGTGACATTTGGAAGTGATATTGGGTGTATGCTCATAAGAGGCCTTTCCATATTGGTACTTACATCAAAGTCAGAAGGGAGTTTAGCCCCTTCTTTTGTTAACGCACGTATATATAGGAGGGATTAAGTTTCAATAGTGCATTGACAATTCTATGATTATCAAGATTTTGAACCATTTTAGTTATTTCCTCTTGCATCATTCCCAAGTCATTATCGGTGATGTCCTCTACATGGCCTTCCTCTTGAGGGTTTTGCGGTGGCAGAGAGGATTTGTTTGGAGGATTGCTTGATCCTGCAAGGTTTATTTCAGAGGTCGTTTGACTTAGGTCACTTGAAGTCGATGGTTCCTTAGTGATTTTGATGTTCCTCTTGTGTTGTGATCTTGTTTGAACCATAAAATAGAGATTGTTTGATCTTAATATTAGGCACAAAAGGAGAAGAAATAGGAAAGTCTAAGGATCAAAAACAATCATGGGGATGAGATAAATAGAAGATGGATGATGCAGATGAGTGAAACTCTTGAAGAACCTTGGGGGTGATGCTAAAATTTTTAGGGATTGAATTGATTTGGTTTGGTTTTTATTTAAGGATAGTTTGACTAGGTGTGTAAAGAAAAACAAGATGATAATGAACTTGTAAACCTTAGGAAGTTTTGTTATCCTAGAGAAAACTTGTACAAGAGAAAGAATTGACTAAGTGCATTGAGCCAATCAAAGTGATTTTGAACTTGTAAACCTTAGGAAGTTGTGTTATCCTAGAGGTAAATTCATTCAAGAGGATTGATAATTTGACTAAGTGTATTAAGTAAAACAAGGTGATGTTGATTTTGCCTAATAGTTTAGCATGAATGATGTTTCAAAGTTCTCAAGAATTTTTTGGTGAGATGAGATTTGATTTTGATGATTGAGGGATGGATGAGAGTGATGATTTTAATCCTAGATTTGATCTAGACAAGACTCTTTCTTACAAGGCCTTGGTATTAAACAACATGCCATACTTCCTATGTGAGAAAAGAAAACCTTTGAAAAAGAGTTGGATTTTGTCAAGATAATAGAACTCATACAAACTTGGGTTGTTATTTGAAGCCTTCTTATAGAAATTATATACCAATATTTCTCTAACTTCAAGAAGCATTTCAAGATGCTCCATATGAGCTTTTGGGCTAATCTTCTTGAGCCTTGGTTTTTGGATTTTGATTTTACGGGAAATAATTTGAGAGAACACATGTGTGAGGTCTAATTTTCCTTATCTTTTCTTAATGAGTTCCTTTTATCAAAAACAATTTCTTCATTAAAAATTTCAAACTAAATGTCTATGTCTCAATTCCTTTTCATTCCACAAGGTCCATTATGTGAAAATCAAGGTTTCAAGAGCATAGTTCCCTAAGTTGACTTTAGTGAAAACAAATGATGATTAAACCCAAGTACTTATAAACCTCTAAGGATGGAATCCTTAGGGTAAGCAAGAGCACATAGATTCGTCAAGGGTATTTGTTTCCTCCAAAGGGTTTGAAATTTTGAAGCCTTTGTGAATGTTCGTTTCCCAATGTTTTAGATCCAAGCAAAGTGTTTTGATTTCAAGAACATGTACAATCCCTATGCTGAAAAGACAATATTTGTTGGGATCCCACTTGGATAAATCCAGCTACACATATTTAGTGTGGATGATTAGATGCTTGACCACATTAGCTCCCCCTTACAGTGCACTCGATTCTCAGGTCAATCAAGCATTAGTACCCATGAATCTCCCATGGCATACTTTTCATCTCTACAATAGAACCACATGTATACATGGGGTAGCTTCAAAGGACATGACCTTTTGCACCAAGAAATGGATAGGATTTCTGCCTTTGCTAAATAAGGGGTTGTAATGTAGGCATTCTATTCGTGGGGGACTATCCATGTGGTGAGAGACCATTACTGCCCTTCTCGTCAGAATAATCCTCGTGATATTGGCCTTTGCTCCAATATCCACACTTATATCCCTGGTGGAAGTTTCTTGGATTTAGCGTGTTCCCGGCTGGGTCGTTCCCTTGGGTGACTACTTTTTCCCACAAGGTAGGCCCGCTAAGATAAACAAAAGCAAGCAAGCATATCCCGTAGTTCAATCAACCTTCCTTGAAAAACAAAGGGAGAACACTTACAATATACCACGCTCACACAAGCAAGATTGGTTCAATTTTAATCCCAAAATGAAATGTGGAGGTAATTACCTTACTCAACTTAAGATTACAAAAGGGATTTTGATTCTCAAGATTGCTGTGAGGTGCGAGAGAAGTGCATACATCCTTTTGATGGTATTAATTTGAGTAAACAATTACAAAAAGAAATAACACTTGTTCATTTTAAGTCCACAAAGAAAAAGTGATTTCTTTTTATAGCACCAAATCAAATGTGGGATTTTCCTTGTTCAATTGTTAAACCTTAAACCAAATCTAGAAAAAAATTCTAAAGTTCTTTTTAAGCCTTTTGTTTGCAAAATTTGAAAGAAAAATTGTATTGTTCTTTTTATGGCCCAAAAGAAAATTTAGTGTTCCTTAAAGTATGAAAGATAACAAATTTCTTAAGAGAGATTGGGAATTCTCTAAGAGTGTTAAACAACACTAAAGCGTTTAAAAACACTTTGTATAAGATGAGAATGATGTCATAATGTAGCCTTCCACTTTGCTTTCCTCCTTTCCCTAACCTAAAAAATGATTAAAACCAAAAGATACAGAGACAAAAAATAGGTTAATAGTTCAAAAAGATGAAAACAAAATGGCACATGTCAAAAAATATCAAATTTGAACTTTTTACTATCACCCAACGACGTCATTAGAAAATGCGGTGGAGTGTGTTGGTCAATTTTCCATGTCTACAAGAGCCACTTGTCAAAGTGGCACAACTTCTATCAAATCCAGAAACTATGCTTAAGTCACAATGCGATGAGATGCCACTTGCGTCTGCATGTGCCATATAAAAGGAAAAAGTGAGGTTCCTATTTTATCAAGCGCTCGCTCCCCTTGAAGACACATGTCAAGGTGGTGTAATCTGAAGGAGATTTTAAGCATCGTAAGAAATATCTGATGTGTGGTTGGCTAAAAATTTTGGTAGTTGTTGAAGAGTGGCTAACCCACGTGCATCTTATGGAATGGATGCTCATCATCGACACTCAATTATGAAGGCTCATGGGAGGTTGCAGAGGAGATTGTGGAGGTAAAAGATGGCATCATCACCCCCATTAGGGGTTGATCATGATTGCCTAACAGTACGACTATTTCAATGGTCTAGATGGAGATGAGGTTTGTAGGCATGAGAGGGGAATATTTTATATTTTGACAATTCTACTTATGAATTCTCATATTGTTAGAGATTAATTTTCATATTTAAGCCCTATGTGGAATTATTTAGGGGGGTTTGGTTATTTTTAAAGAACCAAACTTAGTCTCAACTATTATCTATGAATTTTCCATAATTCAATAGTCAACAATAGTGAGGATTGGCCAACGAATAGGTAGAAGCTTTCTAGGCTTTACCTTTACACTTCAGGCTCTGCAAGACCCAAGAGTGTGATCCTTACAATGTTTAAAATGATACTCTTGTGCCAAATTACCATGAACATTGTGAATAATAGATACATTCCTATAAGTAGCTCTAAATAGATATAATCCTTCAATAATTTGGTTGATCCTTTAACAAATTACTATCTAAAGCAAGGAATGGGTGGATTCTCATAGAATTTTACTACAATTAAAGGTGTGTAAGTGATTTTCATCAACATTGCATTTTTGATAGGCATGGGCTGAATCATTGATATATATGACAACCAAATTAATAGGCCGGTGTTTTATCCATGGGTGACAAATTCAAATTTGCAACAAACTATAATACATCACTAATTAAACCTAGCATTCATAGAATATTATGCTATTAATTTGAAATAACACAACTCAAGATCTTGAGGAACATAAAATACTTATTGATCCTTGTACTTCATCACATAGACCTATGATTTCATTAAAGCATTTAATTAATTCTTTGAACTAAAGCATAAATAAAACCATACATTCAACCAAAATGACTGAAGACAAATAAAAGATACTTGATCATTTTATTCATAATTTAAGAAACAAAGTACACAAGAGAGAAATTGTTCTAGAATTTGCATTTCTCATTCAAATGACATTACTGTTGTAAAACTATTATGCCAATTACAAACTAGAATTCATACCTAAGACTCAAAACTATTATATTCCTTTGTGCTTGATTTATAAAATTATTATTATATGAGTTCAAAACTAGACCAAATAAAAAACCAGCCAATTGGCCTTGAATTCCCATTTATAGAAACATGGGAGCAACAAGCTTCAGGCCAAATTACACTTACAGTCACATTTTACATTTTTCATTCATTTGCAATTGAATTTTAAAACTTCCCCAAGCGGTTATATTTTCATTTCCACAAGGGGGAAAACACATACGAAAAAAAATCATTTCCATTCGTTGAAGAAGATTTTCCCACCTTCCAGAAAGCATATGTCACCCATTGTAGTAGCATCAAAACCTCATCTTCACGAGTCAAAATATCCTCCACGTGCACATCCACATTAACAACTATCTGACCTCTTGAAATTTCCAACATGGGAACAAAGTTTGGGAATCTTTTGATTATTATGTCTACAAGGTCATATCATCTTGCCAATTCAAGAATCAAATCCACCTCCACAAACACATTGGGGAAAACCAATTTACCAATATCAAAAGTCCATAAATGATAGATGGGGTGACTTGAAAATCTCCTTTTGAAAGTATATATAAATAAATTCCAACCACTTTGTGGTAGCACCATATCACCTACCCCAACATCTAAATCTTGAAAATGAGCTGTCAATACCCCATTCACCAGTTTTTGTCTTTCCCACAGGTTTAACTTCTATAGCAAGGTACATATAGGCTTCTTCCATAAACCTAGACTAGTCTCTTTTGATAGTTCTCTTCTTTGTAGGTGCCTTTGGCACCTTTGGCTTAGGTTTGGGTGTGTCATCTCGAGGTTCAGGTATTTTGACCTTTTTCTGCTTAGGTTTCCTCTCTGGTTTGGTGGAAGATTCATTGGGTTCACTCATTTTTACAATGCAATAAAACCAGGGTTCCAAGATAAATATGAATTACAATTTTATTCTTTGAATTCATAGGGTTCATACTCAATTTCAAACAAAATTCAATATTCTACCCCAAACCATACATATAACAATTGCAATTCCCTTGCTAACAAAGAGCAACAATCCTAAATTGAAAACTCTAACTACTTACTCAATTCCTCAATCACCTAGTGCTATAAAACTACTCATGGAGGTCTAGAATTCAAATTACCCAGGAAAACTAGTAGGTTGTTCCTCAAAATTTTCTTTGCCTGGATATTTTCCTTCTTTTCTTCACTTGAATCATTCTTCAGCTCTTGATGATTTCAATTATGGAATAAAATGATCAACAACCCTCTTTATGACTCAGAGATGGAGTGTCTTCTCCATTAATGTCTAATAGATAGCTCATGTGAGGGAATTGACAAGTATTCGTTCAAGTTTAAATTCCAGTCATTGATCATCTTTGATTTAAAACATGATCTATCGTTCTCCTTTACCATCACTTTATTCCTTCACAAATGTGCTTTAAAACAATGATGATATCCTATTTAATAATCAAGATACTGAGAGGGGGGGCATGAATTAGTATCTTCTCAAACTCATTGAACAAACACCGTCAATTACTTTAATGCATATAACAGAGAAGAGCAAGAACAAATCATGAAATCACACAACACATAAACACAAAAGTTTTACATGGAAAACCCAATGAGGGAAAAGCTGCGGTGAGGATTAGCTCACAACATATAGTAGCTCCAAAAATTGGATACAAAAGAGGCTCACTGCCAAATACAAAAGCTCACTACTTACAGGTAGGACTTATTGTCCAAAAGAGAGAGGCTCACTGCCTACAAAGGATTACAGTAAAAAAAATGGCTTCACAGCTAGAATATGAACTGGTAAGAGTGCACCTAACAAGTGTTGATTCAGTTCCTTTGATGCTCAGAGAATTCACATGCCAATAGACTAATATTTTATCTTCTTCGCATTCACATACTACTCGCACATCACACTTCCACTTCCACTTCCTTCGATCTCCAAAATATCCTGTATATATGACATGTTCACAAGCATCAATTAGGTTGGCCTAACAGGATGCAACACATATTTTCGAAGAAGATATCTATCGGCTTCATACAAAAATTCTCCAAAGGTAATTCAACTGCATGGTGCACTATGTTATGTCGGCTGGGATCAAGAATACATGTTAAGCCATTAAATGATTATTAGGTCGGCCATGGATAGACCTAATAGAAAAATACAACAAAAAACCGATGAAAACTCACCATCTAATCATATGAGCATATGAAAAATGCATTCATACATGCTTCCAACATTCATAATTTTTTTCCCAAAATCTTGAACAACGATAATCACTGAAAGGAAAATGTGGACCAAAATACCGCACCAGAACACCAGAGGATGTATACTTGTTCTTTATATCGGTTCAAGGTACTGAACCCATATGATACCTTAAGCAACATGGTGACATCAATGGCAACAGAAAAGACTAATATTATTCATTCTTCCAACAATCTCCCCCTTTGTCATTGATGGCAACATGTGCCAAAAAAAATGTATCTCTCCAAAATCTCTTCCCCCAAAATTCTCCAAATCTCTCCCCCTTTGACATCAATGGAAAGGGCGACCACAACAAAAATTTCAAGTAAAGATAGCACTCTTCACCTGAAACACCTTCTTGTACCTCTCTTTCATAACTAGAAGGATCTTCTTCCAGAAAACACAACAAAATCCATTCTCGTGCACATGCTCTCCAACAAGCCCAACAATGTAAATGAGGATGACCAATCTACAGATGAGCATTAAATTTCACAATCTTCTGCATCATGGAGTATTCCAGAGAGATGATCTAATCGGACCTCAACAATTTCCTTAACAATCCATAAGGTTTTCACCACATATTCTCTGACTTTGAATAGTAATCAATTCTTCTTGCAATCCACCATCTCTCATCCTTTTTTTCCTTTTTTTGTCTTCAAAGATATCAAAATTCTTTCCAATGATGTTCATTTCAGATTCAATTGCTTCAATCTTACTTCTAAACTTGTCCATCGCAGCAGGCCACTAGAGACAATACTTGTAGATATCTGACATTTCTCTGATGCATTTCTTTGTCTCATTAATATGTTCAGATAACCTCTGCTTAGGTTTAACACATCTCTTTTTAACCATGGCTTCTAACCTACATCCTTCTAAACCTTCCTGTAGCATTATTTCTTCAATAACTTCAACTAAATTATTCGGTAAAGAATCAAAAACATTGAAACATCAATACCTTTTCTAAGCAGATACTTAACTAGAGCATCAACGATCTTGATTCTGTCCACCATAGAGGATGCATTCCATAGTTCACCAATTTTCTTCATCTTACCTTTAACTATCATTGTTCGGATATCATCTGGATCAAAAGATTTAGATCTAGACTGAGATTCTTCTTTGTCTTCCTTCTCTTCTGGAATGGTGATGATGTTTTCTGAGATAAATTTTCACTTTTTAGATTCCAGAGGGGAATCACCAATGACAACTTCCAATTCCTTTGTTCCAGAGGATGAACCCTCCTCAAATCAACTAGATACAGTCATACCGGAGCACATATCCTTCTGCAAGGATAAGAAAGATACTTTACAAACACTTGCGTTGTCCTCCATGCCTTCCAAATATTTGTGGATTTGCTTTCCAACAAGAATCCCAAATTCCCACTTAACATTTTCCTTTCTCGATAGCGAGTCCAAAAGGTAAAATACCAGACATGTAAGTAAAGACCCAAAATGGAAAGGGTATCCCTCTACCAACAACATCCGTACATTTTCAGTAAGATTTTCCAAAATCAAGCCACATAGATCAAATTTATTATTCTCCTTTACCATTTTGTACGCCAGATACACAACAATAGTCAAAGTGGAACTATTTCAATTTTTGAAATAAATTTTGTAGGAAACACCATATGAAACATACCTTACGGCGAGGTTGACAAAAGAATTTATCAACAAGGCTCAAGGTTCTTTGTTTATTCTTGTCAGCTCCTCCACTTCTTTGTATTTTATGGTTTTCTTTTTGGGGAGGTCTCCAATACTACATAACCTGGTGATAGCTTCAATCGCTTCCTTTGTAACAGGGTAGGGTTTTTCCAACACAATGCTACCATTCTTGAATTTACTGAAAAGAAACACGATGAATTCTCTATGAGTAAACCAAGGGAACTCTCCCCACAAATCCAAGCTTAGAGTTTTGATGTTCTGCAAATCATTCAACTCTAACCCTAATTCCATTTTATTTATCTTTTGATGATAGAATTCTTCCAGTTCAACTCCTTTTAGCCTCAGTGGAATATTTCCACTGGATCCTCTATTAATCGATTCCATCATAGCATTCAATTTCTTCAAATTTTTCCTTACATAATCAAAATTCTTTCCTTACCTTCCTCTGTAGCCACGAGAGAGAAACATCCGTCACTTGTTCTTGATAAGTCATTCTTTGAGTTCTTCAAATGCATAGGTTTGTAAAATTTTGCTGTATACACCATCACTCTGCTCTAATTCACATGAAATGCAAAAAGCTGATAAATTTTTTTTCTTCCACTGCACTGAGAAACCCTAATTTACTCTACAAGCAAAACTTCTTACACTTTTTCTTCCGGTTTATTTTGCATAACCTCTATCCATCCAGTCTTTACAACATATCCTCATTCTAACATATAACACACCACATCTCTAGGGGGTTCAAACAATTTTTTGTTAAGGCTCCCCCTAAGACTATGCTAGATCTAATTCCCAGAGGATTCATCTTCACTAGATGAGGGCACAGATGCATCTGTCATCTTTGGCTCTTCTTTCTTCTTCCATATCTTGTTCATTTCTTGATTAATCTCATCTTTGTAAATATTCTTCATAGGCTCATCTTCCTTTACCAGAGCAGACTTCTTTTCCTTTTTACTTCTGCATACTTTTGAAATATGTCCCAATTTTTTGCAATTGTAGCAAACAACATTTCTGTAATTTGTTTTTCCTCCATTAACACCTGATCTGCACTGATTTTCTTTGTGTCCAAGCTTGTTACAATTATAGCAATAGACATCAAATGATTGATTCATTCTACCACCATGAAACCTATTTATCATCACCCGACTAATCATCTTCACTTTAGATATGCATTCAGTAGCTCTATGTCCAATTTTCTTGCATGTATAACATTGTTCGAAGAAGGAACCAAAAAAATGATTCATCCTACTCTTGCACTCAGTTGCCTTATGACTGTAGGCAGGGAAAAATATATAATCTAAGATCTTATTAGATTAAGATTCATATTTTCACCATCCTCAATGCACCTGTAAAACATACACATGCAAAATGAATATTCTAATCTAAACAAACATGCATGTCACCAGGGATTCACTCCATTGTTCTTCTTAGGCTCACATGAGAATGCAAGCTTCGAAGGATTCGACTGTTGATGGAATGTTGATTGCTCAATATGGCAACATGACGATATGATGATGAAAAGTTATAGAATGAATTTGACAGAGTGATGGTACTGGAAGAAGTCGATTCAAAATGGCTTGTGAGAGGTCGTATTTATAGAATTTTGATGTGGATGGAGAAGAAGATTTGATAAGATTTGATTTTTGACAAAAGAGGAAATACAACGAGATGGGATAAGATTCTAATAAAATAGAAAGATTTTGATTTTGTATTTTAAAGGAAATAAATCCTAAAAAAGACATGAAGGATAATTGATGAATTATCTAATTAAATAAATTAATTAGATACACATGAGTTCTAATTTTAGAAAGAAAGCGAGAAGATATTTTAAGATTTTATTAATTAAATAAATATTTGATTTATTTAAATAATGTTAGATTTATGACTTCATTAATTAAATAATATAAATTATTTAATTAACATTAGAAGAATGAAGAGATTATGAATAGAAATGATGTAAATGAAATTAGTCAAATAATTAATGTTTATTTAACTAATTAGATGATGACATGGGTACCTAGGGAAAAATATGCTACAAGATGTCCAAATGACCTAATGTTACGACATGGCATTGTAAGAGGACATTTTTGGGTGTCTACAATGATCAAATTTATTATATGAAAAGTAAACACCATTGAACGATGGGTAACCTTGGGAATTTGGTTGTCTAATAGGCAATCTTCTTCTTGGATTTATTTTCTACTTCCCTTTGTCTTGAGTCTTCTGATTATCCATAGGATTTGAGTTTTGCACATTTTCACTAGCATCATTTCCCAACCCACCTTTGTCTTTAGAAGGTCTATGTCCTGCTATCAATTCATCAAGCTTGGTGGAGGTTGATTTGAAGTTATCTTCACAAAGCTTTCCTTTCTCCAGATCTTCTTTTAGATTCATCACTTCCTGTTCAAGCCTTGAGGATACATTAGACTTACTTTGTACCACTATATTCAGACACTCCTCAACTCTCTTCTTTTCATCCAATTTCACCTTTAATCCAACAATCTTTTCATTTTCTTGTTTCAATTTCTCACTCACTTCTTTATGTCTTTCTTTGAATTTCTTTAGTTTCTCTTTGAATTTTTGGATGGATTCATTTGATTCATCAATATTTTCTTTCAGATATTGGTTTTCAATTTCTGCCTTGTCAAGATCTTCAAGAGCAGTCTAAAGCTCTTCTTTATCCATTTGTTCAATCTCAGGATCTTTCTCAAGCTGTTAGACTTCCTTAGAGGAACTAGAGCTCTGATACCAATTGTTGAATATTCAAGATACTGAGAGGGGGAGTGAATCAGTATCTTCTCAAACAAAAAACACCATCAATTACTTTAATGAATATAATAGAGAAGAGAAAGAAAAAATCATGAAATCACACAACACATAAACACCAAAATTCTACGTGGAAAATCCAATGAGGCAAAAACCACAGTGAGGATTAGCTCAAAATATATAGTAGTTCCACAAACTAGATACAAAAGAGGCTCACTGCCAAATAAAAAAGCTCACTGCTTATAGGTAGGACTCACTATCCAAAAGAGAGAGAATCACTTCCTACAAAGGATTATAGTAACAAAAATGGCTTCACAACCATAATATGAACTGGTAAGAGTGCACCTAACAAGTGTTGATTCAGTTCCTTTGATGCTTAGAGAATTTGCATGCTAGTAGACTGATATTCACTCTTCTTCACATTCACATACTACTCACACATCACACTTCCACTTCCACTTCCTTCAATCTCCAAACTATCCTATATTTATATGACATGTCCACAAGCATCAATTAGGTTAGCCTAATTGGAAGCAACACATATTTTCCAAGAAGATAGCTATCAGCTTCATACAAAAATTCTCCAAAGGTAATTCAACCATGTGGCACGCTATCTTATGTCGGTTGGGATCAAGAATACATGTTAAGCCATTAATTGATTATTAGGTCGGCCATAGATAGACCTAATAGAAAAATGCAACATCAAATCGATGCCAACTCTCCATCTGATCATATGAGCATACAAAAAATGTATTCATACATGCTTCCAACAGTCATAAATTTTTTCCCAAAATCTCAAACAACAATAATCATCGGAGGGGAAATGCAGACCAAAATATCAAAGCAGAACACCAGAGGATGTAAACCTATTCTTCATATTGGTTTAGGGTACCAGACCCATCTGATACCTTAAACAACATGGTGACATCAATGAGAACACAAAAGACCCATCTTCTTCATTCTGCCAACATATCTAAGGTAGCTGCCATGTAGCCACCGACATGTTGATTAACCCCTTTAGAACTCCATCTCTCATCACATCAATACTTTGAAGTTAGGCCCATACTTTAATGATGAGTGATAATAACTCTGATGGAGGGAATATTTTCTATCAGATTCTTCGTTGCTTGTTGTTGAATTGTTACAAAGTTACATTTATACTTCAACAAAGAGAAAATCCCAGCAATACAAAGATACTAGCCTTAGTCCATCACTTTTCGTTGTATTTGATTTGGAGATGAAAGTTCTTTCTGTGACGGGAAAAGTAAGTGATGAGACAAAATACTGACAAGTGGCATGATCACAACCCTCCATTCTCAAGCTTCCTATCGCTCATTGCTATATTTGAAAAAAGCGATAAATTTTTTTTATGATGGTGCGATATAAGGGAGAAATTTTGTTCATCGTGCTTCACTGAAGTGGAACTAGGAACCAAAAGTCTTCAATGATAAGTGATATGAAAGATATATAGCTCATCATTCATCATGGTAGTTAAATATGAAGACCAAACATTTTCAGTGCTACACGATACAAAGGGAATTTAAAGGCTCATCACTCATTGTCGTAATGAACCCGATGAGCAAAAAGACTTCGATGATGAGCGATACAAGGAATTAAGTGGCAAAAATATGCATGTGCATAAAGTTTGTTTTAAAAGAGGGACCACCTAGGAGAAATGTAAGACAAGGCCTCAAAAGGACCTAAGATTATTTGCAAAGGATGTAAAGGCCAAATAATTTAGATATTTTAACTTTATAAAAATTAAATCCCTAGACCAAAGTGATGAGGGAAAATTTGTGCGATGGGTAAACAAGGAATTCTAACCACCGGGGGCCAGTAACTGAATGAACCCAAAGGGATAAGATATAACTAAGGTGACTTGGAACCAACCATAATAGGTCAACGAAGGGTTAGACCCAATAACAAGGGTTTTGAAAGATATGAAAACATGCTAAGTAAGAACCCACACATAGCATAAAACCCTGAACCCCATTCACATTAGACCATAAACCACTTAAGTAAAATAATTTTAGACTAGTGGAACTAGAGAATTTGAAGGTTCCACTAGTGGCTCCAACTGGGGATGCATGCCTTTTGCAGGCATGGCAAGATTTTAGATCTCATGGTTGAAGCAGACCAAGCACAAGGATACCATAAAACAAGGACTTTCCCAGACAAGGAAAGAAGACTAGACCCAAGCAAACCAACATATATACAAAATTTATAGGACTGCATAATGTACATTGAAAAGAGCATATTTCAAGAGAAATATGGCTTCAAGAATTGTCCATGTACTAGCAGTTCAAGAAGTTCACCTGTCAAGCTTTGTAGAAATTATGAGTCCTCACCATGTATGTTAGACATTAGATAAGGGCTTAACCATAGTGCCTCAAAATTTCCATGCTTTCCCTTATCTCGAGCTCTTGCATTCCACATCAATACCATACTTCCCACCTCAAATTTTCTAGGAGAAGACTTTTTTTATCATGCAAGTGTTTGAATTGTAGTTGCATCTCTACATTCTTGTCATAAGATTCTCTTCTAGTTTCATATAACTATATGATATTATCAATCCTATGTTTCATTTCATCACAGAGGTTCTCATCATACTCCTGTACAAACTTGTACATTGTTACCAGATTATTCTAAGGCAACCTAGTGTCTAAACCATACACTAAGCTAAAAGGTGAATGTCCTATGGATTTCTTAATAGTAACTCTATCAACCCAAAGTACAAGCTTCAAATTTGAATCCCAGGCCTTCTTATTCTTCTCAATCACTCTTTTGATGATTTTCATTAAACTTTTGTTTCTAGACTCAGCTTGTCCATTTCCTTGAGGATGATAAGGTGAAGAATAAGAAATTTTTATTCCATGTTTGTCACAAAATTCCTTGAACTCATCAGACCTGAAACACATGGCATTATCTGATATAATCTTCTCTAGGACTCTAAATCTGATCAGGATGTTTTTCATTAGGAAATCAATAACCAATTTACTTGTTGCTTTCTTTGTGGGGATTGCTTCACCCACTTTGTGAAATAGTTATTTGAAACAAGGATCCATGAATTCCCCCACTATATTTTTCTAATATTTCACCAATGAAGTCAATACCCCATTGTTGAAAAGGGGCCTAAACAAAAATAGGCTTGTGTGATAAGCCTCCTAAAAACATTAGCTTCCCTACAAATCTCTGGCAAGCATTACAATTTTTGACAAATTGTGGGCATCCTTAAAAACTATGGCCCTCAAAATCTTATGAGAAGTTGTTTTAGCCATGTAACGGCTACCACACACTCCATTGTTCATTTCTTGCAAAATTTCTAATACTTGTTTGCCATCAACACACTTGAGAAATACTCCCTTTGGGATTCTCCACCATAATTCATTGTCAATGATGACATACTTAATGACATGTAATTTTAATGTTCTCCTCTCATTATCTACCATATCCTTAGGACACTACATAGTTTTAAAGTACTGAACAATCCTTCTATACCACCCACAATTCTGCATGTCACAGATAGGTGCAACATCAACACACTCAACCTGATTTATTTGATTTGCTTCCAAGTTGGTTTTTGCCATCATCTTAGCTAAACCTTTTCCTCTCACCAACTTAGTGATTTGAACATCAATGTTAAACTCTCTGATCTTGTTGATCCATCTACACCATCTGCCTGTGGTCTCCTATTGAGTGAAGATGTACTTCATTGTAGCAGTTGGCACAAACACTATGACTGTAGCTCCCATCAAGTATGTTCTAAACTTATTCACAACCTTGACCAAAGCATAGGCCTACTTCTCAGTCATGTCATACTTGAGTTTTTATGCCTACAAGGTCTTACTAAATAATGTGATAGGATACTCAAAACCCTCATCATTTTCTGCAAGAACACAACATCAATAGTATGTAAAGAAGCCAGGGAGAAAATATGCATAGGCTTGGAAAAATCTAGAGATTTTAGGACTACAACCTCTTTGATAGCTTTTTTTATGCTCTTGAATGCCTAACTAGGCTCCTCACTCCATACCACCTTCTCTCCTTTCTTCAACATCTTAGAAATAGGTCTTGTAATCTTAGAAACGTTAGTGACGAACCTTCTTAAGAAGTTGAGTTGACCAAAAACTTATTGGATACCCTTAGCATTTTTTGACTATGGAATCTTGTCTATGGTAGCTACTCTCTCAGGGTCAATCCTTATCCCATCCTTAGACACAATGTGGCCCAGTAGCTTACCTTCCTTCACTCAAAACACATAGTTTTCAATATATAATGAAATCCAATACTCAAGTGCTTTCTTAAGCACTTTCTCTAGATGCATACAATGATCTTCCTCTTTTTTACTAAATGCAGTTAAGTCATCTTGATACATGACTAAGAATATGTCTATGAAATCAAAAAATACTACATCCATGGCTCTCTAAAACATAGCCCCTGCATTTTTCAATCCAAATAACATTTTGACATAGACATAAGTGCCCCATGGGGTTGTGAAAGTTGTTTTATACTAAGATTCTTTTACCACCACTTGATTATAACATGAGAACCCATCCATCATAGATAGAAGCTCACAACTTGTTACCTTTTATAATGTGGCTTCCATGTTTGGAAAAGGATAATTATCCTTTAAAGATGACACATTCAAGTTCTTGGATTCAACACAGAGTCTAATATTACCATTTTTCTTCCTAACTAGGACAAGATTTGAAAACCAGGTTGAATGCTTGATAGGCTTAATAATCCCAACATCCCTCAACTTCACAAGTTCTTCCTAAATTTTAGGTTACAAAGGGATTTATTGGCCTCTTATTTTGATTGAAAGGCTTAGCATCTAGTTTCAAAGGTACTTCATGTTGAAATAGCTCTTCTCTATATGCCTTCAGGTCATCATATGACCATGCAAACACATGTCTATATTTACTCAACAAGGCAGTTAGAACTGTCTTAACTTGAGGTTTCATCTTTTTCCTAATATACACCTTCTTTGGAGCATTCTTTTTTCCAATATTGATTTCTTCCAAATCATCTTTGTGAGTAGATGTCTGCTTGGAATTGCTTCTATTAGGTCCATTAAACACCCTTTGCAATGCTACCAACCCTTTGGGATTTTTTTTGGTTTTCAATTGGATAATATCATTCCCAAATAGGTCTCCTTACAGTCCACTTCTTCCACAAAGGCCACAAAATCAATCTCCTGACCCTCCTATTCATCTATGCACTACAAGAACCTCAAGATGTCACCAAATGTCATTAAAAACTTGCCAATTATTGATGTTGTCAGAAAATGAAGGTCTAACCCGCACTTCAAATTTTGAAATGCCAACAAATGTAATATCATTTGTTAAGAGGGCAATGTTAGTAAGTAATTTTTCTACTCTATTGTTTCCCCTATCAGACCAATCAAGGCCAAACGCATCAAAATGTTCAGTAGAATCCCAAACAACATTTCTATATTGCCTTAATATGGTATTCTTTGATGCATATTTTCCTCTCACCTGAGAAACTACAAGTTCTGAGTCTCCAATGAATCTTAACTTCTTAATGCAATATTTCTCAACCAACCTCAACCCTAGTAGAAAATCTTCATGCTCGGCTACATTATTTGTGCAAGCAAACAATAATTGAAATGAAAAATTGAAGGTATTACCACTAGGATAAATAAGTATGACCCCCGCACTAGCTCCTTCCTTTGAGCAAGCGCCATTAAAACACATATTCTATAATTCATCATTGTTAACTTTCTGCAATACTTGTTTCTCCAAAGGTGTAGGTTGTTTTTCTTCCTCTTCTTCTAACTCTTCAATTTTGAAGTTGTCCATACCAATGTCTTGGTGCAGTCAAGGATGGAGGGTCCGAGAATGGGACTGTGCAACCTTGCAGCAAGAGTAAACACAACAAAAAATCAAATAATTTGGAATAAAAATCATACATGAATATATGTGAAATGATTAATCAATTATTCACTCAAAACATGCCCTGCCTTTCAACTTACAAATTACATAAACATCCGATGCTATGCTCAGACTTACATGTGGGTCAAAACCCTTATCTATGATCTAACAATGATGCAAATGATAATAATGAATGAATTGAATTACTTCTAATGCAACTACTCAATTCCTATATATATCCATTCCTAGCTCCTGAAAAGGGTCCGCATTGGCCTCAAGAGGCTCCAAACCCCAAAGTTGATGAAACATGCAAGTGTTAGCCAAAACCTATGGTTCTTTATTAATTCTTGCATAAACATAATGTGGATTACAACAAAGGTCCCCCTCGATGAATGTGAATCCTTGTGAAATTGTTCTTTGGGCTCCGTGAGCTCTGGTATTACAATCTAGTATGAAATTCTTGAGACTGGGTCCGATAAGCTAACTACTGAAATGCATGAAAACATGAATGCAAATATTTTTGGTTGATGCAAGATTGCTTGAGGCTTGGGATGCTCCTGCATTAGACACCCGAGGTTGAAGAAAAGTGAGCCTCTCACTTTTCGAGGGCTAGAGGAAAACCGATACGACCCACCTTAGCCTAAGAAATCCAAGATGAATCTTCCTTCGATCTTCCTTTCCATCTGACTCAATATCCTTGTATTTCTTTCCTCTAGTACTGCGGCCAATTCTACTAGCTAAAACTTCCTCAATTTCCTCTGGATAATGTGCTATCTAGTTTGGTAAACCAACTTCTCTGTCCTTCGGTGATTCTCCTTCATGGTACTGGTATAGGTCTACAATGTTGAATATAGGTGATATGCCAAATTCCTCTAGTAGCTCCACTTTGTATGCATTTCTAGAATCAAACTTCCTGATGATCTTACAAGGTCCAAACTTCTTCATCTTCAACTTTTTATATGTCCCAGCCAAAAATATCTATTTCCTCATATATACAATTACCTCCTCACCTACTACAAACTCTATATGTCTCCTCTTCTAATTTTCTCTTGCCTTGTATGTGTTTTCATCTTCTCCAGATGCTCCCTGACTTGAGTATGCATTGTTTCCATGAATCCTAAAAATTCTTCTACCTCCGCACTCCTTTTATTCTCCATGCTGATATCTCTTAATTTTGTTACTCCTCTAGGTTATTGTCCTATCACAATCTCGAATGGTGTCTTCCTTGTGCTCCGGTTTACTGAATTGTTGTATGAAAATTATTCTTGTGGTAATATTAAGTCCCAATTTCCTGCTTTAGCTTTCGTCAAACACCTCAACAAGTTCCCCAAACTCCTATTCACCACTTTTGTCTGTCCATATGTCTGTGGATGAAATGGTGAACTATACTCCAAATCTATCTTCATCTTCTTCCACAATGTCTTCCAAAAATAGCCAATGAACTTAGTGTCCCTGTCTGATACTATACTCTTTGGTAGTCCATGTAATCTCACAATCTCTTTAAAAAATAGGATTGCAAGATGTACTACATCACTAGTCTTCTTACAAGGTATAAAATGCATCATTTTAGAAAATCTGTCCACAACCACAAATATAATCAAATCCTCTTGGAGTCTTCGATAATCCCAACACAAAATCCAGTCTAATGTCTTCCAATGGTCTCTCTGGTACTATCAATGGTGTATACATCCTAGTTTTCTAACTATTTCCCTTTGCAACTCGACAAATTCTGCAACCTTGACCATATTTCTTGACATTCTTATACAATTGTGGCAAAAAATAGTTCTCACTCACTACTGCTATGGTATTATCAATCCAAAAATGTCTTGCGAATCCTCCACAATGCTTTTCCTTGATCAAATTCTCCCTCATTGAACTCCTAGGAATGCATAACTGGTTGTTCCTAAATAAGATACCTTCCTGAATGAAATAATCCAACTATTTGCTCCTATTAGTCTCCACAAGTTCCTTGCAAGCCTTCCATGCTTCAACGAAAATGATTTCATCCACATATATATGATTTAGTTCTTCAAAACCCAATACTTCAGTTCTCATCTCTGTCAAAAAACTCCTTCTCCTGCTTAATGCATCTGCAACCTTGTTTGAATTTCCACTTCGGTGCTTCAATACAAATGTGTAACTCTGCAAGAATTCTACCCATCTCATGTGTTTTTGGTTCAACTTTCCTTTATTATTCAAATATTGTAAAGTTTGATGATCTGTATACAACACAAATTCCTTAGGCAACAAGCAATGTCTCCATTTCTTCAAGGCTTATATTATTGTATAAAATTCATAATCATAAACTGAATGTCTTCTCTTGGAATCATTCAATTTATCACTGAAATAAGCTACTGGTCTCCCTTCCTAACTCAACATAGTTCCTATTGCACTTCCACTAGCATCACAATCTACTTGGAATACCTTATCAATGTTTGGTAATACCAACATAGGCTGTTCTATCACTTTCTGCTTCAATGACTCAAAACATTTTTGTGCTCGTGATGTCCACTTGAATTCCTTCCATTCACCTCTCATTGTTTTTGTCATAGGTGTGCAAATACCACTAAAGTTTCTGATGAACTTCTGATAAAAAATTTCTAGTCCATGGAATGATCTTACCTCCCTAATGCTCACAGGTGTAGGCCATTTAACTATTTCTCTAACATTCTCAGGGTCCATCTTCAATCTTTCCACATATATCACAAATCCGAAGTATACTAGTTATTTCTTCATGAAACTACACTTCTTGATGTTTATCAACAACTTCTCTTCTCTTAACCTCTAAAATACCTATCTAATGTGCTCCAAATGTTCTTCCTTAGTCTTATTGAAAATCAAAATATCATCCAGATAAACAATGACAAACTTAGCCAATAATTTCTTCAAAATTTCATTCATCAGCCTCATAAATGTACTAGGTGCATTAGTTAGTCCAAATGGCATGACCAACCACTCGTACAATCCCTCATTTATCTTGAAAGAAGTCTTCCATTCACCTCCCTCTCTGATCCTTATTGGATGGTATCCACTCTCTAGGTCTATCTCGGTAAAATACTTTGCTCCACTCAAACTTTCCATTATGTCATCCATCCTAGGTAACAAAAATCTATACTTCACCGTGATCTTATTGATAGCTCTTGAATCTGTACACATCCTCCATTCTCCATCTTTCTTAGGTGCAAGTACAACTGGTACCACACATGGGCTCATACTTTCTCTGATCAATCCTTTCTTCAACAATTCCTGTATCTGTCTGTTCAGCTCTGCATTCTCTTCTAGTGTAATCCGATGTGCAACTTTTTTCAAAAAACTAGCTCCTAAAATAAGGTCCATATGATGAATGATACTTTGGATTGGTGGTAATCCATCAAGCATATTTTCCGATACAAGGTCTTGGTGCTTTGTCAATGGTTCAGTGACTTCCTTCTCTGGTAATTATTCTTCTCCAGTGGTTCTCTCTGTATTTAAGGCTCTACACTTTCCTGGAATCAAAGCAAAACACATGTTATCATGTATCAATCCATCCAAAAATATCTTTCCATCTACCAAATTGATTCTAGTTGTACCACATACTTCACTTTTAGGTTCATCTTCCAAAGGTTTCAGGGTGATTCTCTTTCCATTTGATGTTATTTTATAGGTATTCTTTCTTCCATCATGTATAGCTTTCTTATCTTACTGCCCAGGTCTACCCAACAACATATGACATACATCCATCAACATAATATCACACAGTACTTCATCATGATATGATCTATTTTAAATTTCACTAGGCATTGCTCACTTACTAGTATCTTATGCTCATCTTGAATCTAGGCTATCTTATAAGGTTTCAGATGTTTTATCCTTTCCAAATTCATCTTTTTCACCATTTCCTCATAAAATAGGTTATCTATACTACCACTATCAATGATAACTTTTCAACACTTACCTCTTTCCTTACATCTATTCCAGAACAAAATTTTCCTCAACGATGCTTCCTTATGTACTTCTTTCTCTTGGAATAGTGCCCTCCTCATTAATAGGGATTCTAATTTCTTAGAACTCCCTCTAGAACTCATTGGTTCCATGGATTCTTCCTCTGCATATCCAGTTACAACATGATTTTCAACTTTCCTGCTTTCTTGGTGACACTCAAATTCACTGTGTCCTTCTCCTCTGCACTTAAAACAGTTTCCTCTGAAATTTATTTTGTCATATCCTTTCTCATCTCTTCGGTATCCATCATTATAGTAAGAATTGTAACCTCCTTTTGGTGGCAGTAAGAATTTATACCATCTCTCCCTTTCTGGTATGAAGTAAAATCCTTCTCTTCCTTATGGTATGAATCTCTATCCTTTTTTTGTTCCCCATATGTTTTTTCTCCTCTAGGATGTGACCTTCCTCTCTTAAATCTACCTCCTCTTCCTCTCTGTCTTTGTTCATGTCTTTTGTTTAGTTTTTCCTCAACCTTTAATGTGAAATGATATGCTTCCTCTACTGAATTCATCCTCACTAGAATCATATCTTCTTGAATGTGCATTCTCATCCCATTGATATATCTTGCCACTTTCTCCTTGCTTGCTTCAGTATGTCCGGTTCTAATAATGATCTTATGGAATTCTTTAGTGTAATCTTTTAAAATCTTTTCCTTCTCTCTCAAGTTTTTCAATCTCTTTAGTAGCTCTAATTCATAGTCCACAGGTATAAACTAGTTCTTCAATTTTTCCACCATCCTATCCCATTTCAAAATATTCTCTTTGCCTTTTTTTTTTTCTTTCCAATTGAACTTCCTTCCACCATATCATAGGATTACCCTTCAGCTTATTCTTTTCAAATATCACCTTCCCCAGATCTTTAATTTCTTCATACTCAAAATATTCCTCAATGTCATTTATCCAATCAATGAACTCTTCAGGGTTTAGGTTACTGATATAGTTCAAAATCTCCATGATAGGTTGCTTCCCTATTTTCAAAATAGCCTTCAACATCTTTACCTGATCTGATTCTTCCTCTTTTGTAGTCTCTTCAGCTAGGTTTAGAACTTGAACTTCTTCATCATCACTTTCATCATTAGGTCTAGGGTTTAAGCCTTTTCTTTGATCTTCTTCGACAACATCCAATCTTACTTTGATCGTGCACATCATTTCCATCATCTCATCCATTTTTCCAACAACATTAACAGTAGTATGAATTCTCCTCGATGAAATCTCTTCCTAGGATCTAGTGTGACTGCCTCAAGTTGATGATTGGTCTACAGGATTGTAACCGCCTCTAAGTCCGTGATCTATTGAAAAACATGAGTAGGCTACCTCAGGTTGGTGATCGGTCCACACAAAGATCTTACAGAATGCCTTACTTCACTCTCTTCTCCTAGAGCTCACAAAATTTCTCTGATACCACTTGGTGCAGTCAAGGATGGAGGGTCCTGAAATAGGATTGTCCAACCTTGCAACAAGATTAAACACAACCGAAACTCAAAGAATTTGGAATAACAATCATACATGAATATAGGCGAAATGATGAATCAATTATTCACTGGAAACATGCACTACCTTCAGACTTACATATTACAGAAAGATTTGATGCTATGGCCTGACTTACATGTGGGTTGAAACCCTTATCTATGATCTAACAATGATGCGAATGATAATCATGAATGAATTGAATTAATTCTAATGCAACTACACAATGACTATATATATCCATTCCCAACTCTCAAAAAGGGTCAGCGTTGACCTCAAGAGGTTCAAAACCCTAAAGTTGAAACGTGCAAGCGTCGGCCAAAAAATATGGCTCTTCATTAATTCTTGGATAAACATAATTCAGATCAGAATGAAGGCCCCCCTTGATGAATGTGAATCCCTTTGAAATGGTTCTCTAGGATCCGCGAGCTTTGGTTTTACAATCCGGTATGAAATGCATGAGACCGAGTCTAGTAAGCTAACTACTAAAATGCATGAAAACATGAAGGTAGCTATTTTTGGTTAATGCAAGATTGCTTGAGACATGGGATTCTCTTGCATCATGTCAACAAAATGGATTCTATCTGCCTCTCCCACAAACTCAATGATATATGGAGCTCTTGGTTCCCTTAAAAGTTTGATATCCTCCCCTTCAATTAGGAAAGTTGCAAAGGACATGTCACATTGCATGATACCTACTATGGAGGCACGCCAATTTCTTGACAACAACATGCCATAGTTTGGTGGGATGTCCAACATAACTATACTCATGAAAAATTCCTTATTATGGAAATAAACTAATCTATATAGAACATCCTTGATGACTCTAATAACTGGGATCTCTCTTGAGTCTATAGCATAAAATTTTCCATATGCACAATTTATACCCATTTATTTCATTATCTCCACTGGCATGATATTTGATGAAGCTCTCGAATCAATCATGCAATTATTTAGTAGCTTACCATCAACAATTAAGGTTATATAGAAAGGATTAATATTTTCTAGGAATGCTATAATGGTACTACCCAAATAAGTATGAGGGATCTCACCAATGTCTCCCTCCATTATCTCATCACTAACTTGATTTCCACTCACTTCAGGCTGAGTAGTCACCTTCTTATCTTCATAGGAATAAGTGGCACCATTGATAAGGGCCACTTCCTTCTACTTATGTTCATCAATCCTCATCATTTACATTAATGGAATAGTCACCTTGACTTGAGAGAGAAGCTAAAACATATCAACTAGATTTTACTTAGGTAGTTCATAAGGAACTTCACTCTATTCTTCAATTTGAACCTTCAGTTGCTCAAGTTTCTTCTCAGTGTCTTTCTTATCAAGCTTCTTCTCTCGATCAACTCCTAGCTTCTAAGTCTTAAATTTAACAATTGAGACAACCACTTCATTAGACTTCTTGGCTGCAGTATCTTTTCTAGCCCAAATCCGAGGTCCCTTACTCTTCTTAGTCTTGACCTCTCCTTTCTTAAACTTGGCCAATTCTTCTATTTTAGTCCCCTATTTCTTTCCACTATGTTCCTTCATAAAAATACTACCGGTTTTACCTTGATTAAAATTAACAACTCTACTTCTCAAGTTGTGAGTATTCTTGGCTTGCTCCACAAATGTCGCTGTCATTTGCTTATACTCATCATTAGAAGGTATTCTCAAAGACACATCAATTTCTTCTGTCTCCATGGCAAAAATGTTATCCTCAATGTCTTCATCTTCATCAAGGAAAATTTATTGATGATATGAATTTGACTTATGTCTTTGGCAGTCAACATCAACTTCTTGTGATTCTTCATCTGAAGAACAGTTCTCATCAAAAAAATCTTACCTATGCATAAGCACATTCACTTCAACATAATTTTCATCCATTGGCTCATAATCATCTGATTTATCCTGCTCTTCTTCAAATTGCCTTACCACTAAACATGTTTGAGAAGCATGTGGTAACTAGTAGACAACACACCAAGGTGTGTCATTTATAAGATTAACTAATTTTTTTTGCAAAGGATCAGGAGGGACTTTATTTTGTGTTTTCTTTTGATTTTTAGGAATTGGATTTCCATTATGCCAATTAGTATTCTATGGATGGTGTTTCATCCAAGGAGGTCTCTCATTATTCTAGAAATTTTTCTTTTCATTGGAACTTGACATTTTTCTTACCTTGCAAGTCTATAGCTAGTGTCCTTCATGGAATTGGCAACATTATCAATCTTGTCTTCAAGTGTAGACCCTTTTTCTCTAGAGTTTTTATCCTCTCTCTTTAGATTCTTAAGGATTTTCACATCATCTCTTCTCCCAACCTTACTAGTTGCTCTACTGATATTGTCAATATGAATAGCGATATTAAAATATTTTCTCAATGTTTGAGGATTTTTATCTAGTAGGCGATAGATCATCTTTGCATCAAATGCATTACAATAGTTCGCCAAGCATACACTATCATTTAATCTTAAATGATGAGGTAATCTTTTCATGGCCTTCTGAAATCTTACATTGAAATCAGCTACAACCTCATGTGAACCCTTAGAAATGTTAAATTGGTTGAGGAGGAACCTTGAGTTAGTCTTATCATTGTACTGTTCTGTAAAAAACCTCTTGAACTCTTCCCAAGAACCAATACTCTCAGCTAGTAAACCTATATACCATTACCTAGCATCCTCAGTGAGTGATTTCATGAAAAGATTCATCATCACATCTTCATATTCTACTTCAAATTCATCCATGACATTAGAAAATTCTTTGAGATGGTCCTCACCACTTATGGCATTGTTACCAAAGAATTTAACCAAGGCAAGTTTGATGTCTTTAGGGAATTGATTAGGATAGCCATGAATTATAGAAAAACACAATTGCTAGTATCTATCTACCTGCATTGGCCTCTTGGTGAGTCGATCTATATCAATATTTCTAGGCTCATTGTCTTCTTGGTCACTAGATTGATTATTACCTTTTCCATTTCCACCCCCACCATTATCACCACCTTCAATTTTATTTCCACCACCACTACTTCCTTCTCCATCCTGAGAGTGTTAATTCTTGTTCTTATGGCCAACTCCACCTCCACCACCACTTCCATCAGGAGTATGTCCCTAAAATTTATTCTTATATGAATGATGGTTAGTGTGACCAGAGCTTGAAGCCCTTGGATTAGGAATATAAGTTTTAAGGAATGAAATATTATTTTCTATCTATGCATTTGCAGCCTCAATATCCATTTTATCCAATTCTTATTGAAATTTCTCATTTTCTCACTACAATCTCAAGATCGTAGGGTTAGGAGGTGCATTTGATGGAATGGAACTAATCTTAGCAATTTTGGTGGAAGCATTATTGGATGAAGTGTTTGTATTCATATTGGTATTGGTATTAGAAATAGTTTTCTTATGTTGATCAATGGGTTTCTTCCCATGATCCACATGCTTGTTAACAATGGAAGAAGGGTCAATGAATTTAGGAGGATTAGGGGTTGTCTTAGTAGTAGTAGGAGGAGCCTTAGGAGTTGGATATTCCTTTAATTATTCCTTTAATTATTCCTTCATATTTTCAATTATTTTCCTTCGAGAATCTCTCTCAAATGCTTTCACCCTGATCCTATCCTCCTTTTCCTTCAATTGTTTTTATTGCAACTCCTTTGCCTTCCTTTATACTAAATCCCTTTCTTTCTTCTCCTCCAACTCCTTGAGTCTGAGCTCTTTCTCTTCTAAGGCTTGGATATCCTTATCTATTTCATCTTCATCCTCCAATACATCTTCAGACTCACTAGGTTAAGGAGTATAGAATGTAAGGTTAGTGAATTCTCTTTCAAGGGAATGGTGTGAGGATAGATTAGGGGATTCACCCCTTGGATTGAATTTTTCACCATTAAAGATAGATTTACACCCAGGAGTTAAAGGATCTGAGAACTTCTTATCCTTTTCCTAGAATTCCCACCTCTCTTCTTTCCTTGAAATTTCAAGGTTACTATCAAAATTTTCTCGAGCGGGAACAACTCCCTCATTTACATTGGGCATCTCAACCTCATGTTCCTCTTCATGTAAATTTTCATTGTGCATATTATCATTTAAAGTAAGAGATTCATTAGGAGAATTTTCAGTAAACTTACTCAGCTCAACAATATTCTTTATTGAGGATGGTTTCTTGTCCTTTAAAGGCTCAAGCTCCATCTTATGCTTAGGGTGTTTCTTCATGTAACTTCTGGTTCTTCTCATGGCATCAAACTACTTATGATATTTCTCCTTCTCCTTCCTTACTTGAGGATCTAATATTGCACTAGCACAAGAGACTTCAGAGTTTCCACCCACTATACTGGGAAATAAGAATTGATTACACTTTGGAGATGCACTTGCAATCTTAGAGAAGACTTTAAACATAACCTGAGATGAAAGGGAGAAAGGAACCAAAACTCGACGCATAAAACTAGATCTAAATTATAGATGAAAATTGGAATAAAGTGCTCTTTAATTAGTGAAGAACACTAGAAATACTTGACTCTAACTGTACTAGATCTGGCCTAGAGACAATGGACTAGCATTTTCCTCAATAGAATCACCAATTTGTTGGTTTTTTTTTAAGAACCTTAATTATTCTCAACTATTATCTATGAATTTTCCATAATTCAATAGTAAAAAATAGTGAGGATTGGCCAACAAATAGGTAGAAGCTTTCTAGGATTTACCTCAGCACTTCAAGATCTAGAAAACCTAGGAGGTGATCCTTACAATGTTTTAAATGATAATCTTGTGCCAAATTACCATGAACATTGTGAATAATAGATACATTCCTATAAGTAGCTAAATAGATATAATTCTTCAAGAATTTGGTTGATCCTTTAACAAATTACTATCTAAAGCAAGGAATTGGTGGTTTCTCATAGAACGTCATTGCAATTAAAGATGTGTAAGTGATTTTCATTAAGATTGTTCTCTTTGATAGGCATGGGCTGACTCATTGACATCTAGGATAACCAAATTAATAGACTAGTGTTTTATCCATGGGTGATAGATTCAAATTTGCAACAAACTATAATACATTAGTAATGAAACCTAGCATTCATAGACTATTATTCTATTACTTTTCAATAACACAACTCAAGATCTCGAGGAACAACAACTATTTATTTATCCTTGTACTTCATCACAGAGACCTATGATTTCATTAAAAAATTTAATTATTTCTTTGAACTAAAGCATAAATAAAACCATACATTCAACCAAAATGACTTAAGACAAATAAAAGATCCTTGATCATTTTATTCATAATTTGAGAAACAAAGTACACAAGAGATAATTTTTTCCAGAATTTTCAATTCTCATTCATATGCCATTACTGTTTTAAAACTATTATGCCTATTAAAAACTAGAATTCATACCTAAGACTCAAAACTATTATATTCCTTTGTGCTTGATTTACAAAATTTCTATTACATGAGTTCAAAACTAGACCTACTAAAGACGCGTGCAATTGGCCTTGAATTCCCATTTATAGAAACATGGGAGAAACAAGATTTATGCCAAATTACACTTACAATCACATTTTACATTTGACATTCATTTGAATTTGAATTTCAAAACTTCCCCAAGCTGTTATATTTTCATTTCCACGAGGGGGAAAGCACATAAGACAAAAACTCATTTCCATTCGTTGAAGAATATTTTCCCATCTTCTAAAAGGAATCTTTCACCAATTGTAGTAGCATCAAAACCTCCTCTTCATGAGACAAAATATCCTCCACATGCACATCCACATTAAAAAAAATGGGACAAGAAAGCAATAAATGAGAGAAATAGAAACCCCATCCATGTCAGCACATTTGTCATCAATTTTCATAACTAAGAGGATACAAAATTTGTCAATACTTTAACATAGGCTTAATTTGTGATTTTTTTGAGCCATGTATTGTAATCTTCTTCAATTGGCCATTGCATATCCATAAATTTTTTCCCTTTTATAGTATGTTGGTTGTATCTTTCATCCATTAGCACCTTGGCCTATTTGATAAATGTGTCCATTCTTATCTCTATCCCTGCCATATTATCTATATTATGATTCAACATGGAGCAGTCGGTGAGAATTAGCATTATCTTAGAATGTGGGAGTAAATTTCCCAATTCGCCCTTCCAAGTGGTAAATTATTTAAATCCACCCTTATCATTCAATATCTTGGGCATGCCATGCCCTTCCATTTCTCTAAACATTCTCAATTTATTCTATAATTGCATTCCAGCTTTCCAAGAAAAGTTGTGATCTCATTTACCAAATCAATTGTCTTCAATAAATAAAGAATTTTGATGGGAGATTTAGGGTCTTCCTTCATCTGAGGCATCATCTCTGTCAATGTACCCACCCTAGTAGCCCACTTACTCCATTCATTTTGGAATTCCTTTTGAACCTGCAAATATTTTATGTTGGCCTCATGAATGTTCTTGTAAACATCCCATAGGGTGTCATCCCTATTCACCAACTTTTTCACTCTATATTTCAACACATTATTGAAGATATCATTAACCACTTTGAATGTCTCCTCTTTGGCTCTCTTTGTGTTATCCTTCTCTATTTTCAATTCTTGTTTCAAACTTTGAATCCTTAATGGAAAGGTCTGTCTATCTTGTGAAAAAAAATCTAAAGCAAAAGTTGTTGGAGAGGAAAAACCCCTAGATGTACTGGTAGCAGTGGCAAGTACCTTCTTGTGCTCATCCACCAATTTATTGTATTTATCCGACAAATTTTTATAATTATTCTCTATGATATTGACTATATCTACACTCAACATAGCAACATGCATTATCAATTATGCAACTATAGTGGTAGTCACCTGAGTAGCCCTTTTGACAACCACAACTCCAATCTCCCTTTCCATGAACTTTATCACCTCAGGCTTCCCAGTATTTGGTGCCATGGACCAAATAGAAAGTGTATGCAACTTAGAGCTAAAACCTGAGCCACAAAATTTATCGTCAAAAAACATATAAAAAATAGAGGCATCTGGATCCTTTCTTATTGCATCTAATGCAATGGGAGATGATAGCTCCCATCTAGGAAACAAAATAATACTACTTCCTGATAGGATGTCATTATGTCCTACTAATTTATTATATAGAATGTCAATTATTTTACCGGGCAGTGTCCAAGGTAGTTTGCAAAAGAAGATAATTCAGATAAATCATCTTAGATTTTATGTTTTCTTTAAACTAATGAAATAAATTTTAGTCTAAGGCCATTTAAGTCCTTATCTAGAAAGAAATTTATTCTAGGAAAACTGGAAATACTAAACTAGAAAGCATAAGATAACTAATTTAGAAAGCATCATAACTAAGCTAGAAAGCATAGAGATAAGAAAACTAAATAACTGATAAACTACAGAAGTGGAAAATAAATAAACAAACTATAAAACATTTTCTTAAATAGTAAAATATTCTAACCACTACAAAGAATAAATCATACTAACTAAAAAACAATGGTGCTCCGGAACTTTAGACTCAACTCTTAACAGACTTAAGTACTTCCTACTGAATGGTTATCTATGTAACAAATAAAACAACATAATTGTAAGTACTTATCTATTTAAACTAACTTCCCTCGAGTGGCTAGCTCACGACTCAACACTTCATTCTCAAATCACATAAACTACAGGTTCTGGAGTCCTTCCATTAAAAACAATTATCATCCATAGTTCATCAACTTAGCAATTGACAGAAAGTTCATTCATTCGTCAGTATTCAAAATCATATAAACATCATAATGTTACTTTTCAGTCTTATTCATCCATTTTTAAATTACATTCTTATAGAAAAACTTATAACTAAATCCTAGATTCTAGATGGCGTGGATAGCCATTGAAAAAATCTTTTAAAAACTTTAACTAACTTCCATGTCTTTAAAAATCATAAACGTAGAGAAGGCTCGAGACAAGCCATGAAGTTTTTGGTAACAAAAATTAAATAGACAGTAACTAAATCTTTGGTTCATCGGCCTGAGATTCAGGAGGAGGTTGTCATCATCTATCTTTCACCATACTTAAGGCACGTGTCGGCTCAATGTTTTGTAACAACTGCTAGATGACCAATTATTCCCTACAAAAACACTCAAGTCAACCCATTAAACTTGTATTGGTAAATTTCTTCAATTGATCATAAGAAATAAAGTTTGCATAATTTTACTTAAAGATAAGCAATTATTTCTCCTAAAGTTTAATAAATTGGTACAAACTTAGGATTGAACTTGTAAGAATAATCTTTTCTGAATTTATTATGATGAGGTTATTTTTACCTCATCATTTCCTCCCCCACCTAATTCCTGGCAGGTCCTCCTGATCCATAGTTATAACCCTGAGTTTTATTCCACTCCTCATATATGGCACCAAGATCATGTTCCTCTCTTTCTATTGCATCAAAATATAGAGGGTCATGGATGAACCCTCTGTGAAATATCACACTCTCTCTCCATTCATTAAAAAGTCTATCATTCTGATCAATTGAAATATTGAAAGCAGGAGGTGGATTAAGTAGCAAAGGAGGCCTATATCTCATTCCCATCCAGTTTGTGTTATGGGTTCTCAAGATTTTGACCAAAGCATCAACTCTTCTAAAAGACCACCTGATATTAAGAGGGGAAATGACCTCTCTTTTCTTGAGGTAAGCAGGTAATGGAGTGAAACTCTCTTCACAAGCATGCCATGCTTTCCCAATCAATTTTTTCCCATGCTTCATAAAATTATTGTAACATTGTCTGAGGCTGTTTTCATACTTTTCTTTCATTTTTTCATTAATTAGGAGAGATGAAAAGGTGTCTTTGAAACCTCTAGGCCTAGAATTTTGTGACCTTATTTGAAGACCTATTGTCTTTTTTGCCTATGCTAATTATTTTGTATGCTCCTGCCAATATATCTGGTTTCTCATGGTAGATAACACGACTCTTAATTCTACTTCTCCAACAAACAGGTTGACAAATAAAGCAGTGTGATTCTCTAATAATAAATCATGCAAAAAGAACTCACAAATCAAATCTTGATCCTCAGGGGTTGACTCTACAAATATCTTGATAAATTATTTGTCATTGGGTTCATAAGGCTGATCATTTTAGATTCTGAATAATTTCCATCTTATCCATTGTTTGTTTAAAAACATGGAGTACAATCTAGATGGCCTTCTATAGGATAATAGACAATCAATTAATTGACGTGCATCTTGTTTTCTTCTATATGCCCTATGAAATGACTCCTTCAGTAGTACCAATTCCTTCTTCAACCTGTAATTATCAGTTTGAACATTTCTTAAGAAATAATACTTTTCCATCCATTTCATTAGCAGTGGGGGAATGCGAACCTGGAACCAATCAGTTATAACTGACTCAGTTTGAATTTATTTTGATTCCATCTTTGGTTTCACAGTGCATTCCACCAATTCTTGTTCCAACTCTACAACTCTGCTGATGGAAGCATTTTATTCTTCAGTACTTGTTTTCCCGTCTTCTTCAAAGGTTGTGAGGATAAGCACAAAGTTTTTCTTTATCCTTCCAATTTCTGTAATCTTTTTTGCAATGTCAACATTATAAGTTTTATGCTCTTGACTCAATTCTTTTATTTTCTCTTTCAACTTATAAATCATTGTGTCCTTTTCCTGTAATTGTAGTTTTAAACCCTATATTTCTTGATTCCTTTTATTTATTACAATAATATGCACCATTAACTCTTATTTTTTTCTTTGTTTCTATAGTGGCATCCTTTGTTTCAACCATCTCAATAATTCTATTAACAATAGGGGGAAAATTACTTGGAATTCCATCATCTCCCTCTTGTTCTCTTCCCTAAATTTCTTCAGTGAAGATCTCCTCCACATATGCAAAGTGGGAAGGAATGTCTTCAACTGAATCTTCTTTTTCTAGAGGTATTTCCTCTTCACTGGCAGACTCAAAAATCTCTACAGGATCAGATGGCCGCTTGGGATTTTTCTTTTTTGAACTTGCCTCCACACACTGCATTGGGTTTTCAATGAATTCAGAGGCTAGGCACTTACTTCTTAATGGAGCAAGACCTTGGAAGGTGATGGGTGTCCTATTTTTCCATTTTTTTTTTTCTGGGGTTACTCAAATCAGAATAAACAAGCTCAACTTGCTCTGGAAAATCAGGGGTTTTAAATTCATCATTCAAATTTTTTGGCACTTCCTCACTAGGGGTGGTGGGATTAGGAGCTTCTGGAGCTGGAGAGCCCTTAGGGGAAATTTCTCTAGATGGTGAAGTAATTCGGTGAGACGGTTCCCTTGGTTCTATTGTCCTTCTGATTGAAGGCTTCTCAATTTTCTTCAAAAAATTCTCCCATTTGCCCTCGAATTTCTGGCGAAAATGGTATTTACAAATCAATTGAATTAATCCATGGTGTTTCTTTGGACCTGACCCTATTTTATATATTTCTATGGAAGAGTTTAGAGACTCACATAAAAAGTTCAGGAAAATTTACCCTAAGAGCAGGGTTCTCTTTACCATGACACAAATGGATCAACATTCAGAAAGCAGGTCCTACTACAACAGTTAGTTGACCTTCACAAGTAAAATATTTTATGATCCAAGCAATGATAGTACCCCATGGATCTAGTATGGAGGTCCTTTGGAACCCTTTATTATGTTCTTTGGTACTAATTACTACCATGGGGTGAGGGCCTCCCTCTCTAACAAATAATTCGAATAATTTTTGGTACGTTATCTAAGAGGTTTCTTTTATCTTAATACCTGAATTTTCCAACCTAGATAAACGAGAAATGATTTTTGGACTCACCTTGAAATGCTTTCCATGAAGTACCACTTCACCATTTGAGAAGTTTTCAGCAAACGAGCTCACCAAATTTTTATCATATCCTTCGAATTTTCTGATAAAATCCAACCACCTTGCCTCTTCAAACAATCATGAGATATTGCTTAATCCCAATAATTTTTCTACTAAATCTAGCTCTGACTTCTTTTTACCACCCCCCATTCTCATATTTCCCTCTGCAAAATATTTCAATCATGGCTCAAAGCTTTCACACAACACTTTTGAAAATATTGCGTCTGAAATCACTTATTTGTCTTGTTTGCAACTTACTATGCAATGATTTTTAATCTGCATGGAGGCATGCGAAAGGATTTTCCATACAAGTAGTTGATCGCCGAGTGACACAAATTGCTAAATTGGGAGTGAATTTCATGCCAATTAATTATTCTTTATTTGAAAATAACTACCTACTTAAAGTGAAAATTAATACTTGAATTTTGTGATCGTTCAAAGATCTCGTACCTTATAGATTTGACAAGATGATGGAAGGTATTGGATGAGGTGATAGAGGATTTACTATGGAATGAATGTGGAAGTTTATGGATGAAAAAGCCATCAATGAGAACTGTGGTACTTGGAGGCTTTATTTATGATAAAAAAATAGATAAAACGACATGTGTACAAGATATGATGATGGAAGTGTCACAAAGTTTTGAAATTATGAAAAAGGTGGAAGAATACGAATGAATAAGTTCTTGAGCACGGAATTGACATTGTGATCGAAATGAGTGCTTAAGTTCTAGAGCACACAAGAGGTTTGTATTCACAACGAAGAAGGTGGACAAGTTCTAGAGCATCGGTGAAACACACAACTGGGACGACAGTGAAATGAAAGTTCCAGAGCATCGCTGAAAGATGCAGTCGGAGAAGCAACGTAATGAAGGTTCCAAAGCATCACTGAAAGATGCAACCGGAGCAGCAATGGAATGAAGGTTCTAGAGCATCATCAAAATATGCAGCCGGAGCAACAACAAAATGATTAAGAATTTTGGACTTCAGGAGCCTTGAACCTTAGTGCAGGAATGCATTTTCGACATGACGAGTTTTGTACAAGTTTCAGAGCATCGGGCATAAGGACCGTCAAGTTCCAGAGTATCTGGTATCAGGATCATAACATTCTGGAGCATCTTTGGAGGGTGCTCCAGAAGTTATTTTCCACCTTGAAGAAGTCCTACAAAATGGAACAAAAATTAGCTAAGTCTAAAAGAAGAAAAATTAATGAAGAAAAATATCTTGGCATACATGTCTTTTTATTACACATTTTTGAAATATATATATATTTAACCAACATCATTTTAGCATTCTTACCAAATAGACTCTGCCTTGGCAGAGTCACTACATTCGACCTCGCCCTGCATTTCCACCATTCTTGAGAATTCCTCCCTATTGAATATCTTATGATAGACACGTAAGCATTGACCATTAACTAAGAGGGTTCGTGTGTCACCATCAATTGGTTTCAACTGAACAGTTCCATTCGAAAAGACTTCAAAAATATCACAAGGTCCCAACCAATGAGACCTGAGCTTTCCCCTATGATATTTGTACCTCAAATCGTATAGCAGGGCCCAATCTCCATCATGGAACTCCCTCTCCTTAATATGTTTTTCGTGCCACTCTTTTCGTTGATGTTGAATTAGTTCAGTTTGATGGACAATGTCTAGGTGAAGCTCATCCAATTCACTTAGTTGCAGAACTCGTTCAACTTGGGCTCATTTTAAATCCAGACCTAGTTCCATAGCTGTTCATAGAGTTTGTAGTTCAAACTCAATGGGAAGAAGAGGTTTCTTTCCAAAAATGAGATCATAGGGATTGAATCCAGTCATGGATTTCCAGGTTGTGTTGTATGCCCAAAAAGCTTAAGGGAGTTTCTCGGCCCAATCTTTTTTTCCTAAAGAAACTATTTTTGTAAAAATGTTTTCAAGCTCTCTATTACTTACTTCCACCTGGCCATTTGATTGAGGGTGGTAAGGGGAGGACTTCCTATGGCTTAACTGAAAATGGTTAGTAAATTCCAAGAGCACTTTAGACATAAATTGGGGTCCCTGATTAGTAACGATAGTTCGAGGGGCTCCAAATCTAAGAAAGATTTTATTATAGCGGAAGTCCTCAACTTGCTCTTCCCTAGCTAATTGTAAGGATTGAACTTCAACCCATTTCGTCAGGTAGTCAGTGCAAACCAATATGTACTCTTTCCCTTGAGAGGAAGGATCTATGGGTCCGATAACATCTAAACCCCATTTCTCGAAAAACACTACCTGTGGTAGTAAAGGCATTTCCGAAGAAGCAATTGGTCTTCCAAATCTTTGAAATTCATCACAATGATGAACATAGTTCTTAATATCCTTATGCATTGAGGGCCAATAATATCCAACGCCTACAATTTTATGGGACGTTCTCTACGCAGAGTAGTGCCCTCCCAAAGGATTATTGTGACAGGCCCTTAGAATGCTGTAGGTTTTGTTCGCTCTCACATATCTTCTTAAGACCATATCAAGTCCACAACAAAATAAAATTTCGTTTATCCATTTGAATGGGGCACTTTCCTTAATAAGTCGCTTCTTTTGCTTAGTCGTGAATCCCGGGGGTACCTCAGAAGCAACTAAATAGTTAGCGATATCTGCGAACCAGGGTGATTTTATAGAAACTGTAAATAGAATCTTATATGGAAATTCATCTTGCACAGGAGTATTGTCACCCTCGTCATGTTTGATTCGTGACAAAAAATTTTCTACTACATTATATTTCCTTGGTTTGTCAAGAATTGTAGCATTAAACTCCTGAAGGAGTAATAACCATCTCATAATTTGACCATTAACTATGGGATTGTTCATTAGGTATTTTACAGCTGAATGCTCCATATAAACTGTAACCTTATATCTCGTAATATAGTGGCAGAATTTCTTAATGGCATGAACAACTAGGAATTATTTTTCTATTGTTGTATTGTTTCTTTCTGTAGAAGTAAGATTTTTACTGATAAAATATATGGCATATTTACTGCCATTCTCATCTTCTTGTCCTAGAACTGCACCAATAGCATCATCAAAAGCATCTGCATAAATATGGAAGGGAATACTCCAATTTGGTCCTCACAAAATGGGAGAAGAGACAAGCTTTTCCTTAATCATTTCGAATGATAGCTGACACTCACACGTCCAAACAAACTCTACTTCTTTCTGTAAAAGAAAGAACATAGGAGCCACTATTTTACTGAAGCATTCTATGAACCTTCTATAGTAACTAGCATGTTCAAGAAAACTTTGAACATCTGTTTGTGTTTGAGGGATAGTCAATGGTTGGATGACCTCAATTTTCTTGGGGTCGACCTTTATTCCCTCAAAGGAAATATGGTGACCCAAGACTATTCCTTGTTATACCATTATTAAACATTTTTCATGGCTAAGGGATAGTATATTTTCCTCAAAAACTTGTATAACTCCGTCCAGGTTCTGAAAATCTTTGTCATATGTTGACCCATAGATTGTAAAGTTATCCATATAGACCTCTACATAGTCATTAACAAGTGCAACAAATATAGCAAGAACGACTCTCTGAAAAGTCGCTGGAGCATTACAAAGTCCTAAGGGAAGCATTCTGTATGCATGTTTTCCCCAAGGGTAGGTAAACGTGGTCTTTTCTTGGTCTTCTGGAGCAACGTGTATCTGATTGTAACCACTAAATCCATCTAGAAAGGACAAATATTTCCTTTCGACCAAGTTGTCCAGAACTTGGTCAAAAAATTGTAGGGGAAAATAATCTCGATGAGTGGCTTTGTTGAGTTCTCTATAGTCTACATAGATTATCCACTTCCTATTTTTCTTTAGCACGACCACCATAGGTGATACCCACTTAATATCAAAGATAGGATAAATAAATCTTGCACGGAGGAGTTTCTCAATTTCAATTTTGACCAGATCCTTTAATGTAGGATTGAGTCTCCTCTAAGGCTGGCGAATAGGCCTTATAATGGTGTCAATATAGATGTGATGAGTACAAACATTTGGGTAAATTCCCCTCATGTTCGTATAATCCCAAGCAAAATATTTAGACCTTTTTTCCAACACATTGAATAACTTATCCTCTTGTCTTTCTGTCAGCCAACTATTGATGTTCAAAGTTTTTCCTGGTAATAGCATGATCGATTTTTGTTCCAAGATGGACCGAAGTGACAATATAAATTGGTTGCAACAAGGTATTGAGAGGACAACTATGAGGTATAAGTTGGTGAAACCTTGTGATATCTTCAAAGAAATGACTTGTTCTTGAATCATGTTTGCTAAGGGACGAGGCATTCCCATTGTAGCATAGCTTTGCTCCATATCGCTTAGATCAATTGGTTGCCCAAAAATTCTTGGAGCATCCATCATTTCTTCCTCATTTGGGGTTATAGGAATGCATGCTATATCACTTACTAACTCTTCCTCCAATTCTTCTCTATGTTTTTTAATTACTACCATGGCTAGCGAGGCCAAAATGTCTTGACCACTAGATTCTTCTAGTTCATAAACCTAGAAATTTTTATGCTCAGTTGATTTAGCAGGGGGATATAAGAACAAACGTTTATTATCTTGACCATGCGAAATGGTCATTCTTCTTTCCCTGCAATCAATCTTAGCAGCAACTGTGGCCAACTATGGTCTCCCAAAAATTATTAGATAACTATCTTTATGTGTAAGCAACTGGATTACCTGGAAGTCGATTGGATATTCCCATCCATCAAATTTGATGAGGATGTTTTGAATGGCGCCCTTTGGGATGGCTATAAACTGATTTTCCATTTGTAAGACTGTGGTTGTAGGATGTAAATCAATTAGTCCTAAATTTTCCATTACATCCATAGTCATCACGTTAATAGCTGCCCAAAGATCCACTAGTGCATTTGGTATTGCTAGCTCGTTGATTGTAAAAGTTATAAGTGGACTCCTAGGATCATTGTATTTTGGAGCAATAGTCTTTCCAGATAGAAAACCAGCTAAATAACCATCAATATGAACGATATTTATCTTTTTTGGCTTCCTTCTTGGCATTTTAATACATAGTTGTTTGATTAATTGGTTTAACTCAAGAATTTCCTTTATTTCCTGTAATAGAGGAACCTCAATTTGTAGTTTCTTAATCTCCTGAATTAACGCAGTTTCAGAAGCCATAGTCACTTCTGGAGTATCTTCCAGAGTCATTGAATTTAAACATTCCGGATATGGTGCCATTATTTTCTCTTTTGGAATGAACTCCTCCTTATGTTGACTCAAGGACTGATCTTCCTTCATCCCGAGACAATCAGAAACTCTCGCTACTGAAAAAGGCTCTTTATCCTTGGTGGAAGTGTCCTAATTAGGTGACTTGTCTCTTAGTGGAATTTCAGGCTCAGGTTCCTCTACTATTTCTTCAATATTTTGGGTTGAAGAGTTCTACCAAAGCGCAAATTTACATTTCTATAATGTATCGCATTCAATCCTGTAACATTTTCATGTTCGGTAGAGTAGACTAGTGTATTCTGGTGATTATTCTTAGGATTGGGGAACGGTTGCATTGGAAGCTAAGGTTGGTTCACCTGCTCATTCTGTGGAAGGTTTTGTGCTGGAGGTAACAAATTTTGTTGTTGATTCCTCCTAGGTCTTGTATAAAATTGATTATGTCCCTAATTCCATTGGGGGGAAACATGTTATTGGTACCATTGTTGTTGTGGTTGGTTCGACCACTACTGATTTCCCCATTCGGGGGACCCCAATAAGGAGTTCCCTAGTTAGGTTGCGCTGGAGGTGACTGATTCCAAGATGGAGTCCATTGATTATGACCACAGTTATTTTGTGGTCTCCATGCATGATTGGAATTATATCCATAAGAGAAGTTACGTCCTTGACGTTGCTTTAACGCATTTATCTCCTCTTCAACCTAAATAGTTTTTTATTGGTATTCTTAATATCAGAGAGAAGTTCACACTGTTTTGTAGGATGGTTTTGCTCACAAAGTTGACAAATATTGACTTTATCTAAAGGACACTCTCGTAATAGGTGTTTGTTTTGACACTTGGGACAATAGATTGACAAGGTCTCTGGGTTGCGAGTTTTATCTTGTATGCCATCTAAAGTAGTATTTAAATGAATGAGAATGTTAGTTTTAAGATTTTCTATTTCTTCGCAGAGCTTACCTATCTCATTAGATCCTTTAAAAAGATTAGTTTTATGGATTCCTCCCCGAGTACGAGAGAAATTCTGACTTAACTCACATATTTCCTCAAGGGTCAGTTGAGATACGTCACCCTTCCTCATTAGATCAAGACTTCTTCTAGCGTCATCATCAAGTCCTTTAAGAAAAATTGTTTTGAGAATCTCAACGCTAATGGCCTCTTCTCCACATATTTTAGAGAGGAAAAGGAACCTATCGAGATAATCCTCTAAACTCTCATCCTTGTTTTGTCTCAATTTAAACAACTCTTCCTTTCGGTCACTCACCCTACAATAACTTTGGTATTTTTCCAAGAAAACATTCTCCATTTCACCCGAGGATGTTATACTACTAAAACCTGTTGTGCATGTTTTGCACACATGCCCTATTCGGAACGGGGACCCTCTCTTTCCCTTTCTCTTGCCGGCTACTTTTTGCTTCACCTCATTTTGCATGCCCATTTTTGCATCCTTAATGGTCAACACATTCTCCAAAAGTCACATTTTAAGTTTGACCAAATCTTGCCCCTTGGAAAATTGCTAAATCTTGGCCATTTCGGGTTCCCCTTGTCTGTCAGCCTTTCTGATGTCCGTGGCGCCTCCCGGGCTTAGACCCTCGGGTTTCCCATTTCAGATTTTTGTGTTAGCTTGGCCATTCCACGCTCCCAGTGCCTGGCATCCTCCCAATCCTCGGACCCTGACTGTCGGATTTCCTTCTCCGGAATTCCCTCTGTCTTTCGCTATTTCGCATGGCCATGCCTCGACAGCTTCTCGACCACCGGACCTCGGATCACCCGCCACCGCCTGGGAAATTTGAACTCAGCTCCCACAACTGCTGCCATACCAGGCATTTAATTATGCCATTAATTGTAGTTGGAGCTATATAAAAAAAATTTCAACTATCATTTTCATATGTCGAAAGCGATCAAAAATCTTAGCGCCGCCCCATCAATTTCCGCCTCTATGCTTGAACCCCTGCTTCGTCGTTCCTTGCAAATTCGGCTGAGATCTTCTTTGAGATTTGCAGGTATGTCCGCCATCCACATGCCTTGTCTTCTTTTCCTCAAAATAATGGTCTAAATCAAGTAAAAAACTTAAAAGAAACTCAAAACTTGGTAGGGTAGTACCTCGGCCTAAAAACCCACAAAATCAAAATTGAAAAATCGATCATTTGAAGGATGAGATCAAAGACCGAAACTTCACCTCTCTATCACTGTTCTTTAGAATAGTCAACAACACCTTTCGGGCCTGGGCCTTCCTACGGTCATTGTCAAAAACACAAAAAATGTACCTTGCGGCCAAACTCCCTTCGGGTCCCGACCTCCGGATTTCCACCTTCGGGATTCTGTTGCGGCTTCACCATTCCAAATGTTGGCTACGCTCCGTCCTTCCGGCCCTTAGACCCCGGGCATGTGAAGTCCATCTTAAACCCGCAAGAATACCAAGCGTCCAAGTTGTTCTTGGACTCTGGCCTCCGAAATTTCGTGTGACGTTCGCAGTTTCAAATGGTTATCTCGAGACATATTTCCGACTCTCGGACCCTGGTCATCCTTTTTTCTCGCATAGGTTCAAACTGAAATGTGAATCATCCAAACTCCTTCCAGACATCGACATCCAAAATTCCACCTTCGAGATTCTGTGTCACTTTCACCGTCCGGAATGGTCAAACCCATCCGTCTTTTCGGACGTTGAACCCTGAACCTCCATCCTTTGCTGGGTTCTCATCAACTGATAAATCTACTTCCGGGACTTCCATCCCTGAACTTTTGTCCACATTTCGCTGTTTTGAACAGCCATCCCAAAACAACTTTCCGACCCTCACATATCGGGTTCCAGAATCTGACTCTAGGAATGTTGTTTTCCCTGTGCTATTGAGAATAGCCAACCCTGGACAACTTTCCGATAGCTAAAACCCGAATGCAAGAATTGGGGCTCAAATGACCTCCAAATCCAAAACGGACTTCGACCCACGTGCTGAATTTGGTCTTCTTTCTTGCTAGCCCTTCATTGAACAAATCCAACATTGGGAAAGGTCATCGGGAATTCCATGCCTCATTTCCCCTTCCAAACGACATATTGCCAGAGGAAGTCCGACCCTGGGAACCCAGGTTACCTATTTTTTTCTTTCTAATGATGTTTTTGTCAAGTGTTAGATGTTTATCAAAGGTGAATGTTATGTGATCTAACCTTGATTTGTAGGGATTTGTCCAAAGCCTCTTTTCCATGATAATGTTTCTAATTCTTGTCTGTGTGTGCAAGATTTATTGAATCTAGTGCAGAGGCTTCTGCGATGGCCAAGGACAAAGGGAAAAGAACTGCCAAAGCCCCCCGAGGTAGGGATGACAAGGATCAGATGAAGTATCAATTTCAAGGGGAACCTTTGCATTCAAAAATCACGACCAGTTGGAAAGACATCACATACACCAATATCAGGCAAGTCAATATTGATGAATTTACTCGAAGGGTCAGCATGGACCCAAAGAAGGACAATGCGAAGCTAATCAGAAGCAACAAAATTTCCAAGGTTGGAGGTTTCTTGCTTGCATTGGTGGCTCCCAAGCTCGTAATGGCATGCCAAGAAGCATACCAAGTTAAAACGAGAACCATTATGGATAGGGATGGCAACATCTTGGTTGATATGTCTCCTGTTGGGATAACTAACACATTCCACATCCCCACATTCAAGAGCATGGAGACCCCAAAAATGGAGGAATGTAAAGCATTATGGGATTAGGATCCCATGGGATGCAAGAAGTTGATTAACCAATATTGATTAAAGGATAGGCGAGCCAACACCTCTAAGGTTCCCCAAGAGCTCTTCCGCAATGATTTCTTTGAATATTACCATGATCTAGTCACCCTACTGAGTAGGGTAATGGGCCTTCTTGTTGTGGCCTTATTCCAAGAGTGGGTGTTGTACTTTGTCGAGCAGATTCTCCGTAGGAATGACGCAACATTCTACTAGGGTGAAATAATCAGCGATTGCTTTCACGAGCAATTTGTCAATGTCAGGAAAAACTCAAATTTTTACATGACATCCTCCCTAGGCTACTCGCTTTCCAATCAGCGACAGTATCATGGATTCTCGGGAATACCCAATGGGGCACCTGGAAGAGAGCTCAAACCATACGAAAGATATCCACAACTACAATACAAAAATTTCAAACGAGACTACTTTCAGGTGAATGATGCCTTTAGTGCATATATCATTTGGTCTCTGGGAGGTGATTTTGAGAGAAGATTCTTTCATAGTGCTAGGGCCCTTCTAAAGAACTACGCCTTCCTATTTATACAATTCCCAAAGTTAACCTATATTTATGCTCAAGGATTCATGGAGAGGCCGAATAAGTTGCCTCGGTACCCCAATGAACAAATTATACTATTGGAGCTAACATGACAGCTGAGACATATACACTATATCCTCAGGATTAAACATCTGGCAGGCACCCCCTACCCCCTTGGAATTGGCCAGGGGTTGTATCAGATTCATACTTCCTAGTGTGCAGGTAATTAAGAGAAAGAGTTGGCCAAGTACCACTTCAAGTAGCATACAAGTAGGCCACAGATGGACCCATACGGTCACATCAGAAAAGTGCTTGGACAAGAGTACGCCCACCTCCACCACATTGAGGATTTATGGGAAAATTGAAAAGATGACTTTGAAATGCGGATACGACATTACATGCATTTGACTGCTTACTTCGTGAAGAAAGTAAACTTGTGTCCAATTCCGGATCAGCTGGAAGAGGATGAGAGCATGGTGATAGACCCAAGGTATAACGCTATTGTAAATATGCCACTACCTTTGATTGATTGGGACAAGCAAGAGGTTTATGACCTCTACATTCTCACCAAGCCCATTGAGGCCCGTACAAAGGCATGGATCAGTGGAAAAATCGCTTGATTGAAACAACAGGGAGTCGCCTTGACATTCAAGGGACTCAAGAATGAGCCAAGTAGTTATGATGGCAGGGCAACAACTACTAGAACTAGAGAAACATCTAGGTCTCTGCTACCCATCAAATCAAGAAAAAGGAAGGAGTTTGATGAGCAACAACCTAATGCGAAGGTATATGCCAGAAAGGCCTTGGAAGGCGAGCCTCCGAAGAAACATAGAAGAACAGGCAGTGTCATAGAGATGCTTGTGATACCTGAGGATCCACTCCATGAGGGTGAGGAGTCGGAAGCTGATCCACCAAGGTCCCCAACTGCTTCATCAACTTTTGCAACAACTACTACCATTTCTCCATTCCACCCACTTCACTTGCAATGGCTGCTTCCTCTTTGCCTATAGTGGAAAGCGCTATCTACCTTATCTCCACTTCTCCAATCATGCAGGTCATATCGATGGATTCATCCTCCATGTCTCCTTCCCTTCCACCCACTTGATTTGCTATTGCAATGCCTGGCCTCACTCTCCCAGAGTTCTTCGTTAAATACATGCAAAATGTGCCTTCCGAGCTTTTGGGAATGCTTGCAAATCCAATGGTGCAAGCTACAATAGAACAAGCAATGGTTAATGCCCCAACTCTCCCTCCTCCTATGGAACCAACTAGGATGGAGGCCATAATGAAAATCTCGGATGAACTTGAGCGACGAGAGCAAGAGGCAGCTGCGAGACCGGAGGATGAAGAATTTGTATATCATAAGAATCCCATCTATGAGCATCGGGTGATCGATGAGGTGGCATATGACTCTTCCAGGGCAGGGAGGGTTGAGGAATGGAAATACTCAAAGAGACATCTGATCCAGAGCTCGACGTAGAGTGGAAAAAGCAACCCAAGGAGATCGAGGATAAAGAAGCTAAAGAATAGCTTACAGTTGAAGAAAGAGTTGCTATTCCAGGGACTGAAGGTAGTAGGTCCCCTGCGGAAAGGATTAATCAAACCCAAGAGAATGAGGAAGTAGCATCCCTCCATGAGGATGAACAAGAAGATAAACCCGATGAAAGTGAGGACGACCAAGAAAAAGAAGAAAAGGGTGCTGAGGGGGAAGACCACCCTAAAGAGCAGGTGCTCACCAAGTCTTTGGTCAAGCGCATAATGCTCACGCAGGATTCTGACAAGGAGAAAGAGGATGCAAGGGCTGAGAAGGAGACCGTTAATTTCAAATCCATTGAGCTTAGGGTGGAGGACAACAAAGGTCAACATGAATCACCCAAGGCAAGGCCCCAGATGCCCAACTGGCTACACAAGCAACTTGAAAAGAGAACTCCTGCCCTAAAAGATCCGAAAGCAAGGCTAGGGGAAAGACTGGCTAGAGCTCAAATTACGACAAACAAGGAGAAGAAGCCAAGAGTCAGGTCTAAGATAATGATGGATGCCTCTAGATCCATGGCAGTGCAAATAGCTATGTCGGTGGTTGGAGAACAGGGAATAAGTTATAGCATCCCCACCATCGACTTGGGAGTAGCAACATGGGAACAAAAGGTTGCCACGTCCAAGAATCAGTCATGATGGCGGTGCACCTTATCCAGCAGGATAAGGTTTCAAAGGAAGAGCTTAAGGAATAGGTGGATAATTTGACAACTTACATTCAACAATGGTCATCTCCAGATGAGCAACCTACCATGTCATCAGCCTTGACGCAGTTATTGTCCCAGGAACAGATCCACAAGATGGAAAGGAGAAGGGATTTTGATAAGAACATGAAAACTTGGTTCCGACAGGTCTTAGACATCGGGAACATGGGCATCAACTTGGTTGTTCAAACAACAAACAAGTTCCTGGATGTACAAAAATCTCTTGAAGGCACAAGGAAAATCTACGAGGAATTCCCAAAGAAGTACAGGGCTGCCTATCCGAAGATTGAGGGTATCCTCATGCTGCCAAGAAAATTTTGGGAAAAGGACCTCGCCTTCAAGGACGATGAACATTGGCTGATGGATGTATAGAAGCATGATTTTGATCAGCGAAAAGGGAGGCTAGAATAAATTTTGGAAAGAATAGTTCTGGACATAGAATGTGCCAAAGAGGCCAGAGGAGATAGTATCAGATATCTCAAGCTGATTATAGGGTACAAAATTCTTATTGTGAAGATCAATCCGAAAAGCATAAAGCCTCACTTTCGGAGAAGGATGGAGAAGGAAATGACAACCGAGATTACCACGGACTTTATGAATTTTGCTACTCAAGCTTTCACCCAGTCCGATATTTTTAGGGACAATGCTGCCAAGTATGACAAAGACTGGGAGAATATCATTAACAACTCCAAGGAATGGAGTTACCAAGTGTTAAGGTATGATATCACCGAGGTCGAAAAGCTCTAACCGGTAATCTTGAGATTCTTTGAATATGAAACTTTGAAGAGGTGGGAGGGTAATCCTATTATTGATGAAGAACTTTTGAAAGAGTAGCTATAGAAAAGAGCAATCAGCAAAAAGACAAAACCACTACAGTGCTGCCACTCGAAGACAAAAGATGTTTTTAAAATGTAATATATTTGGGGGTAGGTGAGACCCTGCTGTAAAGTGCATCTTGGCAGGAAAATAGAGTTTAATCTTGGCCATTCATTTTTCTTTTTGAAAACTATAAACAGAAGTCCCCTCCTCTCATTTTAAGAGTGTTGAGTTGTTGTAAAGGCATGCTGCAGAAATTGCAATCGAAAATACAGTGGCTTATTGGTGTATTTTGGATTTCTTCACATGTTTCATGATTCTTCTCTCATTAGTTAAGATTCTAATCTAATTTACTTTTTTGTTCTAGTTTCCTTTTAGCTGTCTTTGATAAATTTGGTAATGTTGTCTTTGGTTATGAAGATTTTTGCTGTGTGTATGCTTTCCTTGTCCATACTTTTAGTCATTTTCTGCTGGTAGGTGACTGTGTAAAGTTAGTCTGGACCATAATTTCAGAGCTGCTCCTTAAAATTTTTCATTGTTCACACTTACATGGTGAATGAATCATGAAATATCTGCAGTCCTTAGAAGATAGCATAGATTTCATGACATTGTGAGAATTCTGATTAAGTGAAATTCTATTTTAAGGAAACTATCCACAACAAGAACCTCCATGATCACTGTTCATCAGTAGTTATAGGTCCATGAATCTTCTCTTTTCCCTGCTCTCTTTTTTTTTTATAGAAATAGCCTATGCTAAGGTTCATTGCTCATTGTAAAGCCAAATCCAAAAAAATAATGGAGTTCAAGACTATTGTTTGAACCTGCAACAAAGTGCAGTAATTTCCCATCTTATGAACTTTGATTCATAGACCCGATTATCCTACAGATTTAACTCACCTAAGGCCGTCGTATGATTCTAGCAAATCACATAAATCAACTGATATATTCCAAGCATCGTCATGACCTGACATCTGATAGACCTCGTGATAGTGTTCTGTAATTATATTATGGAAGATTGTCTTTCAAGAGAGGTAATGCACCTATGCATTACTTGTATTGTGAAGTGCATAAAAACACCATCAACATAGCCCAATCCCATAAATCGGTGCATTGTTGAATCCTTTAAAGTAGAAGGAAAATGGTTTAGCTTGTGTTTATCGTTATTATAGTCATAAGTTTGAGGTAAGACCTTAAATTCAAAGTTAAATTGGTCTAGGTCTTCCGAGGACAAGCCATGAATGGTTGGAAGGAAATATGGGGAAATTTTCTTCATCGTAGTATCATAATTTGCATCCAAGGTAATAGGATAAGTAAACATTCTAGGAGGGTGCTGAGGTTCATTATGGTTAGGTTCAACTCTATGATCTCCCATGATGTTCAAAGAAGTCTGTTCCTCAAAGACAATTTCCTCTATAACTGGTTGTTCTTCTAGTTTCTCGACAGGTAAATAGTGGAAAGCCTCAGGTGGAATAGGCTCAAATAATTCTTCAGAAGTGTGGTCGTCTGAGCCTTGGGCTTCCCTAGAGATGAAGGCTGTCATTAGGTCCTACTACTTTAGAATATAGAATGTCAATTAGTCGACCGAGTAGTGTCCAAGGCAGTTTGCAAAAGAAGATAATTCAGATAACTCATCTTAGATTTTTTGCTTTTCTTTAAACTACTGAAATCAATTTTAGTCTAAGGCCATTTAAATTCTTATCTAGAAAAGAATTTATTCTAGGAAAACTGGAAATACTAAACTAGAAAGCATAAGATAACTAATTTAGAAAGCATCATAACTAAGATATAAAGCATAGAGATAAGCAAACTGAGTAATTAATAAACTACAAAAGTGGAAAAATAAATAAATAGACTATAAATTTTTTTCTTAAATAGTAAAATATTCTAACAACTACAAATAATAACTCATACCAACTAAAAAAAAATGGTGCTCCAGAACTTCAAACTCAACTCTTAACAGACTTAAGTACTTCCTACTGAATAATTATCTATGTAACAAATAAAACAACATAATAGTAAGTAATTATCTATTTAAACTAACTTCCCTCGAGTGGCCAGGTCACGGGTCAACACTTCGTTCTCAAATCACATAAACTACAGGTTCTGGAGTCCTTCCATTAAAAACAATTATCATCCATAGTTCATCAACTTTGCAATTGACATAAGAAAGTTATTTCATTCATCAGTATTCAAAAATCATATAAACATCATAACGTTACTTTTCAGTCTTATTCATCCATTTTCAAATTACATTCTTATAGAAAAACTTATAACTAAATCTTAGATTCCAGATGGTGTAGATAGCCATTGAAAAATACTTTTAACAACTTTAACTAACTTCCATGTCTTTTAAACTCATAAATGTAGGGAAGGCTCGAGATGAGCCATGAATTTTTTGGTAACAAAAATTAAATAGACAGTAACTAAATCTTCAGTTCATCGGCCTGAGATTTAGGAGGAGGTTCACAACATCTATCTTTCACCATAATTAAGGCACGTGTTGGCTCAAAATTTTGTAACAGCTGCTAGATTACTGATTATTCCCTACAAAAACACTCAAGTCAACCCATTAAACCTGTATTGGAAAATTTCCTCAATTGATCATAAGAAATAAAGTTTGCATAATTTTCCTTAAAGATAACCAATTATTTCTCGTAAATTTTAATAAATTGGCATAGACTTAGGATTGAAATTGTAAGAATAATCTTTTCTGATTTTATTATGATGAGGTTATTTTTACCTCATCACTTCCTTTAACTAGGGCTCTTGCATCTTGTGGTGAGATGGCAACAATTTCTTGCATTATTTTTTCCTCTTCCTCCTCAACTTCATCTTGCAAGGAGGGATCAACCTTCTCCTTTGCTTATTCAATTCTCTTCTTTATATTAGAGCCTTTCAAATGAATAAAAAAATCTCTAAATTATTTTCTTTGAACAAAAGCATCATCACACATGAAATCATCACAAGCCTTTATTCCGACATCATCATCCTTAGCTTCATTGTATTCCCATTTTACTATTTTTCTAGGGGGAACAACAATATTCAAAGCATGTTCTTTATCAGAAGATGGGAATATCTCATCCACCTCCTCCTCCACTAGGAAGTACTATATAGATTCATCAAGTGCATATCCTTCACCTCCTTTCTCTATTTCTAAATAAATCACCAATGGGGTGACTGTAGGTTGTTTTCCTATCTCTTTTGTTTGCACTGCACTACCTTGAGCTGAAGACTGAGCCGATTGGCTCCTTAATTGTGCATCATGATTTTGTTTGGGCACCTTGGCCTTTATTTTATAGTTTTTTACTTTATCAAAGAAAATTTTATCTTTAAAATATGCTAACATCATTCTAACTTGTACATACTTGTCCTGCACCTCAGAGTAAGGACTGACCAAAAAAAGATTTTTTTTAGCATATTTTCTTGAATTGCATAGATCTTCCTCCATACACTCTTGCTTTCTACAAATTATTCATTAGAGGATAAGTTTCTGATCACACCCTCTTAATAGAGGGACTAATGTTGTCTCCTTGACAATCCCCTTGCTCTCCTTTCAGTAGTAATAACCCCCTTAGGGTCACAATACCTCATGATATCATGTTTCATTCTATAATTGTTTAAGAGAGACCCAAATCTCTCAATGTCTTCATTTTATGTGCATGTGAAATAAGAAATTCCACAATTGGGGTTTATCAAATATGCCTTTCTTCATTTTCTGAAGTTTTCCATGTCCATGGCATCAAGCTACCACATTATCTCCATGAATGATTTCGTATCAGACACATATGTTTGCAGACGATGAGGTGGCGCTAGAGATCCATATATCTTGATTGTAGTATAGTTGGAATGGAGGTACCAATCCCCCCAATTGAATTTTTTTGTACTGCCTTCCTCATACTCTAGAGGCATCAATATTTGTTTCACACCCCTTGAGACTCTGTAAACAAGCTTTAAGCCCAACTGCTCTAGCACCCAAAACCTAAAAAGATTGCACAATGAAGTATAGTCGGACTCAGGATAGTGCACATACCAGACATGGGTCCATATTTTCATAGGAAACTCATTGTCCATGTTATCCCTTTCTCTCAATTTAATGAAATTCCTCATTACCTTTATGCCTTTCAATAATAGCATATGCATTAGCAATGAATACTATTTTCATGATAATGGAGAGGTTGCATCTTTCAAATTTATCAATTCTTCATGCAAGTGATCATCATTGTAAGAGGAATAGTCAAAATTCCTATTCTGATACTTGTTTTGAATATCGATGGCCAAAACCATTAAAGTGAGATCCATTTTTATGTCAAAATTCTTGTGCAGGACCTTGCATAATGCGTAGTCTTTAATTTTGAATAGACCTCAAAATCATCACAATCAAAAGGTTCTAACTTCAAAGGGCTAAAAGGAACCCCATTCTTCTTCAGATCATGCCTTTTGTGCCTTGGTAAAACATTTTTTATGTATCCAAACCTATTTTTCTTATACTCATTATATAGTTCATGGAACTTGATGGATTCAAGTTGAAGATCTCAACTATTTGACCTCTTGAAATTTCTAGCATGGGAACAAAGTCTGGAAATTTTTTGATTGTTCTATCTGCAGGGTCATAGCTTCTTGATCCATAAATGACAATTGGGGTGAATTGCAAATATCCTTTTGAAAGCATATATAAATAAATCCCAACCAGTTTATGATAGCACCACATCACCCACCCTAGTAGCTAAATTGTAAAAATGAGCTATCAATACCCCTTCACTATTTTTCCTCTTTCCCATAGGTTTAATTTCTATAGCAGGGTCCTTATAGGCTTCTTCCATAAACCTAGAATATTTTCTATTGACAATTCTCTTCTTTGCAAGTGGCTCTGGCACCTTTGGCTTAGATTTGGGTGTGTTATCATGAGGTTTAGGTCTTTTGACCCTTTTCTGCTTAGGTTTCCTCTCTGGTTTGGCAGAAGATTCATCGGGTTCACTCATTTTTATAGTGCAATAAAAATAGGTTTCCAAGATAATTATGAATTGCAATTTTATTCTTTGAATCCACACAACTCAAACTCAATTTCAAACAAAATGTACTCCTCTATCCCAAACCCTATATATAACAATTGCAATTCCCTTGTTAATAAAGAGCAACAACCCTAAATTGAAAGCTCTAGCTACTTACTCAATTCCTCAATTACCCAATGCTATAAAACTACTCACAAAGGTCTAGAATTCAAATTACTCAAGAGAACCAATAGTTTGTTCTTCAAAATTTTCTTTCCCTAGAGCTTCCCCTTCTCATTTTTTTCACTTGAATCATTCTTCAGCTCTAAACGATTGCAATTGTGGAAGAAAATGATCAAAAACCTTCTTTATGACTCAAAGATGGAGTGTCTTCTCCATTACTGTCTTATAGATAGCTTGCATGAGTGAACTGACAAGTAGTCGTTCAAGTTTAAATTCTAGCCGTTGATCGTATTTGATTTAAAACATGATCTATGGTTCTACTTGACCATCACTTTATGCCTTCAAAAATGTGCTTTAAAACAATGATGATATCCTAGGTAGCTTCCACATAGCCACCCACATGTTCATTAACCCTTTAGAACTCCATCACTCATCACAATAATGCTTTGAAGTTAGGCCCATACTTCAACGCTGAGCGATAACACCTCCGATGGAAGGAATATTCACTATCAAACACTCCATCGCTTGTCACTGAAGTGTTACTGTTACATTTATACTTCAACAAAGAGAAAATCCCAGCGATAGAAAGATACTAGCCTTAGCCCATAACTTATTTCCGTATTTGATTTGGAGATGAAATTACTTTCGGCGACGAGAAAAGCAAGCAACAACACTAGATATTGACAAGTGGCATGATCACAACCCTCCTTTCTCAACCTTCCTATCACTCATCACTGTATTTGAAATAAGTGATAAAACCTTTCTATGATGGCATGATATAAGGGAGAACTTGTGTTCATCATGCTTTGTTGAAGTGGAACTAGGAACCAAAAGTATTCAACGATAAGTGATATAAAAGATATATAGCTCATCACTCATCACAGTAGTGAAATATGAAGACCAAACATTTTCAGTGATACATGATACAAAGGGAATTCAAAGGCTCATCGCTCATTGTCATAATGAACCCGATGAGCAAAAAGACTTCGGTGATGAGTGATACAAGGAGTTAAGTGGTAGAAATGTGCATATGCATAAAGTTTTTTTTAAAAGAGGGACTGCCTAGGAAAAATTTAAGACAAGGCCTCAAAAGGACCTAAGGTTATTTTCAAAGGATGTAAAGGCCAAATAATTCAGATCTTTAGCTTTATTAAAATGAAATCCTCATACCAAAGTCATGAGGAAAAAATTGTGCGATGGGTAAATGAGGAATTCTAACCACAAGGGGCTGGTAATTGAATGAACCCAAAGGTATAAGATATAACTAAGATGACTTGGAACCGGCCATAACAAGTCAACGGAGGATTAGACCCAATAACAAGGGTTTTGAAATATATGAAAATATGCTATGTAAGGACCCACACATAGCATAAAACCCTAAAACCCATTCACGTCAAACCAATAAACCACTCAAATAAAAGCATTTTAGACTAGTGGAACAAGAGAATTTGAAGGTTCCACCAAGAGGTTATTTCTTAGCTCTGATTTTTATCACATATAGAAAAAACTTAGAAGGAATTATAATTTTTTGTAGCACATAGACCTTAGCATGCTATTTTCCTTGAAGAATAGAGACTAAATACAAAAGAATTGTGCCATGTTTTCCTTTGCTATGTTTTTAGCTTTGTTTGCTTACTCAAATTTATATTCTGTGTCTATCCAAAGTTTTTACGATTGTAATTCATTTCCTTTCAACTTTTATAATTTTGGTTACCTTAATGTATGAAGGGTTTTGAACCATGTTTAATACTCTTTTGAACTTCTACATAAATTAGTTTAATTGAGTTTTTATTATGCTATATCAGATTTGAAATATTGTAAAAGCTTGGCACATCACCTTAGAATAGCTTGTTATATGCATTATTTTTCATTCATTCTCCCTTTTCCTCCCCTCTGTTAACACAATGAAGAGTCAACTTCTAAAAGTGGAGGTCATTTTGTAGAGCGCATATTAGCCCCCTATTTACATAACTTCCCATAATTGTGCCTCTTAAGTGTAAGCTTTAGAGATGAATCTTTTTTCTGGCACACTCAGTGGGATGAAAATACTTAAATCTAGTAAATAAGTAGGTTTATGAGTCAAAGACCCATTGCCATATCATCAACATTGTGTAATCCTAGATTACTCTTATCTCTACTAGTGACTGTCAGATAGAAAATAATTGCAAGAAGCAAAGCAACACAAACACTAATGAAAGGTCAAGCACAACATGTGAAAGCTCCAATGACTACTAGAAACTTTGTAGCATGGACAAGTGGTATCTCGTTGATTCCTCCAGTTCCTCTAGTGGTGTGGGATCCCATTCCTACTAATGCTTTAAAAGAACTCCCTAAGTTCATGAGAGAATACTTTAAAACACCTATACAACATCTATAAGATGTTGGTGATGTGTGCATGGTGATGGGACTCTTAAAAATATCTATTTTAATTGGTCATGACTGGTCACTTTTAACAAGACCGGAGGCTTGATTTTTTGGGTTTAAGGTTTTTTATTGATTGGCATCTTTTAAAACCCTCATGTTATATTTCAATGTTGACTTGCTATTGAGGGTTACCGGTCACTTAAGTTTTCTAATTGAGCCTTTCCTTTGTGCTCTTACCAACCCCTTTCACGCGACTTATCAATCTCTTATTTTCCACCTAAGCTTAAATATTTATGCCGTTGAAAGTTTTTTGGCCGGTCCCACTAGTATATTCTATATGTTCTATGCAGTTTGGCTAACCGTCCGATCACGAGTTTCGATCTGAACCGTTTCTCGCAAACCTCACAGGTTTTCCTGTTGATGTCACTAAAGTAGTGCGAGGTGTGCGAGATGCCGCCATCTGTCATATATAGAGGAGAGAGGTCTTTTCCCTAGGCACCAACAGTGATAGGTGGGTGTCATTTCACTAGTGGAATTTTAATGACGGGGAATAATAATGACCATCCCTCGTAGGCCTCACACGAGTAGAGTAAATGTTCCTAAAGTACTGCGAGGTTTGTGAAAAGGCAACACATGGCCTAGCTCTTGAAGCAACGGGGCTAGGTGGGGCTTGTTGTCTTATTACAACCTCTTGTTTTAGTGGCTATGATTGGCTGTGATATTTCCTAGGCGGTGATGTGGATCTTCAACAATCGTTGACTCGATTTGAGTCGCCGACTCGCTAGGTCTGTTCCACATCAATGGTGCAATTTCAAAGAAGTTACTGATCATTTGTGTGAGGAGATTTTACGCTTTGCAACTTATTTTCATTAATGGCGTGGGTTTTTCAGTGGATTTTCTCCTAATTCCCTTGCGTGCGAGTGGTAACCTCCTGATAAAAATAATGATGCACTGTATTCTTGAAATAAATTTGTGGTGGCAATATCAGCCACTAATCATTCGCATACCCGTGTGAGAATTTGGGAAATTAACACTCCCTGCACCTGATTACTCTATAAGTATCTGCTGAATTTCTCAATAGTATCATTGCAATTTTTGAGTTGGCACGAGGATTTTTTTGTAGTCTCTAAGCTAGGCTTCTTCAATGGACAAGTTCGAGCCACACCAAATTGCCAGGATAGGTGTAAGGAATTTGCAACAAGTGAAGGAACAATGTCCTCCTGATGTTCCTAAGGCAAGTGTCCAAGGTATGGGCAGGAGGTCGGGGCGTTGTAATTCCCCTGTTGTGCTTTCTTCAAGTTCTGGCAGTGATGGGTCTGAGACTGACTCAAACTATCACTGTTATCTTGCGGCCTTGACCTAGCTCATGGGTGTTGATGAAGAGGTCCTTTTAGTTTCACCAATAACTACAATGGAACTATGCCAAGTTGCTGGAGTTTGTGTTGATGTGGATGGAAAGAAGAAAGTGGTTCTGCCTCAAACTAAGGTGAGAACTAGAAGCGGTTGCCTGTACAGGGGCCGTGTGTCAACCAAATGATTGCTGGTGTTGGGTTTGTTGCTCATGGGTGGTGTTTTTCTTGGTGATTCATCTTGTATTTATGGACGTGCATGTGCATGGCATGGTCTTTTTTTTTTTTTCCCCAACTGGTTACTGGGTGTAACCAATTTTTGATTCCTCAGATCATACATTGTGTTTTCTAATGATGAGGAATGTGAATTCGAATTTCATGTTGAATGAAATTCATTTTGGAATTGACAATGTAGCCCGATGCTTCTTGCTCTCCTATGCTATAAAGGATATTTTATGGCTCATTGTTAAGGGTCAAATTTTTGTATCCGGTGGCTTAGTTTTTGTATAGAAAGTTTGTCTATTGAAGGTTTGGCTAAAGATATTAGCTAGTGTGTTTTATTTGGGGTAGGAATATTATAAAACAAGTAGGCCATTCTTATGTAATTACAGATACTGAAGCAATAAAGAACAATTTATTAGAATAATTGCTCTCCTGGTTTCGTATCATGAGTTGTGAATGAGTTTATCAATGATATATTCATTTAGCTTCAATGGTATATTTGAGTGTGTATCTCATTTTCCTGCTTTAACTTAATGAGTTAATTAAATTTCTTAAAATGAGATGCAAATTTGTGATGTCGTCTTCAAGATTCCTTAAGTAGTATTGTTTTGATAACTAAAAATCTCATGGTGTAAATCATTATGCTGAAATGTTCATAGTATATGGGTTATGTTTTATGTGACTCCTGCCCAATGGATGAGGCACTGGATAGTTTCTTTAGGATCCTTGTTTGGGAGTATAGTGCTATAGTTCTAAGCACAGTGGTTTAAAATCTGAACAAATTTAATACATCAAACCTTGTCTCTTTGGAGACGTAAATCTTATGATAAGTTTCAGTCATGTTGCTTTAAGATAATTGTTGTTATTCTTCGATTTTCCACCACCAAGATAATTACTATCTAATTGCATTATTAGGGACTGTATCTGTTTGAGGAAGTGTTCTTACCAAGTCATGAAATATTTATATGAACACACTTAGTAAAACCCTCCTTGGTTTCATAGAGCCAAAAGTGTAGGAGATCTTAGTCTTTGACTGAATCTCATCAGTTGGCCACTAGCCTTTGTGGTTCTTGAGTATGGAGGTTGGCTACCTCTTAGAGAGTCACAAAGCCTAGCTGGGTTGCATTTTAAAACACCAACACATGGTGCATCATGTGACAAAGAAAAATGCAATACTAAGGCTCCTTGTTGCTTCATTCAAAAGGAAAGCCTTAGATTGGTATAAATCACTAGCCACTAATTCAATTGCTACATGGGATCAACTCGGGGATAGATTTTTTGAAAGACTCACAGAGATAGGTGACTAGTCCTCCTTACTCTAGTAGCTGATAACCATTAAAAGGGCTCCTCAAGAAGTTGTTATAGATTTCAACTCCAAGTTTCACAAAACTTGTCAAATAATCCCCTTAATTGTTAGACTTCTAATGGGTATGGCTATTATTTTCTACCTGAAGGCTTTTAACTGATATATCCATAATGATCTAGTTGTTGGGAGGACAAACCCTTTTGAATGCATATGACTTGGCTATTAGAGCCGAGAATAATCTTATAGATGCTAGAAAGCTCCCTTCTTGACCACCTATGTTGTTTTCCCCTAAAATACCACCTCTAACACCTGAAAACTCTCCTAGTACCTCTGTTATGCCTCATTCAATGTATGTATATCCCAATGCACAAACTAATGTAGCTACTCCTGCATCCTTGGTGGCAAAATTGAGTGATTAAAATTTTGTTGCAAACATTTTCCAATGAGATAATTAATAGGTTAGAAGGTAGAAAGTTGTGCCACCTAAGCTCCCTTACTAGAATTTTCAAGGCAATAGACCTCCCTTCCAAAATATCCAGCCCCAAGGAGGAGCACAGATAAATAACCAGACATAACCTTCAACTAGATAGTCCTCGTGCTAACCACACTACAGTCTATATCACCAAATCATAAAAGAGACCAAATGGTAGGTCAAAATAACCTAGCAAACAAGACTAATTCATGGTGTTTTCCCTGAAATGATGCTCATATGCCTTGAAATTTACCAAGGGGTGATCTCCAATAGAGGATGTCATAATAGTGGAATCAAGGAATTTTTGTTGGTACAAGCGCAGGTGCCTATCAATCCCCAGGAGTTGAAAATGATACCCCAGTGGCATAGATGCAAGGAATGTCCCTTGAGCAAGAAGGGGAAATCACTTTAGACCATGCCTTATTTTCCTGGATGGAGGGAGAGGATGTAGTGTTCATAAATGACACATCAACCTCCAAAACCCCATAAATTCAATTAGATTATTATACCCATTCCAAAAGGAGGTTGACCAAGGAGCATGTAATTTTTATGTCACAACCTAAGCTAGTCCCTGAAAAGAGCTTGGAATGTTTAGTAGTAGTCCCATTGTTCCAAAAGTAGAGCAAGGTGATAGTGAGCAAGGAAAAGTAATCAAAAGACAAAATATTCAGATCACATAATGTAGTGGGACAATTGAAGAACACCCCAACCCATCAGTCATTATGGGATATTTGATTATCTTAGAGTAAAAATCCTTATTGTGAGAATATTTGGAAGAGGATAAACTACCTCTATGGGCTAATGTAGCCCCAGAACCCAATCAAGAGAAAGGAAAAGAGCCAGTTCAGAAGTCATGGGATTTGGGAGCTGCAATATTCATAAACGTAAAGGAAAAGGTGGAAAAGGAGGAGGTAAGTAAGCCAAAAACTACCCCATTTTTCTTGGCCCTCATTGTAGGGGATAAGTTGCTACATAATTCTATGATTGAATCTATTGCCAGCACCATAGTTATGCCTAAACTAATTGTAGATTCTTTAAAATTGGAATATTAGCACCTTGATAGAGGAATCATGCAATTAGATGGAAAAAGGGTCCAGGTCATAGGTCTAATCAAAAGCCTCCCCTTAACCCTATATTCATGTCCCAACATTATATTTTCCCAAGAGGTGGTAGTAATAGATATTCCTCCTATTTTGGACTATGTCTATCTAGATATTTCACTACTAATATTAGAGGATATTTGTCTCTGGATTGGTATCATCTAATTATGAGAACCAAGAATGGTCCTAAAATGAAAGTGCTATCAAAACCCTTACACTCAGAGCACAAAGCAGATGATGTTGTGATGAACTTTGAGGATACACATACATCATTTTCAAAAAATGAAATGTATTATGTGGAGATGGTAGAAGATGAAGAATCTATTGGAGATAGAAGCCTCGAAGAGGTCCTGATGAATAAATTCATGAGTGACCCATTCAAAAATTATGATGCTATTGGCATTAGTACATACATGATTTATGATGAAGATCAAGTCATCCCTTAGGTGACTAAGAAATAAGAAATCTGACATGAAAGTTCAAGTGGTGAATCAAGCATGTGGACTTTGCACTTTGATGGTGTAAGATGTAAGGTAGGTTCGAGAGTTGGTATCCACGCAGTATTCCCTGTCAAAGAGAAAACTCGAGTGGAGCCTTCCAATTCCAATTAACATGAACAAATAATGAAGTGGAGTATAAAGTCCTAGTCCATGGTTTGATTCTTGTGGAGCGAATGGGAATCAAAAGGCTAAAGGTCTTTAGAGACTTAGAGTTAGTGATCAAACATATTAAAGGGATATCAATAGAAAAACATGTGTGGATGTGATCCTACTGCCATAGGGTGTGGGACATAATTGAAGGATTCAAAGACTTCAATATCCAAGTGATTTTGAGATCTCATAATATTTTAGCATACAGGATGGCCATGTTTGATTCTCAATTCGACCCAGTAATAGACTTGTTTTCAAACTAGCATGCAGTGCAAGTGATTATAAGACCTATTATTCTTGATAATGATCAAAACTGACAAGTCTTTGAGATAAATTCTTAGATTGCTACATTTATTCAACATTCTGGTGAGTGTGAAACAATTATAGCCTAAAATTGAAGAGGCTTATGAAGATCATATTATCTAGCTCAAAACCAACAAGATTCCAAAGGGTTTAATCACTCTAGAGAATATTTTTGATTCTGATGATGCCAGAAAGGACAAAAGAAAATTCATCATGAACAAAGGAGATTACTCTGATCTAGATGTTGAAGGTTGCAAGAAGTTGAAGGGAGGAAAAGATGTTCCTCAAAGAGATAAAGAAAATTTAATCTCTTTATACAATGATTAGGAAAAGGTCATGGCATGTACCTATGATGAACTAAAGGAGTATGACCCTAGTGTGATCCAACACACTATAGGTCTAGTTTAAGGAGCTAAACCCATCCACGAAAAGTAGAGGCCAATCAATCCAAAAATAGAGTCTCTCATGGCCTAAGGATTGAGAAAGCTTATTGATTCTAGGATCATATATCTGATTAAGCACTCTACTTGGGTATCTAATTTGGTCCCATTCCAAAAGAATAATGTTGAAATTCAACTTTGTGTGGATTTTTGAGATTTAAATAGAGCATCTCTAAAATATCACTATCCTCTTCCTTCCATGGAGAAATTTTTTCAAACTTTAGCAAGATCAGAGATGTTTTCCTTACTAGATGGTTTTTTAAGATAGAATCAAGTAAGGGTCAAAGAAGATGATTAGCATAAAACTATGTTTTCCACTAAGTGTGGAATTTTCACATATGCCAAGATGCCTTTCAACCTATCAAATGTAGTGGCCACTTTTTAGCAGTCAATAAATGTTGCTTTCAAGGATTTGATCATCCTTATATATCTGGATGAATTGACAGTATTATTCCCCATCCTATAGGGGGTGCGATGTTTTAGAGGGGGTTCCATCCTGAACTTCTCCGTCGGGGGTTCCACCCTTCCCACCACACCTCTACATGCAGGGTGGCATGTGAGAAACTCCTTCATCGGTTCATTGGGGGTACATGCTCATAATACAAGATACAAGCTCAGGTGGCTCATAATACCAGTTCATACTGGGGGTGATGAGGGATGGCATCCTCAACTCATTTCTAATCGATAGCTTTGGGTAGCTCGAGTACCGAGGGAGTAAAGAAAGAGAAACTCTATTTCTGAGAGTTCTCCAGAAAAGAGAATCCAACTAACGATGGATGGAGAAAGCTATCCCTCAGAAGAACCAACTAATCAAAGAAAAAGGAGGGATGGTCCAGTTGGCCTTCCTTACTTCCTTCTAGACAATACCCCACTGATGAACCTGTGCTTCGCCATGGGATGGGTGGGAGATATAGTTGCGCTTTTCCATTCTTGATGGGTGGGTCGGGTGGGGGGGAATCATAGTTCTTGAAGTAGAGTTGACCACCCACCCCCCTACTATTTGAAGGGCTAGTGGTTCTCTGGGAGTCGGTAGATTATAGGAGTGGGAGTCCCTACTATTCTAAGGAATCAACCTGCAAGGATAAGCCTACCTTAGCCCCCCCTGCTTAGAGGAAGATCCCTACTATTCGGCTGGGGAGGGACCCTCCCACCTGGGCCCCTAAAATTCTATGGTAGTTCATAGGGATTTTCTTTGGTTCAACATTCCTTGTAAGATTGTGGATTGAGTTGGAGGAATTTAGGTTTGAGGTCTCATTTTATTTATCTAAGGAGGATCATTTTGACCTTTGGATAAGGTTTTCCATAGGCGCCAAGAGTTTGGGGTGTCTTTGAACCCCAATAAATATGTTTTTAGAGTCCCACAAGGCAAGCTGCTTAGGTATGTAGTCTCCAAAGAAGGAATTTACGTAGACCCAAGAGGGTGAAATCCATCAAGAACTTGCCCCTCCTAGTGAATAAAAAAGGAATCGAATCTTTCTTGGGGAATTTTTTTTTTGTTAGTATATTTATCTGACTTTGTTGGGCTAGCAAGGCCTATTATCCTTACGCTAAAGAAGGACTTAGTTTTCAAATAGACTCTTGAGGGTACAACCACATTTGAAAAAATAAAAGAAGTGATTTCTTCTGCCCTAGTGTTGGTAAACCCTGACTTCTCAAAATATTTTGTCATGTATGTTTATGGTGGTGAACATAGCATCACAACAGTGCTTACACAAAAAGATGAAAAAGAAAAGGGGGAGCATCCAATTGCTTTCTATTCAAGGACCATGCGAGGGTACGAGACCAAATATAAATTTGTTGAAAAATAGGCATTCGCCATTATGAAGGGTCTTAGGAAGTTCAAACACTTAGTGTGAGAAAGAAAAATAATGGTTTATGTGGCTCACTTTAGTATTAGAGAATACATTATGGAGGGGGAGATCAAAGACAAAAGAGCAAATTGGATCACAAAAATATTGTAGTATGATATCTAGGTTAGGCCAATGAAAGTAATTAAAGGAAGAGGAATTTGAGAGTAATTAGCTAATGAAATTAAGTCCCTAATTGAAGAAGAACTTTTAGAAGAAGTGTTGTTTAATTAGTTTGAAGCGGAGGAATCCTAGGTTGCAGATAGGGTCTAACTCATGGAGATTGGTAAATATTTGGAAGGCCTCCCATCCCATAAAATATGATAATATAGGTTACAAGGTGTTGGCTATGTGTTAATAAAAATATTTCTCTTCAATAGGAACTTCGATGGGGTACTCCTCCGATGTGTGTATGTACACCAGGCCAGTAAGGTTTTGCACGAGTTCCACAATAGTCCAGTAGGCAGTCATTTTTTTTAAAAATGACCATGCTAAAAATAATGTGTGTGGGATACTATTAGTCGAACTTATTTATGGATTTCCATAGGGTAAGTGCAAGAATATTCATCCACAAAGAGGAGAAGTTTTAGCCAAAAAAATATTTAAAAGAATAGGTACCCATTTTTTAAAAATGGGTACAATTTCTATTTCAAAACGACTACCTATTTTAAGACGGGTACTCACTCTAAATATAGAACGGGTATCCATTTTAAAGAGGATACCCATTCTAAAAAAAGTTGAAATTCCAAACTACTTTTTGCTTTGGTTTTAGGCTCGAGAATTTTTTGGCAACCCGACCCTTAGCCTTTGACCTGCAACTAAAAATCTAAGGGAGATTCAAGAGAAATATCCAACTTTGGCAATATAGTTGATGGACTTTTTTTCAGAATTAATCTATGACATTAAAGCCCATTATAGATCACGATGTGTAGTTTACAAATTTATATAAAAAGTTAAGATTTTATTATTTTTCTATTTTTTAATTAATTTCTAAAAAACAAGTCCATAAATTTAAAATATTGGGTTTTTTTTAATTTTTCATAACTTTTTATTCGTTAATAGTTTTGCAAAAAAAATTATATGACATCTATCTTTAGATAATTCTCTAAAAAATAAAAAAATCAATAAATGTTTAGTTTAGATCCAATTATGTTGTTTGTACATGTTGATATTTAAAACCAATAATTAGGGCAAAAAAAAATTCAATAAAAAAATATTTAGAAAATTTTTACAAAAAATATCCTCATCAATCTTTAGGTTGTTACATATTCTTCCCCAAAAGTAATTAAAAAAATAATTTCATTTAGGTCAAAAAGTGGTGTTTGTACATGTGCATGGCATGGTAAAAAATGTGACTTTTAAAAGTGGTTTTTATACATTCCATTTAATAATTAATTTGTATCATCTAGATATTAGAATAAATTACATATTCGGAAACTAGACTCAAAATACTAAATTTCATATTATTGACCTTTTTAAAGATTCAATGTGTAAGTGCTTCAAATTTTTGGTCCAAGTGTGATAAATTATAAAAAAAAACAAAAACACTTGCATCAACCCCATAGCCTAGTGAGGAAATGTCAATAGTGCCAACTCTTTGTAGGCAAGCGATTTTTTTTAGCTATGCCTCTCAACCCAATAGTGATTGATAAACCCTTTTCTCAGTGGGGCTTAGATTTCATTGAAATGATCAATCCAATGTTGAGCACTGAACATAAGTGGATTCTAATGACCATAGACTACTTCACTAGATGGCCAGAAGTAGTTCCCCTAAAAGGAGCCAGAAAGAATGAAATCCCCAGCTTCCTAGAGGAATTCATGGTACGTTTCAACTCCCCAAAAACCATTATTTTGGATAATGCACAAGATTTGCTCAACTCAAAAGTTTCAGAATTTTCATTAAGGAACATGATCTTTCTTAAGACCTCATCAAATTACTATCCAAGGGGAATGGGTTGGTGGAATCCATAAATAGTAATTTGATAAGGCTGATCAAGTGGATAGGTGCGGATCATCAGAGAGACTGACACAAGCACCTGAGAACAGTGCTCTGGGAAAACTAGATTATTCCTAAGAAGGTGTTAAAGAAATATGAGTTGGTTTATGGGAAAGAGGTGTTGTTCCCAATCTCCAAAGAGATCTTGACCCTACAACTGCTTAAATATCTAGATATTGAGGAAGACAAAGCTATGGAAGTGAGATTGATAGAGCTACTTAACATACAAAAAACTTGAGAGAAAGCTCATGGTGCTATAACCAGTCGGTAGTGGGTGGTCAAAAAATGGTTTGACAAGAAATTTTCTAATCATAGTTTCTGAGAGGGTGATTTGGTTGTAAAGTATGATGAATGGGTTGTTAAGATGGGTCAACATAGAAAATCGATTCATTGTGGAAAGGCCCCTTTCACATTTCTAGTTGCAAAGAGAACAAAGCGTTTGAGCTAGAAGATTTGGAAGCTCTTGGGATTTTGGTGAATGAACTCCATCTGAAGCATTTTAATTAATGCTTGGCCTTTTGGGAGGTTTTTTTGTAAAAAGTTTAGTTAGTTTTCTTTCTACTTGCACTTTCCTTTCAATAAGTGTTATTCGCATAGGTTTTAGTCCCTTTTCCAAGTTTCTTGTTGTCCTTGGCCTTCATTTTGAGTGCATCTTCAGGAGATTTTCCTCAACACCCCTTTTGGGATGGGTTTTTCTTATGCAAAAAGTGGTCAGTTAGGGTTTTTTTGCATCACACACTAGCCATAGTTCCCTAAAAAGATGATCTGTAATGATTTTTTCATACCTTTTTCCCTTATAGGGTGTGATATTCAGGGGAATGAATTAAATTTGTATGAATTAACATGATGGGAGCTCATATATTATCATTTTGGAAAGCCTTTCTTCATAATGAAAGAAAAGAAGTAGTCAAAGTTTGGTGAAGAAGTATTTCTAAAGATTTGAGGAAAACTTGAAAAGACTGTCATATCCAAATAGTTACTAGTGTCTTCTGAACAACACAAAGAATTAGCAATTGTAGAAAGAAAAAGCCATTGACCCAGAAGAGTCAACTTTTGGCACTAGTCAGGGCCAAGCGGCGACACAAGAATCATTTCTTGATAGCAGGTCATTTAGTTTGGATCCCATGTCGAAGAAAGATAAGTTACACAATATAAGAATTGTAACAAAAGAGGAATGGAGAGACTCTTCCTTAGTGTTATATTTTGTTGACAAAGTCTATGAGCCTAAATTGAATAAAAATATGAAGGGCCTTAGAGAAGATTCTTATGCTAGAATGGATCAAAATGTGAAATAGAAATATTTTGACTCTATTAGCTTTAATATGTTGGCTTCGACATTACCTAAATAAATGGTGCTATTGGTGCACACTTGCCCAAAATTGGTGGAGGCATGTACTTGCCTATATGACCCAACTAGCAAAACTATGTTGAGTAAGAACCTTAAGCTCATAGTTAGTGTCACTACTATCTGTGGCATGCTCCACATTCCCCATGATCTTGCTATGGAGGTCTACTCACCAGATGAAATGGAAAACTTCTAGGAAGGAAGAAACACCCAACTCACATTTCTCAATTCTTAGCTTGGGAAAGAGTAAAATGAAACCCAAATTCCTAGATTTTTACCCACCCTTAAGGGATTCTATCCAAACATGAAGGATACACTCTCCATGCTTGCCTTTATTTTTTTCTTTAATAAAGATGAACATGTTTATGAGTCCCAAATGGGGGTAGCCTTCCTTCTTAGGAAGCATAAGGGTATCGAGATGGATTTTATAGATGTGATTGCATAAAACATGCACTATCAGTTGGTGAAGTATACACATGAGAAAAGGTTCAAGTACTCTTCTTTCATGGCTCATATTTTTCTTTATCAAAATACAGATTTCTTCAGTTCACATATGGATCCGCAAATTGTAGACTCCTCCAAGGTCCCCAACAAAATCCCTGTATCTGCATGGACCCATCTCATATCAATCACACATGATTATTATGAGTTTTTGAGTCATTTTTGATTCCTGCCCGAATGGATCCGAGCTCTAAGGATAATACATTTTGGATCATAGACCATCAAAAGAACTAGCTAAAAAACCAGAAACCTCCTTGTGAGTGGTTCTTTGGTGCCCATTTCTCTTTTCTCCAAGTGCATGGATTCAAGGGGAAACCGTTAGGCTCCCCATGCATTTAACACACATAAAATTGGAGTTGGAATTGGTTCAAGAACTATGTATTTCTGACTTAGAGTACAAGTTTGGCTGAAACAAAAAGGCCATCTATGAGCCCTCTTATGCAAAAGACAAGATATAGGTAAAGAAAAGGCAAGCCAAGAAGTTTCTCACCATGAAGCTTGTAGAGCTCTGATTAGATATAATTTTTGATCATTGGAATTATGATTGTGATGATTTTATGGAAAAATTAAAGGTGACCCCATGAATTGTTCATGAATGCCCATTCTAGGAGGAGCGCATGTATTCGATGAAAGAGGAGTCACCAGTTTATATTGATTTAGAGTCACTAGACCAAAGAGGCCCCTGTGGCTTTATTTTTATTAACCCAAGTGAAATTTTTACCCATAAATTAAAATACACAAGGGAATTTGCCTCAAAGTCAATAATGAGGGTTGGGGAAATGAGAAAATTGTTGAATTTTGGAGGTACCACCAAGAAAATGATATTCTCTATGTAAGGTATGATGAGGTCCCAAGTAGTGGAAAATTTTGAAATTTTGAAACAACTCACATGATAAGTCATCTTTTCCAGTTCAGATAGGTCGTTCCCATAAGGATTTTTCCACAAAAAAGTAACTAGAAGAGAGATCAAAGGCCCCCCCATAGACGTAATCTAAAATAAGTTACAATTTTGTAGGATATCAGATCCCTTGCATCAAAATTTTCCTAGGATCTTCCAATCCCAGGCAAGCTCAAATGTCTACTATCTCAACAAGAGAAGAGTCATCTTCAAGTACCTCATCACAACTAGAAAAAAGAAGGAAAAAATATATTGACCTCACCCAACAACCAAATGAGGAGGAGCAAGTGACTATGACCACAATGGAAAACTTGATGATTTCAACCTATAGGTATTCTTCTTTGACCCCTTTCTCTCTTATCTATCATTGGTCAGCCCCTCTATGACAACAATTCCTATTACCTCTCATCGTCTAGTTTCTATAATTTAAACCATTTCATAGTGCCCTTAGTTTATCCTTCCATTTACATGAATATTTTTGCATCAATTCCCTTGCAGGTTGCCACACCTCCACTGCCTCCCCTACCTCTCATGTATTGCAACACATTCCTCCCTTTTCCATAATTGTCCTAGGTTTCTCATTGCCTGCTTTGAAGGGAGTGCAAGCAGTCATCTCCAAAGTCTAAATTCCATTTAGCATCCCTCTCGACACCTGTATCATAGGACAATACATCCCATTTAATTCCAACTACTATTAATAGATTGAATCCACTAAGAATGCCTAAGAGGATAGAGCCTTGAAGAGAAATAAAGACAACTTAAAGCTTTCCACCTCAAGGATTAAATCTAAATTTGATCCCGAGCATTAAACATTGATGTTGACTCGCAAAACACCCAAAGTCTTTAAGGCCAAGGGGGAAATGCAACCAAATGATTACAACACCCATGCAGCTGGCCTAAATTTGAAAGAGGTCTACCCCTAGGATAAGGTCAATCTCATGGAGGAGACATGAAAGGTGGTCTCAACTAATTTCCTCTAAATTAGCAAAAAAATGAATAGAAAGATAAGGAGATCACTCGGGTGAAGGCTATAGTAGAGGTTTTGACTGCCAATGTCAAAGCTAAGGAAAATGAAATTGTAGGGCTAGATAAGGATCGACAAGCGAATTCCTCTGAAGAGGCTCTCCAAGTTGAATAGGCTGAGAAGGCTAAGCTCTCTAAGAGGATTTGGTGGAAACCCGTGCCAAATTTAAAAAAGAATTAGATGAAGTGAAAGTTGTGGCTAGCACTGCTACAAAACAACTAATTGAAATATAGGTTGAGAATGCTAAGCTCCAGGAGCAGCTAGTGGAAGCTTGGGATCACATTCAAAGAGTAGAGGAAGAAAATAATGTGGCCTCTTCTAATCTTTGACAAGAATTAGAATAGGAATTGAAAGCACGGGATATAAAATTTGCTGATGCTTTGGACAAACATAATCATTAGGAAATTCTAAACAAATATCAATAGCTCCAACAATTAATAGATGAGTTTTCTTGAAACTCAGTGAACTAGAATTCTTCTCATGATTCAACAATTGTATACATCACGATGGGAAAGAATCAAGGTCATAGCTCCACTTATTTGAAGCCCATGCTCAGATTCATTATAAATTCCCAAAAGGCTAGCATAGAAATTAGTGTCGTGGTGGACCTCATGTCCACATCTGTCACCCTAAAAGTTGTAGATGATCAACTATTGATATAAAAATTATGCAATGACTAATGACACTTTGGATGTTGAGGGAGTGAGTAACAAAATATTGCTAGCCAAAAAGGCCAATGATGTCCCTAGCTAGAATAAAGCCACCTTTAAGTGTAAAGAATTCCTAGAGGCATTGGAACAAAATATTTTGGGTATGAGGGAGAAATTGAGTAGTTGGTTCAACTATATTTCCCCCCCCCTTTCCTTTCAGATGCTAGTGTTGTGATCGAGGAGCAGATAAAAAAAATATTGGATGAAAAGTAGCAGGATCAAGCCACTTTTCAAGTCCTCAATCAATCCCCAAATATTACGAAAGTGGAAGGAGTGTTACAACCACTAGCTCAATTGGAATATCACATGCAAGTCATTGCATATATAATGAACAACTTATTTTTTAAAGAGATGATTGATTTGGATTAAGTTTCATAAGCATTGAAAAAGAAGGCACAACCATCTAATGAGGAGTGGGCTTCCATGCAATCCACTCTCCAAAAGTAGAAACATCAACTTCCTCCTTTTTGAATTTTGGGAGTTTTTATGCACCTGGAACCAGAGATTCTGGGATCTCACCTCTGTGGGTAGAGTTCTCCATGAGTTGCCAAAATTTTTACCCTTTGTCTACCACACCTCTATTTCTTTGAAGGGGTTTTTATTTTCTGAGACATTATTGGCAGTAATGGCTTCTTTTTTATGATTGACCTAGTCTTGCACTCAAGGTGTAAACTTTAGCATGGGATAAAGCCACTTGTCAAGGTGGCTTAGCCACTATCAAATCTGAAAACTATGCTTAAGGCATGATGTGGCAAGCCACCACATGGCACCTCCACATGCCATCTAAAAGGAACAAGTGAGGTTCTTGTTTTATCAAGCACCCACTTTCTCTCAAAGAAATGTTTCAATGTGGCATAGTCTGAAGGAGCATTTGAGCATCAAAAGCAATATTTGATGCGTTCTTAGCTAAAAATATTGGCGGGTCCATTACGAAGAAAGGGCAATCGTCAAAGAGTTATCGAGCCACGTACATCCTATGGAATGAATGCTCATCACCGATGCTTGATTATGAAGGCTCATAAGAGGTTGCATAGAAGATTGTGGAGGTAACATATGGTATCATCACCCTCATTGGGGTTGATCATGATTGCCCAGTATGGCCATTTCAACGGTCTAGATGGAGATGAGGTCTGTAGGCATGACAAAGGGGAACCTTTTTTCGTCTTGGTGTTTCCCATATTGTTAGAGATGGATTTTCATATTTAAGTCCGATGTGGCATTATTTAGCAAGTTCTTTTTTAGCTTTGGTTTTTATCATATAGAAAAAAATTAGAAGGAATTTTTTTTTTGTAACATGCAAAACTTAGGATGTTATTTTCCTTGAAGATTATAGACTGAATACAAAATAATTGTGCCATGTTTTCCTTTGCTATGTGTTTAGCTCTATTTATTTACCTAAATTGATATTTTGTGTCTATCCAAAGTTTTTGTGGTTGTAATTCATTCCCTTTTAGATTTTATAATTCTAGTTACCTTAATGTATGCAGGGTTTTGAACCATGTTTAATACTCTTTCAAACTTCTACAAAAAATAGTTTGATTGAGATTTTATTATGCTATATCAGGTTTGAAATGTTGTAAAATCTTGGTGCATCTCCTTAGAATAGCTTGTTTTGTACATTATTTTTCATTCCTTCCCCCTATTAATATATCAAAGAGTCAACTTCTAAAATCTGGGAGGTCAATCTGTAAAGCGCATCTTAGTCCCCCATTTACCGAACTTCCCATAATTGTACCACTTAATCATTAGCTTTAGAGATCATCATTTTTCTCAGTGATCATGTTGTAGGGGTTATATGTTTTGGTGTTGATCTTGAAACTATGTGTGTTGTATCAAATATTGATTATCCCCACACATTTTTGACTCAACTTTGGGAGATCCATGGAGACCCTCCTATCTCTCTATACCCAGATTGACTCATTCCTCTTGTAGATGCAAATTCCATACCCTTTGATGATGTTACTTTAGAGGAGCTTGAGTATATCATAGTTTTTACATGTTTTGATGGTTTGAAGACTTTTCTTCATGTTCCCACTCTTTATATTGAGACTACATCATATTTTTTTGTTCCTTATCAACTTGGCATTGCCATATCTTTAGCACCTATTGGTCTAGTATAGAAATAAATTCATCTTCTTATAGACACAACTACTTGGGATTCGTATCTTTCAAACATATCATACTTATTTTTAGAGTCCTATATTGTAGATTTGGAGGATTACTTTGAGGACATTCATATTTTATTTATTGACAACTATATCATCATTGTTGGCCCACCATCTTCATCGCCTTTGCAACTTATTCTACATCACTCTTCACTAGTTTTTGGATTGATACAATATCTTTCCGACATGTGGACACTTGAGAAATTTTCAAAGGAACACATCATTTGGATTTGGATTCTTGATTCAACCATCTCTTTGGATTGGCTTCTCAAATCACTAGTGGATCTATTTCTTCCTAAAGGGAGAAATGTTATTTGCAGGCAGTGGATCATGTTCTATCTTTAGATGTTCATCATTGGCACAAGAGATCTTGCTTTATGGGGGGATTCATGTCCTCATTTTCTCTCTCCTTCTAAGGGGACATTTATTGTACTTGTATTACATAAGCAATCCTTGGGGGGTCAGATTGAGTCATTCTATTCTTCTTTCACTAGTGCAATCAATTTTTTTCTCTCTTTTGGAGAGGAGTTTTTCCCTTGTGGTTTTCTCCTTTTCTCTAGTTATGAGAGATTTTATTTTTTTGTACATGGGTACCTCATCAGGATATGGGGTTCATTTGTTATCTTTGTTGGTTTCTCTACCATGCGTTTTTATCTTTTATTTGTCATTTGGATTATTTTGTGTTGCCAATCTTAATGTTGGAGCTTATTTTTAAGGTGCATATTTTTGTGACTTTGTTGGAAACCCCTGCCCCTATCTCTAATATTCATTTGCGTTTTATGTGAATTTTTTCATGCAAGTTCATAGTTTAGCACTTTCACCAAGTTTGTTCTACCATCTATGCTTCTAGATTAGTGTTTTTGCATTTCATTGCACTTGCCCATTTTTTATGTTGTTGGATTTTCTTGTCTCATTTCTAATGCTTATTTGTTGGTTTCCTAAATTGTTTTCGTTTATTGTGCTATTTCTCTGTGCGATTAATCATTTCTATCATTTTATAACCCTCAATTTATAGGTTAAAATATTTTTCTTGTATGCATTTTTCATATAGCCTGACTTAGTGCTAATGCTCTATGAATCAACACATACATGGATCAACACTCTTGCCCTATCATGCAATGCTTTCATTGTGGGAAATTTTCTCTATTTTTTGTCATTTTTTATTTTTTATGTTCGATTTTTTAGTTTTCTTCTAACATGCTTCACTAGATCCTTTTCACCATTTTTAGCATTTTATTTTAAAATTATATGTTATTTTTAAGAGAAATCACTAACATTTTTTTGTTGATCTATGCAAGTTCCTAATTCAAAAATTACGCAAGCCAACGTAAATGTAGTTCAACACTTCCAATTTTTTTGTATTATTATTGGGTTCTACTTTATATTTATATGTTTTAGTGCTTTTATCTTTTTTGGCTCACATTCATGATTAAGATCCTTATGTAGGCTCACTTCTTTTTTTTCCTATTTTATTCTCCATTTCCTTAGTTTTCATGATAACCTATTATTATAATATATTTCTTGAAGTTGGGTAGTTCTCTAAACTTTTCAGAGATAATTATCCAAATCTACTAACATATTTAGTGTAGGTTAAACTTGTTAAATAGTGATTTAATCACTAGTCTAGTTGCACCTAAAGTACAATAGCTAGTTAATGAACTTGTTTATTATGTTTTAAATTTTTGAAAAACATGTGCTCTCCCCTTGCACTTAGTGTGAAATTGGAATCAAAAGTTTCACATCTTTCATTTTTTTAGATTAGATACTAAGGGTGATAGTCCCAAGTATGTTTTCTCCTTTCACTTTGTATGATATTGGAGATCAAAATTTCCTAGCATTCATTTCTCTTTAGGATGCTTTCTTGGGGATTGCATCGCCACAAGGGATGACCTCAATGACATGAATCCAGTGGGGTACATAAAGGAAAGAGAATAAATAATTTACTAGTAATTATTTTAGTGACAAATAATTCATATCTAGAAATTCAAATTTGGCGAATATATTGCAATCGAGAAGAGGAAAAATTGCTCAAATTTTATAAATTATCTATCAAATGCAATACAATTTTCCATCAATTCATTTTACGAGGAATTTGTGACTAATATTTTTTGTAGTGTAAACTGTACATTTCTAGCAATGATCTACTTGGAATTTTTGAGGCATGTAATAATTTACCCATACATTTAACAATACCATTAAAAGTTCACCATGTATGAGAACACATTTCACCACTACCATTATAACTCCATGCTAATGATAGGACCATAATTATCTTGAAAATTACAACATATGTGTTATCTCGAGGTCCAACTCACCCAAAAATTATATGTATCATTTTATAATCATGCAGTATTTTCCAAATTATTACTATACCATTTGAAAATCCCAAAGGATTCACCAAATATGGATTAATATAAATACAATTATAACTTTGGCTAATATTTTACATATTTTTCTCAAATTTGAGCTCTTGATTTTGATCATAGGTAAGTTGCAACTATAGGAATTAGTGATTCAATGAAAATATAAAAGTAAGTGATCATTTCTTTATAGTGTTATAAGATTATTTATGCCTTTGTCATTTTTACTTCATTCTTATAGATTATATTGAGTAGGGAGACATCTAGGGCCCAAGGATCTATATTTTATGAATTATTAAGTAAAAATACATTTTTTGCAGCATTTATTTTTAATATATGTCAAGTAGGAACAAGTTTTTGAAAGTGGTGAAGGGAGGTCATCAAAATGTAGAAACATAATATCATACTTAATCAATGTTTTTGGTCCATCGTATGGAGCTATAACTTTAGCACTTGTACCATGTATTAACAAAAAAGGAAATACCTCAGAGGAATATTAAAATGAGTTACTTGAATCAAATGAAAATATCACAAATGATGTTCCAAGGGATACTTAGGGTAGTCAAATTGATGATATGACTTTTGGTAATTGAAACAATGAAAAATGGGGTTCACCGAAATGATAACAAGTAACCCAATTTTACACTATTTCATTCAAGAAAATGAGATCCAAAATAATGAAGTGACTATCAACCAAAAGGTGAGTCGAATCGAGGTATGTGTTAGAACTGTAAAATTTTGAATTTTTACTGTCTATTGCATTCAAGAGTTTCCAGCATTAAGTCCTTACCTTAAGCATAAAATCCCCTCTTTGCATTGTCTTGCGTATTCTATGTCATATGACCCATTTTGAATCCATTAACCTCTTCTTATTCCATTGAAAAACCATATCGGCAAGACATGGTAAAAGTCTCCCCGAAGTATATTTTCACTATCATGTATTGGTTGTAGATAGTTGGCAAGACTTTTCCTTTTGTTTCGGTGACTAAGAAGATTCATATCGGCATATGCTGGCGCATCGTCATAATGTCACAGTGACTTCAGTTGGTTTTGCCGACTAGTAACATGGAGGGGTCGTTTTGGCCAAACTAATGGGTATCGGCGTAAAGTCCTAGCGACATCATTGTGTCTTGCTGATTGATTTGTAAGCAAAATGTCTCGGTGAGACTTGTAACTCAAGATTAAATCTGTGGTTCGATCTACAACTAGAAATAACAATATTAACCCTAATCTAAAATCAAACAATAAAGAATGAAATTTGAAAACATAAATGTAAATTGAATTGATCTCACCGAATAATGTATTCACCCTTTGGAATTAACTCCATTGCTCTTCTCCATTTTTCCTTTTAGGTATTCTTGCCCTCAGATTTCCGTGTTTGAATGCAAGCATAACTTCGTCGAGTGTCTCAGCAAAATATTGAAGATTGTTTCTTCTCAAAAGTGTATAATGATTTCGGGAGGGGGAATAATGATAATGACAGGCCATTTTATAGATTTTGTGTTTTCAAATGATCGGCTCCGATTGAAAGAGAGATCGACGGATGAGATTGATGAATGCCATGCGATGAGTTATGTGACAGATAGAATGCGAGTTAGAACATGAGTCCAACTGCAGGTAAAGACTAATTTTAGAACATGGGTTAGAACATGAGTTCCAATCTTCATCTTCAAAAAATAAAAGAAATAGACTTTGTATGAAAAAGCCAAAGTTAGAAGTTGGAGAATAAATGCATGATAAATGCATGTGAATGCAAACTTGAGTTAGTTAATTAAATAAAGATATTTAATTAATAAATATAGATGATGCATATGAGTTGGAACTAGTTAATCGACTAGTTGTGATGGAGAGTTCTCTCATAGAGATAACTCGAGTCAGACGATAAGTGCATGTAAGAGATAACTGAATGTTAGAGGAATGTGACATAATTAATTAAATAATGAATTAAATGTTAATTTAATTCAACATTAGAAATATGAGACTTTTAATTAAATAAATAAAGTAATTTATTTAATTTGACTGTTGAAAAGGATAAATGAATAATTAAATAATAAATATTTAATTATAGATGAAAAGGGGTTAAATGAATAATTAAATAAAGATATTTAATTATAGTTGGAAAAGTATGATAAAGGGGAATTAAATAATAAATTATTTAATTGATAGATAAAGGGGGAAGAATTAATTAGTTCACAACATAATTAAATAAATATGATTTATTTAATTAATAAGTTGAATAAAGGATGATTATGAATTAATGAATTAATTAAAAAGGGTATTTAATTAATAGAGGAAATATGTGTTAGAAAGGCAATTAAATAAGTAACATTATTTAATCAAGACGACAGACTATAGAAAATTATGTTGAAATGTGTACTCGCAGGCCTAGACAAATTTTCGGTATCTACAGTTTGCCCCTCTTGATACAATGTTGGTATGACTTTGTGTCAAAGAAAATATGCCCCGGTTGTGCCTCAGCGTCAAACGGGTTAGGGTATGCCCCAGTGAAAGGGAGAATGATGAGGAGGTAGTGGTATGGCCCCTCGAGAGGATAGGTGGGTTTGAAGAACATGAGTGTGCTCTCGAAATGGATAGATAATGGTGGCAAAGATGCAGAAAAGAAGAAATGTTAGCATGGATGATTGCAGAATGTTAGTAAGAAATAATTAAGTTTGATTGATTGAGAAAAAGACATAATCTTCGATATATTGCCAAATATGCTATACTTGTTTGTTATCATCATTGGGTGGGACATGCCACAAATGGATAGTACACACTATGATATGAGATAGACCATAGTGTACAAAGTTATCCATCTGTGAAAAACAGATAGTCGTAGACAAGGAGTGTTTTAACTCAGAATAAGGACAAGATGCCCCAGTCGTTTGGTCAAGACAAACCACAGACAACAGACAAATAAAAGACGGGTCATGAGACGTCATTGCTCCTCTAAATCCTTGATAGGACATCCTTGAGGAAACTAGTAACATGACTCAAAAACCAATGTTAAAAAGATAGTTGACAGACAACAACCAAAGAAAAAGAATCCTGAGATGTCGTTGCTTCTCTAAATCCTTCAAGGGACATCCTTGAGAAAGCTAGTAACAAGATCTTGCACAAATCGATAAAAAGATAAGACAAAATAAGATATAAAGTCATAAAGCCAAATAAATGTATTCGCCAAAACTTGATCTTGTGGGATTGTTTGATGTTGATGTTTGACATAACGTAATGTGAGAGAATGACACATACCGCATAAGACGTTGAGTCTAGTTTCGACTTGGTGACTTCTGTATAAGCATGACAAAGCCTGGTTTCAGTAAGACACGTGTCGTATAAGACATTGGAGTCTAATGATGTTGAGGTGACAAGCCACATGAGGCTATGAAAATTTGATGACATCTATTGACAAGAAAGACATATCTTGCTAAGACATTGGTTGATCGCTTTGATAATGTGTTTGATATTGACTTGATGACTGTTGAGACATTTTGCCTTATTGATGCATGACTTGTTTTGATTCTTTGACTGATAAAAGTGTGTGTGTAGACAGTGTTTGACATGAGACGATACCTTAAACTACGATATGCAACTTGTGTGATAGTGATTGTGAATGAACCCTATTGGACTGACCTAGTGTGGTCTCAGGAGCTCATCAATTGATTAGCCTTCCCTACGTTGTACACGTAGAGACCTCGTAGTTCAACACAACTAATGAATTTTTATATACAAAGCGTCATGATTTAAATGTGTGATACACGACAAACCTAGACCGATAGACTTAATGCCTCGGGGGCACATCGATTGATGGCCTTGCCTATGTCCCAGTCGCAGAGGCAACGTAGTTCGACTATGTCTACGACTGACCTAACATGATTGACTTGACATGATTGAGTAGAAATGATTGACTTGACATGATTGACTTTACATGATTGACTTGAAACTGATTGACTTGACATGATGACTTGAAATGATTGACTTGACACTATTTTTGGGATTTTCTGACACTTTTTCCGATTTTTTTGGATTTTTGATGTTTTCTAATGTTTTTGTTTTTTTAGGACATTTTTGATGGCATGACGTTATGTACAAAGTGTTAGGGCATAGAAAAAGGATTTGCCCCCAGTTGGGAATAGGATTTGGAAAATGGAATGGATCATATGACGGAATGGATGTTTAGATGTGAATCGTTCCAAATGATGGATAGGACAACCATTTATTATGAGTGATGGTGAAAAAGTCTGATTAGAATGATGGTAGATGGAAGAGCGAGCTTGACTACACATGGCGCTTGTTTGCCAGGTTTTCACCATGGTACTTATCCATAGCGCCATCGAAGCGGTTTTCACTAGTGGACGGATTTATTTCTCTTTACTATTTTGATTTTCTCAATTTTTTTTTTTGGTGTTACAAAAATGCCTGTTTTCCAGGTTTTCATCAAGGTAACCATTTTTTTGTATTTTTCCAGATTAAGACACGGATTCTCAGAAGCTAAGCATATAACCTCTTTAGATGTAGACTGCTGATAGGTGACAAAAGCGGATCTCCTTCAGGAGTAGATAGTTGGTACGCTCCTGACCCCAAGGCTTCTGTGACAATGTACGGCTCTAACCAGTTAGGCTCAAACTTTCCTGGTTTCTATCGTTCAGCTTGGTTCTTTGGATTCTCCATTAATACCAGGTCACCAATGTCAAAATATCTATTGAGAACCTTCCTATTGTAGCTCCACCGAAGACAATTTTGATATGCTTGCAAATGATCTAATGCTTTCTATCTTCGTTCATCCAGTAATTCAAGCTCTTGTAGCCTAGAGACACGGTATTCTTCATCGTCAACATGAACCTTCAAAGATACCCTTAGAGAAGGTATTTCGACCTCTATAGGTAAGATAGCTTCAGACCTGAATATGAGGGAAAATGGAGTGGCGCCGGTGGGAGTGCAGATGCTTGTGCGGTAAGCCCATAAGGCAGGATTAAGCTATAGGTGCCAGTCATGACCAGCATCATTGACAGTCTTTTTAAGGATTCTAACAATGGTTTTATTAGATGCCTCAACTTGGCCATTACCTTGTGGGTAATACGGGGTGGAAAAATGATGCCTGATGTGGAATTCTTCACATAAGTGGCGTACTTCTTGGTTCTTGAATGGGCAGCCATTATCTGTGATTATGGATTGTGGTACACCATACCGACAAATGATATAGTTCAGAATAAACTTAGATATTTGGGTACCATTGATGTAGGTCATGGGAATGGCTTCAATCCACTTGGTGAAGTATTCGGTAGCGGTAATGATGAATTTGTGGCCGTTGGATGATGGTGGGTGTATCTTACCTATGAGGTCGAGTCCCCATTGGGTGAAAGGCCATGGTGAAGTAATTGGTCGAAGCTCCTGTGCTGGCGCTCTTATCAAGTCTCCATGTATTTGACATTGTCTACACGTCTTCACAAAGACATATGAGTCTTTCTCCATAGTAGGCAATTAGTAACCTAGTCTCATAATCTTATGGGCTAAGGTTGGACCACTCAAATGGGATCCACATATACCCTTGTGCAATGCTCGCAAAGTTGTTTGTGCTTCTTTAGCGTCGAGACATCTCATTAGGGTGTTGTCTAAGGTGCGTCTATATAGGGTATCTTCGATGATGGTGTACCTGGCGGACTTACAGATGAAGGTTCGACATTGGTTATTGGACAAGTATTGAGGTAAGGTTTGATTTTTTAGATAGTCGAATATTTCTTTATACCAAGGAGATGTAGGACCAATAATGGTACACACCATCATAGTATCGGGGATATCGTAAGCAGGGACCAACAACTGTTCAACCAAAAACTTGAACTTAGGCATGTTACTCAGAATATCCAACAAGGAACCCACGGTTGCCATAGCATTTGCAGCTCTATTCTGAATGCGTGGTATTTGTTGAAAAGTTATGTCTTTGAAATATTGTTTGAAACTATCAGCCATTCTCTTGTAAGGGGCAAGCTTCTCATCCTTAGTTTTCTACTCATCATTTACCTATCGATTACCAGTTGAGAGTCACCAAAGACATGTAGGCTCTTAATGTTCCATTGTGCTACCATTTTCAAGCCTGTCACTAAGGCTTTGTATTCTGCTATATTGTTTGTACAAGGGAAAGCAATCCTGAATGATTTGGGAATGGTATCACCTTGAGGTGTGACAAATAAGATACCACCTCCTAAACCATGATTTGTATGTGACCCATCAAAGTACAGTTTCCAGTCGGTTTTAATGTCAATGTTGAATAGAAATTCATCTAGAAAATCTGCCACTAAGCGATGATCTGCTTTTATAGGTGCATCAGCTAACTGATCTGCAATCACCTGTCCTTTTATAGCCTTCCTCTCGACATACTCAATGTCATACTCACTAAGTATCATGACCCATTTAGCCAATCGGCCTGTTAAAGCTGCCTTACTTAGAAGGTATTTGAGTGGATCAATTTTTGCAATTAACATTGTTTGTCGATTGAGCATGTAGTGCCGAAGTTTTTGGGTAGCAAAAACTACCGCAAGACAGGCACGTTCTATGTTCCTGTAATTCAATTCATAGCCCACTAAGGTACGACTGATGTAATAGACCACTCTCTCATGACCTTGATCATCTTTTTGTGCGAGAAGAGCCCCTAATGCCGACTGAGTTGCTGAAACATATAAGATCAAAGGATTTCCTTCTGTAGGTGGCTTTAAGACTAGTGGAGTTAGCAAATAGTCCTTGATTTGTTGGAATGCTTCCTGGCATTTAAGCGTCCACACAAATGGTACGCCTTTCTTGAGTAGATGTTGAAATGGATGAATCTTTTCTGCCAGTTGTACTATGAATCGCCTAATTGACTGTAGTTTGCCTTGTAGAGTTCTGAGTTGTCCTATGCTGACTGGAGGAGGCATTTCTATGATAGCTCTTACCTTCTCTGGATCTACTTCAATGCCTCTTCGAGAGATGATATACTCTAATAGTTTCCCCGATTTGACTCCAAAGACACACTTCTTCGGATTCAACCTGACATTGTAGTTCTCTAGCCGTTGGAATATCTTATTTAAAACCTTTAAGTGAGCTTCTCTTGTTTCTGATTTTTCTATAATGTCATCGATGTAATCTTCCATGAGAATGTGTACAAAGTCATGGAAAATTGTAGTCATTGCGCGTTGGTAAGTAGCTCCTATGTTCTTAAGCCCAAAAGGCATAACGTTCCAACAGTATGTGCCCCATGGACACGTGAAAGCTATCTTATGTTGGTCTTCAGTTGCTATTTTAATCTAGTTGTATCCCGAGAAACCATCCATGAGGGATAGCATCTCATACCTCGCTGTAAGATCCACTATCATATCTATATTTGGCAAAGGGAAGTCATCCTTAGGACACACCTTGTTGATGTCTCTAAAGTCTATGCAAATTCAAATGCCCCCAGTTGGTTTAGTCATGGGTACAAGATTCGATATCCAATTTGCATAGTCTATTGTCCTTATGAATCCTACATCCAAGAGTTTCTTTAGTTCTATCTTGACCAATAGAGCAATCTGCGGGTGCATTTTTCTTAACTTTTGTTTGATTGGTTTGATGCCTGGTTGCAATGGTAAATGGTGCAATATTAGATTTGGATCTAGCCCAGGCATGTCAGTGTACAACCATGCAAAGTTTATCTATCTCTTTTGGAAGAAGTCCTTAAACTCAAGTTTTTCTGTCTTTGTTAAAGAAGCTGCAAAATATACCATCTTTGGATTCTCTTCTGTACCTATGTTGACTGCAACTGATTCTTCTACTAGCATCACTGACTTTTCCTATTCAACGGGGAGAATATTTAAACCTCTATCCTTGGGTGCCTTAGGGAGGTTTTCACCCTTGGATACATCCTTTATTTTGACTTTTTCTTTGTCCAAAGTTGCCTTTCGGTTTTCACCTAGGGACTCATCATTGTTCTTTTCATTGTATTTTTTCTTTTTATCCTCATTTTTGCGGCTAGAGGTGTAAATAGACTCCCCAAAATATGCTTTATTGTCCAAGTCTATGGTAAAACCAGCTTTATGATCCCCTCTTGGTATGCCTTCTCGAAGTCCCATGAACTCAACAATTGCTTCGTCGTTCTCGAATGTGTCTAAGATAGGTGTACCTTGTTGATCCCAGTCTATGAGCTCGGGATATATGAGGGGCATGTCATCATCAGAGTTTTTAAAGGTAGCCGCTGAGAGGGTGAATAGTGAATGGTTGACATGGTCATAGAAGTTCTGGACTAACTCTTGCTGGGACTTTTCCTTATGTGTAGGTAAACGTTGATGTGGGACCATTGCTTGGGATAGGTCATTAGAAGATGGTGGTTCAGGTGCCCAAGATGCACGATCGAGTTTTTCCCAATAATAGATCTTATGCCATTCTTCTTTGGACAAATGTTTCTTAGGACAAGGACTAGATGGTTTGGGTATAGGTTTCACGTTTAGGTCCAATTCTCCAAATAGTGCGTCTATGTTCATGGTGCTGGTAGATGAAAGGGAATCCCATTCACCATCGCTTGAGTAAGGGGATTCATCAAAGATTGGAGGGTTGTCATAAAATGGGGGAGGTGGATCATGAGATGTCTCGGTGTCTGCGTAAGCACTCACTTCCTCTTGAAACAGTGACTAAGTACTAGGAAACCCAATTCTAAGCGCTTGACACCCTAGCCCTAAGTATTTCGGTCGTGGGTGGATAGTAATCGGTTCCATCCTTCCATTTTGATGTTGCCCTAACCCACTGTGCCTGTCATAGCCTTCCTTTTGCATTATCTTAAAGCCTTTTCCATATTGGTTCTTAGCTATTTGAATAGATGGGGAGGGGTATTCATGTTCTTCTCGATACAACGAGGAATCACCTTGGTCCACAATTTTGTTGCTTAGCTCTCCCCATTTGATCAATGTCATTGTAGGGGGAACATTGAATATGACTATTGACTGTATTCTATCTACCATAGGTAGGCCATATGCCTTAGGTGGAATCAGTTGACTGACACAGTATGATGCCTTTATATGATACTCGCCAAAGCCCTTGTCTTGGATTTCAAGTTTAGGAGTAGTTGATGGAGGTGTGAATGATTTGGACTTAGTGAGATGTGATGAGTCAATGTATTAGGATGAATTGGATGATGAAACTTCTTGATTAACTGGTACTTGGCGTTGTGGAATTTCCTTTAGGCTTGTACAATACTGAAATGGATCTGGATCACCATCAATAGTGATCTTGGTGCCACTATGTGGAAATTTGAGACATTGGTGATACGTTGAAGGTACAACTTTCATTGCGTGTATCCAAGGTCTACCTAACAACAAATTTTATAGAAGAGTGAGATCCAAGACTTGGAAGCTGGTGTTCATGATTGCTGGACCAATTCTAATAGGGAGTGTGACCTCTCCTTTGGATGATCTTTCCTCATCATCATAAGCCTTGATGACTATACTCTTTGAGGTATCTACGCAATCTTCTGAGATCCTAATGCCTTAACCAATTTTAGGGTACATAGGTTCAAACCTGCTCCTCCGTCTACCAAGACTCATCTGACTTTGGTTTCATGGACTAAGACTTCAAGATGTAATGGGTCATTATGATCAGATTTTTTTGTCGAGTAATCCTGTTGGGAAAATGTAGCATGGTGTGAATTGGTTAAATATCCCACCATCTCTTCGAAACAATTGACATCTAAATCAGTAGGGACAGTTGTGTTCTATAAAGCTTTATCAAGAATGGCTCGATGCTTAGGTGATAAGGTCAATAGTTCCAAGATAGATATTTGTGCAGGGGTTTTACTCAATTGATCAAGAAGGTTGTACTTGAACTTGGCAGCTTGTGTAGATGGCTCAGAAGGACCTGAAATAGTGATCTTGGTTTTGCATGTGTTGACACTACATTCTAGAGGCTTCTTAATGGTGAAGGTATCGACATGCTCATCTGCAGCATGGAGGCTATTTATAATCTTTCCTTTTCCATAGTCAAAATTGGTGTTTGTGTAATTGGTTGATGGATCGATCTTAGGTCCCAAATCGGAGGCTTTTCCTTTTGTGTGGTCATGTAATGGGTCCTTGAAGACCTTATGATCATTGTTCTTGGTGTTTTTCTGTCCACCGACCTCTATGGTTCCGTTCTCCACAAAGTCTTGGATAATGCCTTTGAGTTGGCGACAATTTTGTAGGCTGTGTCCTTTTATTTGATGATATTCACAATGGGCCTTGTCATCCCACCAGGAAGGTTTAAATTGTCCAGGATCATATTCTCTTGGTTCCAATGGTTTGATGAGATTGTGTTTAATCAATTCTTTGTAAATAACCTCGATCGGTTGTCCTAGAGGAGTAAATTCACGTGTTGGAAATCTTCTTTGAGGTCGTTGTTGCTGTGAATTTTGGAGATAGTTAGCCGTTTGATTTGGATTATCCATTGTGTATTGATTTTGTTTGTATCCTCTCAGTGTGATAACTGGCCTTGTATGTATGTTTTTAGCATCGACAATGCCATCATTTGTAACATTCTTGTTTCTGGACCAGAATTGTCTTCTATCCTTTGGTGCGTTTTGATTTTGGACAATAGGATTCCTACCTGGTACCTTTATTTCGCCTTTGTCAATAAGGCCTTTCTCAAGGATGATGCCTTTCTGTACCAAGTCTAGGAATGAGGTACAACAATGTACTCTTAAATCACTCCGTAGTTTTGGATTGATGTTCTGTAGGAATATCGTGACCTTTTGTTTCTTTGGTATTTCAACTGGACATCTGCTAGCTAGACTTCTCCACCTCTGAAAGAAAGTGGTGAAAGTTTCACCATCTTCTTGTGTCATGTGGCACAAGGTTGCTATTGTTATCTCATTGTCTATGTTGAAGGCGAAACGTTCGACAAACTTTTTAGCTAATTCTCCCCAAGAGCGTATCCCTTCTAAGGTGACTATGGTAGTTTAGAAAACCATTCTAGTCCTATCCCAACAAGGGTTTGTGGAAATAGTGTCATCAGATATGTGTGGTCATACGATATGTCCATGCATGCTGTTGAGAACTCCCTAATATGTTCTAGAGGATTCTTTTTCCCATTATACTTAGGCAAAATCAGTATAATGTATCCATGGGGAAAACGTGTCATGTAAAGTGCTTTGTCAAATGGACATGGACATAAGTCTTGTGCTGAGATAGTTCATTTGCTTGACATAGACATATTATTCATTTGTTGTTGGAGAGTTTGCATTTGATTTTGAAGGACATCGACTTGTGTCAAGGACATGGTGTTGGCATTGTTTGGATCAATGTAGACGTTCTGATATGCCATGTTTTGAGATGGGTTGTGATTTGGTGAAGGAATATATCCCATTTGAATAGTCTATTGTGGGATAGGAATATATCCTATTTGAATGGTTTGACTTGGTGGAGGAATATATCTCGTTTGAATGGGTTGACTTAGTGGAGGAATATTCCCTATTTGAATGGTCTGATTTGGGATAGGAATATTCGTACCCGCCTTGGATCTCTTACCAATCGTGTTGGTGCCAAAGGGGTTGGATGAAGTTGCTCCCGTCGTAAATTGTAAACCTTGTGTTATGTTGAAAGCGGTTGTGTTTACAATTGACGATGTCTAAGTTGGTATGCTAGTTGGTATTACTGAGGTGATTTGGGGCATAGAACCACTTGATGTCACTGTTTGCATTGGTTGGGTAGATGTCATTTTCAATGTGTGAACGTAAAATCCTGTTGGTAGTGTGGCACCTTCTACTAGCAATTTTGCTAGATAGCGTTGGGGATCATTTTTCAAGCACTAATCCATGAAGGATGCAAATTCAGGATCTTGGACTGCAGACTCTATGTCTTCAACAAAGACTCGTCCATTGGCGTCTCTAGTGACAAATTTATCAAGCAATGGTTTTGTGTGGTTTGTTCTTCCTAAGTGGTTGAGTGCTGAAAGGATTGATAAACTCGTTGGGGTCTACCATTTCTTTGTGCCTCTTTTGAGACCTTGTTTCGACCATAAAAAAAGTTGGTCAAAATGGGGTAATGCAGACTACGCCTAAGAACTGATATGACCTATTTCTATGTTTTTGGATTTTTTGGACAATAAGGATGTTGCTAAAATGATTTCTAGAAAGACGTATACTGAGATGAAGTATGGTAAGACAGACAATATGTAAGACCTCGTGTAGACTATGATTCTAAAATGGGTATAACCTACCTCCTATGGAGTAAATGCATGCAAGGATTTGTTTTGACCAAGGAACCTGGTTGTAGAACAAATGATAGTTGAAAAGGTGAACTTTCCAAACTAGACTTGTTGAGCTAAAAAGATTCACTAGATAAGACTAAGGTGACTAGGTTCGATGAGTGTGAGAAATCGGGACATGAATTTATCCAAAGACAAGGAAACTTATCTATGCTGTGATATGCAATTTCCTAGGGAGTATCTAGATGCATGCAACTTAGGATGACAATGACGAAGACGTGGATTGTAACTAAGATTTCCGAGGAAGTATCTATATGCATGTGACTTTGGATGACTATGACGAAGATGTGGATTGTAACTAAGATGTATATAACCACCTAATGGATGCAAGATTTTTGACCAAAATTTTGACAGTTTTTGTTCGGACTCAGTTTGTAGTTATGATTGTTCTTTGTTAACAGGTAGATGCGGTTCACCTAACAGTTGCAGTTTAGGATTTGATAGTTGCGGTGTTTCTTACAGTTGCGGTCTTTCCTATGACAATTGCGGTTTACCAATTCACATTCGTTTTTCCTATTCTGGACTCTAATAAACTAGTTTTCCTGACAGACACTTGCGGTTTGGACTTTGACACATGCGACTCAGGATGTGACAGATGCGCTTCGAAACTTCGAGATTGTGAAAATTATGACATATAGATGCGGTTATTCCTGTAACAGATGCGACTCGCTGATACAGATGCGGCGATTAAACTGACAAATGCGACTCTGTTCCTGACAGTTGAATTTTTTTTTCGAAAGGTGTTTGACTGACTTTGTTTGTTTGATCAAGATTTTGGCAAATACAGCAAACAGCAAACACAACATTCAAAGTATTTTCAGTTTTGTGATGAATGGACTGTTAAGACTCGAAAAACATTTACACCCTAGGCCTTTAGGACTATACTTGTTGAATTCTTACTTGGATTTCTCCAGCTACGCATATTTACGGTGGATGATTAGTAGCTTGACCCCACTGGCTCCCCTCCACGGCACTCACTTATACGGGGCAGCCAAGCTACAGTACCCATGAATCTCCCATGGCATACTTTTCATCTCTACACGTAAACCGTAAGATTGTAAGACGCTTCACAGGTCCAACCTGCTGCACCAACAAGTAGATAGGATTTTGGTAACTCTACAACAAGGCTTTTAATTCGGGCATTCCGTTCGTGGGACACTAACCAATGTCGGCGAGAGTCCATTTCTGTCCATCTCGTCGGATTAGTGCACGTGAGTCTTGGGGTTTCCCCAAGAATCCACTTTTGTATACCGGCTGGAAGTCGCTTGGCTTTAGCGTGCTACCGGTCTGAGTCGTCTTGGGGTGAGTACTTTTTCCCACCAAGACAGCCCAAGTTCTAGAGTCAGTAACCGTTTCTCTTACACCCAGGATCGCATGAATGCGCAAGGGGAGAGGATACTTCGATTACTAAATCGTGGGGTTATAAACTAACAATGCAGACACGAAAAACACTGGTAAATTATTAAGCCCAAACGAGATTATTTACACTACCAAACAGAAGTTCATTTTAACCCACAAGACGATTATCTATCTACCAAAACAAAAGCATGCTTAAAAAGATAAAAGCATTAGGTCCTGCATGCAAATTTGTCAGTAGTTCATTGTTTGTCTTTGGTTTTTGTATTGTCTTCTATGCTTCGTCCTGCAAACACTTGTTATTCCACCTTGACACAACTGAACCAAATATTAGCGAAAATCCAAATCACAAAAAAAAAGCGAAAATCGAAAAATGGATGCACGGAAATCGATAAAACAAATAAAAATCTTTACCAGCCAGATGCGGCTTTTGGAGCCACAGATGCGGTTCGAATGGTTGTACGCGGATGCGTCAATGGAGTGTCTGATGCGGTTCGAAATTCGTCTACTGGCAGATGTGGCGATAGACAGGCGGATGTGGCTTTTGACAGGTGGATGCGGCGAACGACAGGCGGATGCGGCGATTGACAGCTTGATGCGGTTTATGGCGTGGCAGATGCGGTTCGTAAGTACAGATGCGTCGCTGTTTTTGACAGATGCGGTTCACTGGACGGAAAACCTGCAAAAAAGAAACAAAAAAACAAAAACGGAAACAGAAAGATGTGCGGATTTTGAAGTGCGTTCACGTCGGGTTCACCAAATGTAACTCAAGATTAAATCTGTGGTTCGATCTGCAACTAGAAATAACAATATTAATCCTAATCTAAAATCAAACAATAAAGAACGAAATTTGAAAACATAAATGTAAATTGAATTGATCTCACCGAATAATGTATTCACCCTTTCGAATTAACTCCATTGCTCTTCTCCATTTTGCCTTTTAAGTATTCTTGCCCTCAGATTTCTGTGTTTGAATGCAAGCATAACTTCGTCGAGTGTCTCAGCAAAATATCGAAGATTGTTTCTTCTCAAAAGTGTATAATGATTTCGGGAGGAGGAATAATGATAATGACAGGCCATTTTATAGATTTTATGTTTTCAAATGATCGGCTCAGATTGAAAGAGAGATCGACGGATGAGATTGATGAATGCCATGCAATGAGTTATGTGACAAATAGAACGCGAGTTAGAACGTGAGTTCAACTGCAGGTAAAGACTAATTTTAGAACATGAGTTCCAATCTTCATCTTCAAAAAATAAAAGAAATAGACTTTGTATGCAAAAGCCAAAGTTAGAAGTTGGAGAATAAATGCATGATAAATGCATGTGAATGCAAACTTGAGTTAGTTAATTAAATAAAGATATTTAATTAATAAATATAGATCATGCATATGAGTTGGAACTAGTTAATCGACTAGTTGTGATGGAGAGTTCTCTCATAGAGATAACTCGAGTCAGACGATAAGTGCATGTAAGAGATAACTGAATGTTAGAGGAATGTGACATAATTAATTAAATAATGAATTAAATGTTAATTTAATTCAACATTCGAAATATGAGACTTTTAATTAAATAAATAAAGTAATTTATTTAATTTGGTTGTTGAAAAGGATAAATGAATAATTAAATAATAAATATTTAATTATAGATGAAAAGGGGTTAAATGAATAATTAAATAAAGATATTTAATTATAGTTGGAAAAGTATGATAAAGGGGAATTAAATAATAAATTATTTAATTGATATATAAAGGGGGAAGAATTAATTAGTTCACAACATAATTAAATAAATATGATTTATTTAATTAATTAAGTTGAATAAAGGATGATTATGAATTAATGAATTAATTAAAAAGGGTATTTAATTAATAGAGGAAATATGTGTTAGAAAGGCAATTAAATAAGTAGCATTATTTAATCAAGATGACGGACTATAGAAAATTATGTTGAAATGTGTACTCGCAGGCCTAGACTAATTTTCGGTGTCTACAAGACTTATGTCATCGGCGAAGGTCTTGGCGAGGTCACTTTGGTCTTGCCGAACTTAATACAAGGGGATTCAAGGGACTATTGGAAAGGGTGTTGGGGTCTTGCCGATTCAGAAGATATGCCGATAGAGATATGTATCGCCAGAAGATGAATCTTTCGGCGTAAGCTTCACCGAAGTTCGAGTGTTATACCGACAAGTAATTCGGGGTGAGTCTCACCGAATGGGAGTAATCTGTAGAGATGTTTTCGGTAAGACATTTGGTATCGGTATGAGTCTTCCTGAAGATTTACTGTCTTGCCGAGAGTGTGACTTCATTTGTAGATTTTTTGGCGAGAGAACTTGATGGACATGCCGAAGTGATTATTCATCGGTGAAAGGGTAATTTTGTCTCAGTGACTATAACTTGAAAGAAATGCATATCGATGTGACTCAATAAGGTCTATGTGATGTCTCCCCGACTCAGAATGTTATAGTGACATAGAAAACATGAGCAAAAGGCATCATTTTTTGGATCCGAGGTGTCGATAAGACCACATTCTGTCCTGGCAAAAGGTGTAATAGATGTTGAAAAGGGATTTCACCCCAGATTTGAAAGTCTCTTATCGAAAGGACACTTGATGCAACAGTGCCAGTTTCAAATTAGTGTTCATTCATGCTTCATTAATGGCGCGATGGGATATTATAGTAAAGATTGAATCAATTCTTCATTTCCGAATTGATTGCAGGTGAATTGGCATGCTGAACAAAGAACCAGGACGATTTTCAGTCTGAAGAGCTCGAGCAAAAATTTGTAAGTGACTATTCCTTGGCTTTTGCATTTTGATTCTATAAAGCTTGAGAATGGAGTCCTCTAGTTCTGGAAAGGGTAAGGGTAGAAAGCTTACTATGAGTAGTTTGTCAAAGGGAAAGAAATAAAAGGTTGATACAGAGCAAGAGGGCATTGAAAGGAGGTTAAATTAGGACCTTATTGATCAGTTACCTGGTTCGGGTCCTAAAGCAAGAAGGTCTGCACAGCTTAGGGCAGAGATTGATAAATTAGATGACAAATGTAAGTTCATAAGTGATGTCTGGATTGCAATAAGGGGTTATGAGCTTTTTAATTTCCATTATCATAGAAGAAATCGTTTTGAACTAGTCTGCAACCCATGGAAATTAAATATAGGGAAACTGGTGTGCCCTAATGTCTTTGTAAATGCAGAATTGATAAAACTGCTTGCTGATAATTATGATCCAAAGCATAAGGCTATATGTGACCCATCTGGAAAGCCACAGATATATGTGTCCAAAGAAGCAATAGGAGAGGTCTTCAAATTAGAAGGGTTTTGCAATGAGGAGATCAGTTGTGAGGAGTTAGAGAAAGAATTTTCAAGAATGGACACAAACTATAAGGGTTGGAGGTTGCCTATCCATAGGATTAAATAGGGTAACAAGTCAGAACCTTTGCAAGATGGTGAAGGGCCTCCTTATCATGTGGATCTGTTTGAGCCTTATATGAAGTACACATACTTCTTAGTGTGTCAAGTGTTGGGGATGGATGCTTCGGAACTCATGTCAATTGTGCCAATGATTATCACAGGAGATATTCAGTATCAGAACTCCAGGCCATTTGATTATGCTTCATATATTGCTAAGGAGCTTGATTTAGGACTGATGGCTATAAAGAGTGGAACTTCTATTGTCCATCTCATGTATTATTCATTATTAATGCATTTAGTGCTGTATTTTGGTCAGGAATTGGGAGTATGGCCGCCAGAGGTGAGAATTTCTCAAGTTGGTAAAGAGGGTGAAGCATTTCCTATTCAGTTGTGGACTGCTATTTGGGATAGCAGGTTTGCTAATTCTAGTTTCATACATTTTGAAGAGTATCTTGTGAAAACATTGTATAAACTCTATAAGTATCCTTGTAACTATTATTTGACTAATGAGATTAAGAGGTTTCTTCGTCCAAAAGATTTCAATGGGCCAATTTATCATAACTGGGGTGACTGGTACTATTTGGAAGGAGCTACAATGATCAGGGTGTATGGATTTGAAGGTACCCCTTTTATTCTACCAAAGACAATTCCAAACAGGATTGCATATTTGGAAGTTGTTAGACAGATGGACTACAACAGTGTCATGATTTTCAGTTCTTATGGGAAGCAGTCTTTTATGCCTAGTACATTATGCTTTGGTGATTTCACTGTACTGGCCAAGGAGGGATATAATTCAATTCATGATAGGTTATTGCATTATAATATGAAAAGTGGACCACCCAGAAAAAACTTTGACCTTGAAGGATATATCAATTCAGCCAAAGAAAAGATTAACTTTGGAAGGTATCAACATGTACCTTATCCTTTTGATGATATGATCAGAAATCTGGATGAAGAGGAAGCAGAGGTGGTGGTTGAAAGTTATAACCAAGGGCTACAGGATATGGGAACATTTCCTTCTGGAGATGAGGAAACCCCAATGGATGAAACACCACAGAGCAGAACGGAGAAAGCATCTAGGTTAAGAACTTAGCAATATGTTTGCCCAATTAGAGAACAGAGTATTGGAAGCGGTGATGTTGATGCATGGCATATGGAATACAAATCATTTGTTTCAGATGATGAGTTTATAACTTATGTAGAGTTTAAAGCATTTTTGTACAAACTAAAGGGGAAAGAAATAAGAGAAGGTGTGGGTGCTGTCACCTCTGGGAATGAAGAGCAATTGTTGGATCAATTGAGAAAGTGTGTGGATGATGAGATGACAAATATGACTCTTGAAAAGGGGAGGAAAATGTTGGAGGATGCTGGTGTCATGATCTTTCCTGGACTTGATTTGAATTCTGCATTGGTATTTGACAGCTTCTTAAGAGATAGTAACAATACACAAAAACTTGATAAGGGAAAGAGAAATGTATAAGGCAAATAATGAGAGACTGTTAAGAGAAAACGATAGATTGAAAGACTTGGTTGGTGTTCCAGTAGTTTCAACCAAAATGCTCACTTAGGGAGAAAGCTCTCAGACAAAAGATCATTGGGTTGGGTCAAGTGCTTATAATCAGAGGAAGTATGATTCCACTGTAACCATTGTTAAGAAAAGACAGGTCAATTTAACATCCTGGTTAAATCAGTTATGGGGGAAGTATTCTTCTACTCTGGATAAGGTGAAGGAGCATGAAAGGATGAATGAGCGGGTTATGGATAAATTTCATGAATTGACCACACGTGATGAGGCTGGCAGTACTGTAATTGAAGCTGCAGATCATATTATCACTCATCATCAAAAATTCTATGATGAGTTGCTCGGGGATAAACAAGGATTGGTTGAAGCTGCCAAGACAACTGTGATTGCATTCTTTGATAATAAAGGGGAACTGAAAGATGCCACTAGGTGGAAGAATGAATGTGATACAGTGCTAAAGGAAATCATGAAGACATCTTCTGCAGAGGATACAACTCTAGAGGAAGTGAGCGAGCAAAATGAGGAAATGGTCAAGATGGAAATCACAATCCACAATGCTGTTGAAGATGCGGACACATACAAGCACCAAGACTATTTGGACCATCTTGCTAATACTCATTTGTGGCTAACTAGAGCCTAATTATTCTCTACCTTTTTGTTTTATATTTAGTTATGCTTATTTCCGAAAGGACGCGTCCTTTCATCTTCTAAATGTATAAATGATCATTTTTTGAAAACAATAAAGGGGGAGCGAAGTAGAATTAGATAGAGAATAGAGAAGACATAGCAGAATAAAATTTTGAAAAAGGATGAGACTGGTAGCATATGTAAATCATGGAGATATCAATGAAAATTTAATATGATGGTGTGGTGTTTCTGGTATTAGTTGTTTATGATATTTATCGAAGGGTATTATTGAAGTTGTCTCCATAATGGTGTTTCCTGGTTATTTGAATTAGTGTAAACAAGTTTTTACATAGTTCATTGATGCACATTTGCTATACTTGTATGATCAATTAATTATCTCTTTCCAGTAAAGATTAAATTCTCTGAATTGATCATAGTAATTAGGGAATATCAATTGGATTATTAAGAAGAACTCAGTAATCACAATATTGCATGTTTATACAAGTTATAAACCAAATAAAATGCTAAACAACTTGAATGTCTACTAGAACGAGTAAAATTGTTTTAGATTTTCTTGACTTCGTAAACCTTGTAAGGCACTGGTCTTTTTGTTATCATCCTTTAGTTTCACTCATAATCTTTTATCTGTCTTTTTTGAGCATTTTATGTTTTAGTTTTAAATATTATTGTGTTAGTTGTACCAAAATTGTTTTATTTTATCCATTTCAAATTGCCATCTTGGATAAATAAGGGCAATAGGAGAAGTTCAAAAGTCAAATCTACTTAATTCAAATAGGTATACCCGCCTAGGTCTAGCAGCATCTAAAGAGTAGAAGGTTTAATTATTCCAAAACCTTCTTCTATTACCCTAAAACACCGTGGAAGCTTGGCAACCTTTCATGGTTCAAACCTGCGTTTTTGAGAGCTAATAGTATGAATTAGCCAATTTCTCCTTTATGCAAGGATGGGGGTATGAGTCAACTAGCACTTTAGGGAGAGAGATTAAGATCATCAAAACAAACTCCAAAATGCAATCTAGAAAATACAAATGAAGAACAGTAATCAAAACTAATAGAAACAGTAATCAAAAGGAAGATCTAGAAAGGGGAAAATGATGTGTACCTTTCACCAAAAGTCACCTTTTGAAGCTCACTGAGCACACATTTTCGCTATGGTGAATGGCTCCTAGCTAGGGTTCTCTGAAATATGTTTTTGGGTTCTCTTCTACTATTTCTGCACTCCCAAATTCTCAATTTTCATCGTCAGACACCCGAAAATAAATTTTGTAGAAAAGTTTCCATTATATGAAAATTTTTCTTGCAACTTTGACAAATTTCTTCAATTTTTCTCTTCAAAGGATTTTTCACCTAAAATCTGCAATCACATATCAAAGAGAGAGAAAAATATTTTTTGCTAGGTAAATGGGGGGTTTCCTTGGTCAAACCTTGTTTTGGTAGTTAAACCTCGAAATGAAATAGAAAAGTGTGAAGGAATGATGAATGAACAAATCTATGTAACAACTCACCAAACCTTATTTTAACCTTGTATTGTAGATCTACAACTAGCATGATTTGGATTCAATGGATGTGGATCTTGATCATAAAATTTAATAAGAAATAATGCCTTTGAATACTTGAATAGATCTTGAACACTACATATTAGCTCAAACAACATGCATGATTCAACAAATATTTGACATGAAAATGGAATCTTGATTGCAATCTTCTATAAATCTATCCTTGAATGCATTGAAAATGCTCTTGAAATTCTCTTGAATTTCTCTCTTGAAAATGCTAAGTGCTCATGAAAATCTTCTATGTGAAACATAGTGAAATAACCTCTTACCTATACATATCTTATGATTAATTCTTGAAATTCAAATATCACAAGCTGACATTTAATTGTGGATTTAAAATCATTAAAATACTGCTAAAAACATAGTTTGAATTTAAGTCCTAGGTGAAAGTGAGGACCCATTCACCCAATGGAGAATGGGTCCTAAGCTGCTTTCCTAGGACACATATTGCTCAATGTTAATCATTATGTCATGGAATTCATGAATGTTGGGTTTTATCCCTAAAAAATTGCAATTAATTAGGCTTGGATTTAAATTAAAGGGGAAAATTAAGGAAAATTATCTTCAATCAACTGATAAAGCCCTAGGTTAGTGTGAAAGTGTAAAGGTACACCCTACAACACCAAAAATAAGGCACAATTAAGTCCATTTTATTATTAATTATTCATTACCAAATTAACTGTGAAAAAGGGTTACTTTTTCCTACAATACAATAACCCATGTCCATATCACTAATTTTTATTTGATTTATATGTGAATATTTTCATGCAAGTTCATGTTTTAGCACTTTTATCTTGTATCTCAATATTTATGCTTCTAGATTGGTACTTTTACATGTCGAAGCACTTGCACATTTTTTATGTTTCCATTTTGTCTCTCATTTATAATTCTTTTTTATTGGTTTTCTAACTTTTTTTCATTTATTGTCAAGGATCTTTATGTTATTTCATCATTTCTATCATTTTATAACCCTGAATTTATAAGGTGACATATTTTTCTTGTAGGAATTTTTGCAAATAGCTAAATTAAATTCTTACATTTTGTGAATCAACACATACATGGATCAACACTCTCACCCTATCATTCAATTCTTTTTCTTGTGAGGATTTTTCTCTATTTTCTATTATTTTGCATTTTTCTCACTTTTATTTTCCATTTCCTACTTTTCTTCTAACATGCTTCCCTATATTTTTCACAATTTTTAGCTTTTTTATACATGTCCTTGTTATTTTTAAGAAAAATAACTAACATCTATCTATTGGTCTATGCACGTTTCTAATTCAACGCTTACATAGATCAATGTATACGTAGTTCACTTCCACAATTTTGGTATTATTATTGTGTTATACTTTATTTTTATATGTTTTTATCCCTGTTTCTATTTTAGCTCGCATTAATGATTCAATGCCGTCATTTCATGTAGGCTTGTTTTTATTTTTCCAAAATTTTCTCCATTTTCTCAAATTTCAAGCTAAAATTTATTCTAGTATGTTTTTTGGATTAATAATAGGATAATAAGCATTTACATTTTGCCATGGTAGCCTTCAATTCATCATGCTTCACAACAATAATGGGCCAATGCTGATGAATAGTTTATACAAAAAATATAACTTGATTATATGGTATAATCTATGCAAAATGATTACATTATATATTATTTCTTTTCCAGCTTATACACAAAAACATGTCAATAACAATTGCTTTCTACAACATTGTGGGTGGTTGATCCTTACTGATATGCAACATTTCTATTAGCCTCATTCTCCTCCTAGTTGGCCCCTCCATTAGTTTATATAGCCACATATATGAATCCTCTAGTGGTAGAAAATGCATCACTCTCCTGTTGAGCATGATGAAAAGGAACCTTGTGACTTTCTTTCCTACCAACAGTTGTGTTATTATTAAAGGCACTTTGGAAATCATTGAATGCCATCAAGAAGGTATATGTTTCTTCATTATTGAGGAAGCAAGCATGACTACATCTTACATCTTCCCTTCTGATTCTCACTGATCCCTCCCTGCATAGACTCACAAATAAAATTTGGGCAAAGATATCTTGATGTGGAGTGAAACCTGCAATACAACAGTGAGAAAAGTGTAGGAATAAAAGGAGGTATACAAGAACAAACACAACATCATTCATAACTATAAACACAAAAATTATGAAATTAAAACATATGCAGCAAACCCAAAAATTTATATTATATTAATTTTCAAAAAACATATTTTCCAACACTACAGAGCTTCGACTCTTCTCTTCTACAATCCTGCTTCTTCTGAGAAAATTTCCAACTTCTGATACAATGTATTTTTCTTTTCTCTTGAGAGCCTTTTTCATATCTGCATTCTTCCTCACCCTCTGTCTATCTCTCTCTCTCTCTCTGTGTCCAAACAAAAATTACAAATATATGCATATATCAAAAAATGCATAGCAGCCCGAAAAGACCAACATTAAATACAATAATAAAGGCCAAGATGACGTGCCCATAACACATTAAAAATATGTCCAATCACATATAAATAACCATCCTTTCAAGCCAATGAGGAGCGCACAAACTGCCGCCAAGAAAAATCCACGGAAGTCAAAAAGTCAAACAAGGTTGACTACCGCTCTACCGCCACGGTTTACGAGGAGACCGCGGTAACCGCGAGCAGAGCAGGGAAAGAGCTTACTGTGCTACCGCCGCGCTTAAGAAATAGACTGTGGTGGCCATGGTAACCATCCACAAATGATCAACTAATTGCAAGATGACGGGCACCGCGCTACCGTAGGAGGCAAGAGAATAGACTGCGGTAGAGCAGTAACTGTACAGATGGACAAAGAGAGAAGAGCTAGTGGTAACACTGCACTACAACGAGGAGCTACCGATGAAGCCGCGGTATGGCGGTAAGATGAGAACACCATGCTACCACGGGGAGCAAGCAGACAGGCCGCAATATGGTGGTAAACAACCCAACCGCGGGGGACAAAAAGTACGCCAAGGTAATGCGGTAAAAACTAAAGTTGGAATTATTTCCAACACTCCCCCTTAATTTCAACTTCTGCTTCTGCCTCTTCCATTGATTTTTTTTTTATAGCTTGATGAGCCTTCTCATTGTCAGCTTCATTGCATGAAAAACAACAATCTCTTCACGATCTTCTTCAAATCTTTCCCTCAACTTACGGCTGGATCTCTTCATCTTTAGAGTTCTGACAGGCTTCTTCATCCTTCTATCTGACTTCTGTCATAGTTTCAATACATTTCTTCGACCATTTATATCTCTATTCTTCTCCAAGGACTGTAGCCTCATTTTTTCTTAAAAACTTCAATAGAAATCATTCATCCATTTTTTTCATCATTATGCATTTTTCCTTATTTCAAAAACAACTAGTTGTTCATCAGTTAGGTTTTGAATCTCTTCTCATTCTCTATTTCCAATTCTTTTTAATCTGTTTCATGACTTCATTCCTGATTTCTCTCAACACTTCTGGTGAAAACACACTACTGGTGTGAGGGAGTTCTATCATTAAGTCCATCTTTTATCTTCATACTAATTACAGAATGCTGCTCCATATCATTGTGATATTTCTTTCTCTTGACTTAACTTTTGTCAATTTCACTCTTTCGATGAGGTGGTTTCAGATTACCACAAACTAGCTAGAGTGTTCCATTCCTTTCAATGACATTTCTTAATTTTTTTAAATCTTCCCATAGTGGCACATTGCTGGTGCTAGGGAATCCAATCATTAGTTTTAACTTTTGACTTCATTCTTGCTTACAAAATGCTACAAGCATTTCATTGTATTGTTTCTTTTCCTAATAACTGTAGTTGTATACTGCCAATCTTTTCCTTCTTGGTTCATGAATCTTGAACTGTTGTACCCTTTCAAACTTCTCCTTTTAGATTTTTGAGTCTTCTCTTCTTCCATCACATCTTTAGTTTCTTCATGAAAAAACAAACTTGTTGTTATATGACAAAGAGAGCTACAACTCTAACTCTTGGTTGTGTTCCTTTTTTATTGTGTCTTTAAATTCAAATCTTGATGATGACCATTAACAACTGGGGCTGTAACCTCCGTTTTATCAATTCATAGTGCTCAAACAACTTTTATTACAATTTTCTTGACAATCTTCATATCTTTCTTTCCAAATACATCCTTGAATGTTGTTTTAACTGATTCTTTGACAGCTCCTATTGTATCACACTTTTAAATTTTGCAGTGGTAGTATCAACTACTTTTCAGAATTTTTACTTCTCCTTACACATGACCAACCTTTACTCAAACTTAGAAGTTCTTGTGACTTCATCTAGCACGTGCCTTTGTTCTGTTATTTCAGCAATGTTTTCTCATTTTTCAAAACAATCAAAAATTTTATCACACAAAAATGATACCAACCGTTTTACCCTTTCAACTCTAGTCTTCAATACTTCAAAACATTAAACTGAGATTTTCATCTTCACTCTTTGCAAGTGACTTATTAGACTGCAACTTCTTTTCTCTCCAAACATTTTTCATTTCTTGTGAACATTCATACCTCTCAGAATTTTTATTAACCTTCACATATGTACACTTGTACAATTTCTTAAGCATACTAGTTAGCTTGTGCCAACTTGAATCACAAATCCATCCACAATCCATCTTTATGCATTCTGATGTAGACTTATTATTTGACACCTTATTCCAACACATTTTATCGCAATGATTTTTTGAACCACAAATACTGCAAGGGTGTAAATCCCAACACTTCTCCTTGATGTGACCTCTTCTATGACAGTGTGAACACTCATTACTCTTCATTTCTCTAACAAATTTTTTTGCACTTGTAGCAACATTTCCTTTTCCTGAATCATATCCGAGACCTTCATTCTTGGGCCTCATTATAACCTCAATTAGCTCTATTATCCCTTGTTCATGTTTGCCTAGACCTTGTCTAGTATAACCCATTCTTTTCATGATTTTTAACCCTGCATTCTCTTCACAACAAACATCATCTTTTGAAGATTCTGACACTTTATCACATCTAGCCATATTTGCAAATTCATCAACATGTTCATCTAGACACTTTTTATCACCAGCATTTTCAATAGAAACGGATTTTTCAAATGAAGAACACAAATTTGTTGTGTCACATGAGACATCACATACTGAAAGTTTTCTTTTCACTCAATCATTACATGCCAAGATTAATTTATCATTTTCTTATTTCAATTCTATGATTTCCTTCAACTGTAAACAATTTTTCTCTTCTACCCTTTTCAAGAGTTTTCCCAATTCTTCATACTTTTCCTTTATTTCATCAAACAACTTCATTTTCTGTTCAACCTCTTCATTTCTTTTCTTAATTTCTTCAAAGGAATTCAACCTATCTTCTAGCTCTTCATTTCTAGCCTTAACCTTTCTCATTTCTTTTTCTAGATCATCATTTTCATCTAACAGTATACACTTCTCTTTCAACAAATCTTTTATTCTTTCAATAAAACACCCATTGTCCTTTTTGACAATACCCAATTCATCTTTAAGCAAAACTATTTCTTCTTCTAAAACATCTTTTCCCTTCTTTCCCCATTTATAATAGGAAGTTTCAACTTACCTTTTGATCTCATGACTGAAATTCAGTAGATGGGACTGCAACTTTTGTTTGTTCTGGAAATGAATGTTCTGCACAATCTTTTTCTTTTTTCAACAAAGCTTCTGCTTTGACAACTCTCAATAAGTATCTTCACAAATTTAAAACACCTTGTAACAACTTCTTTTTCTTGTGGACTTCTGCACACCTTCTCTTGTGACTATAATCTCTTCTCTTTCTTCAAAATACAACACTTCTAGCTTTTCTTAATAATTCACTTTCAAGCATTCTTCTTCTTTCTTCTAATGTATACAGCCTCTTGTTTACTTCTCTTAGCAACAAACTTAGAAGGTTCTTCCAAAGCTTCAAACACTCCTTGAATCTCTCTATCAGGTAACCTAACATCAACTTCTACAAACTTTCAACACAATCTGATGTCTTCCTTTCAAGGAATGAATTCTTACTCACTTGACAACTACATATGACACAAGCAATTTTTCTATTGACAGAGCACTTGAGGCTTCCTAAACAAAAGACCCTTTTTTTCTTAAACAAAAACTTATTTTTCTTATCAACTCTCTTCACAAATTTCTAAACTCAGACAAACTTCTCATATTTTGCAAACAAACAAGTCCTAGACACTCTATGGATTTCTCAAACTAGAGCGTGATTACTTCACACAAATTCACCATAAGTTTCTACTCCCAGTCAACCTGACCGACAAGGATCTGATACCACTTTGTAGGAATAATAGGAGGCATACAAGAACAAACACAACATCATTCATAATTATAAACACAAAAATTATGAAATTAAAACATATGCAGCAAACCCATAAATTTATATTATATTAATTTTCAAAAAACATATTTTCCAACACTACAGAGCTTCGACTCTTCTCTTCTACAATCCTGCTTTTTCTGAGCAAATTTCCACCTTCTGATACAATATATTTTTCTCTGCTCTTGAGAGCCTTTTTCATATCTACATTCTTCCTCACCCTCTGTCTATCTCTCTCTCTCTCTTTGTGTCCAAAAAAAAAGTACAAATATATGCATATATATCTGAAAAGACCAATATTAAATACAATAATAAAGGCCATTAAGAAAGGCCAAGATGATGTGTCCATAAAACATTAAAACTATGTCCAATCACATATAAATAACCATCCTTTCAAGCCAACGAGGAGCGCACAAACTGCCAGCAAGAAAAATCCATGGAAGTTAAAAAGTCAAACAAGGTTGGCTACTTTGCTACCGCCGTGGTTTACGAGGAGACCACGGTAACTGCAAGAAGAGCAAGGAAATAGCTTACCATGCTATTGCCATGGTTAAGAAATAGACCGTGGTGGCCATAGTAACCGTCCAGAGATGGTCAACTAACTGTAAGATGACGGGCATCGCGCTACCATAGGAAGCAAGAGAACAGACCACGGTAGAGCGGTAACTACACAAACAAACAAAGAGAGAAGAGCTAGCGGTAACACCGCACAACTGCGAGGAGCCGTCGAGGAAGCCATGGTATGGCGGTAAGATGAGAACACCGTGCTACTGTGGGGAGCAAGCATACAGGCCGTGGTATGGTGGTAAACCGCCCAACCGCGGGGAACAAAAAGTACACCAAGGGAATGCGGTAAAAACTGAAGTTGGAATTATTTCCAACAAAAAGTGAGTCTCTTTGATGACTTAGTAAGAGCCCTCCTACAACTCTTGAATTTATCATCATTTATGTCTTTCTAAATGCGCCACATGATTTTGATAGATAAACAATTCCAAAATATTTTACATTCATTACTCATCTTTTTATCACACATTAAAACATTTTTCCGATTGACTCTATCCTCATTATCCCAAATATTCAAATTATAATAGAATAATTTTTGAATTTCTTTAGAATAGAAATAATTAATCAAAATATGCAACATGTGTTGGAAAAAATGTCTTAAAATTGCTGGCTTAAAAGGCATCAGGCTAACAGGATCATCTAAATAGGACAAAGTGTCAAGTCTCCTTGACAATCCAGTAAGCTCTCCATAGGTTGGTGTAAATCCTTCGTCGGCCAGACAGTCATATGTCGATTGGACCAAGAGACTACTCTCCTCTACACCCCGATTGCTAAGTGTGTTTGGTGTTTGCATTGGTGGTAAGGGAACATCAGCGAGACATGTTGATGTCAAAGGGAGTCTCCTGGTAGTCCCCTTGATATCTCGATGGAGGGTGCTGGCAGCGAAATAGTTGTGAAGGTCTCTTCATTGGAGGGAATGGAGCACATCGTTAGGATGTAGATTACGGTCCTCTCGATGTTCCAATATAGTGGAACCCACCGAGTGCTGATAGAGGTGAATGCTGGTGACATCAATTGTATGGTGGTGACATGGATGTTGTGTAGGTGGTGGGGAAAACCTATTTGATGCTACAAGGTTCGTTGGTAAGAATCTACTATATTGGAAGGAGTTGTTACATGGTTTCCTTGACATCTCAATGGTATAAAGTGATGAGCATGTCCGGGTGACAGTGAGAGTTCAGAGAGACATGGTTTCTTGTCTCTTTAATGTTTATGAAATTTTTTTGAATATTTTTCATGACTGTTCATTTCGTTATGGGAGTTGAAACATTAGCTTCCTAGTAACGTTTGGGAATTGAACAAATGCCATAGTCTGCATTGTAATGATGTATGCATCGTAACAATGTGAGTATGATCTGAGTGATTTGATTGAATGATCAAAGCGAATTGTAATGTAATGCTTCCAAATTGGTTTTGAGAATTAACACCTAGAAGAGCACTCTTTTGTGAACTTGTATGTAATTGAAATCTTACTATAATACAAGTGGTCATTATTTTGAAGTGTGGGTTTGTTTGTTTTTTTTTTCTTTCTTTTGAGAGGGTTTTTCCCACTAAAATTTGGTGTTCATTTTGTATTGAATTTTATTGTCTATTTTGTTTCTCATATGTTGCATCTTAAATGAATTGTAATTAGAAAGTTTTGTATGATTTTCTATATCTCTCTCCTGAATTTTAGCATTAGGAAGACATTTCCACACTTTGCTTTCCTTTCCACAAAGACTCTGGCGTTCTATAAATGTTGCAAAAATCAATATCATCCAGGTTAGATTTAAAAGGATTTCTTTGTAGAATAATAAGCCTTTAAAACATGCCTTCTTATTCTCTACAACATTGTGCCAAACCACAAAGAGAACCTTTTTCCATTTATTATCAACGAAAGAAATACCCCAACACTTATTCAAATGGTCAAAGATAGAGTTATTATAGACTATATCTTTATAGATTGTTTTACCTTTGAGGTCGACAAGAGCCCCCCCATCCTTCCACACAAGATTGTTGGACAAGTCCAATTCCTTCTCAGTATTTGTAGGAAATTTGGCCTCTTTGCAAGCCTCCATCAAAGTGGAGTTGGTCCTTATGTTGGAAGGAGGGAGGTCAAATTTAGAACTCAATACATTCTAGCTTTTAAGATTCTCACCAGCTAAGATATCATTGAAGACCTTAATGTAATTTTTTTTCAACTTTCTAGCAGAGCAACCTTGCAACAATGAAAGGGGTTTTGCATTGTGTTGCAGGTTCCACCAAATGGAGTTTTAGCTTTGACACATGGCATTATTAAGAGTTGTGTTCTCTATCTTGTACTGAGCATTTTGTTTGGTAAGTTCCCAAGCCTTCCATAGAATTTTGAATAACAGGGACCCAATAGGGGTCATAGGGTGTTTGCTAATGGGAATTTCACTTAAGGGAAAAAACTTCCAAGCCTTGGACTATTTGGGCACCACCAACTAGATGTTATTTCTAACCAAAACCTTCCAAGGTTCATTTCCAACTAGAGCTTTGATAATCCATTTTGTGGCTAATGCAATTCTTTGCAACCTCAAGTACTTCAGACCCAATCCACCATGAATTTTATCTAGGCAACACCATTCCCATTTAACCAAGTGGTTTTTCCTCTTTCCTTTACCACCAGACCAAAGGAATCACCTTATTCTTTTTTGAATTTCATTAATTTGATAACTATAGAAGAACCAGATAGAAGTAAAGTAGATACTATAGGAAGATAAGACCTTTTGACAAACCTACAACCTCCCTGCTAGAGAAAGATACTAACTATTCCAATCTTCTAATTTCTTTTCAATCTTGGTTTTGATCCAATTCCATATTTCTTTAAGAATGGGGCTAATAGAAAAAGGTATTCCTAGATACCTCACTTGCATATTGAGGCCACCCCATTAAAATTTATAATTCTTAACCCAATCTAGTGGGGATTCTTCCCACCCAAGAGAAATGGACTTAGGTTTGGATATCCTTGCCCTATATGCTTGACAAAACAGGTTGATCTTCTTCATCAATGAATTTGGATATTTTCTTTGTCCAACTCTAGAAAGAGAGAGGCATCATCTACACATTACACATCAATTGATCAAATCAGTTTGATTTTGAAGTCTAATGCCTTTAATTATTGGTGAGAATGTGTTGTCTCTTAATAGGTAGAAAAGGGTATGAGAGGCTATAACAAAAATGGTTGGTGCCAAGGGACATCCTTATCAAATGGACCTCTCTAGCTTCACTTCTTCAAATAGTTAATCATTTACATCCACTTGGGCCTAGGAATCCCTCAGGAGATTATCCACCATATTTTAGAATAAATTAGGAAAGCCAAAAGATTTTTGTTATGAAAAAATTCTATTCCACCTTATCATAGTCCTTCTCAAAGTCTAGTAGCGGCATTGCAACATTTGTCTTAGATACTTTAGCCCATTCCATAGCCTGGAATATCCTTAAGCTATATTTGGCCTTATCTAATTACTCACATAGCTCAACATCACTTAGGGCCTATTATATCTTTGATTATGCCTGAAAGAATCATTCTTGGAGCTCATTTTTCTCTCTCCTAAAGTTAAGATCTCTCTTTTTTCCAATTTTCTAGAAGAGTATTTTCAAACTTTCCATATTTTTAGTTCATATTTCAATGGAAGATGCCTCTTTAAGCATCCACTTGTTAATTTCTCTAAGGGAGGAGATAACTTCTCTTCAATCACTGTCTTTCAACAAGAGGGTATTAAGAATAAATCAAGACTTCTTCATTGATTGCTTTGGTTTTCCTTGGCAGGTTGATAGATTGGCCTTGATAGGGTGGCGGTTTGAGAGTGTGTATGGATAGACAAACACCTTAATGCCATTTTCTTTAGGAATGAAATTAAATAATTCTCTATTTACATATATCATTTCAAGCAGGCTACAATAGATCCTATTACCCCCTTTCTGGTCATTGCATCAGGTATACGAGATTCCTTTGCAATCTTTCTTGCCCCTTTACATGGGATCAATTAAATTAAGCTTATGTTTCAATCTATGCCAAAAGTTCCTTTCACTGCCTTTCCAATGCATGTAAAATTTCACCCCATTTATCTTACATCTTATCAACCATGTTAAAGTCCCCTCCCAACACTTAGTGGACCTCTAGGAGGTTAGAAAGCCATTTCAAAAGTGTTATCCTATCCTTGTGATAATTCGGGGCATACACAAAACAAAACCCAAACTCCACTACATCCTTCCTCAGAGTAACCCACACCACCTTGTTGTAGAGGGAAGTGCCATTGTTGATGAATAACTAATACCATTGGTTGGATATTAGTATAAAAAGTACACCTCTCTACCTTTCTCATGTGAAGTCAAAAATAAAGTGGCTCCATTCAATATGAACTTCAGATTGGTTTCCAAGGTTAAGCTAGTAGCATTTGTTTCTTGTAGAAAGACAAAGTCTTTTAGTTTCTCAAGGTTTAAAAACATTCTTATAATATATTTTATGTTAGGCAACTCAAGGCCTCTAATATTGCAAGAGATATAGTTAAGGTTCATCTTCAATAGGCATAGGAGTGTCTCCTTGATCACATTGGAACTACTTGAAGCATTTGGATAGTTTCTCCTCTACCTCTAGCCTTTTAGCCATAAGAGACTAGATAAAAACATAGTTAGTTTTCTTTGTTTTGTTCTTGGTGAGAAATAAACCCTTGCCCACTGTCATAGAATACCTATTTTTCCTTTAGTCTCCTAGGGCTAGCCCTCAGATTAAGCGTTTGTTCTACCTGCCCTAGAGTGACATTCTCATCCTCACCACACTCTACATCCTCCTTCTGGTTAAGGTTAGCATTTCTCTTTTATTTGGGTTTAACATCCCCTTTTGAAAAGTGGCACTTGGCTTTATTTTCCCCTTTTGTCTCCTCATGGAGAGGTGCAAGATTTAGAGAATAGGAAACAACACCATTAAAGCTTGTGCTGATGAATGGGCTACACTAATTTCAAAGTCTATAATAAGGTTGGAGCTACAAGTTTTCTTAGGGGCATCAAGGGATTCAACCACCAGAGTGGGGAGGTTCTCACTTTTAAGGGGATTTAAATAGTCCCCTCCTAAAAATGAATCCCCGTTCAAATTTTCAAGCAACGCCAACGAGGGAGGGTTACTGCCACTAGATACATCAATGTTTCCCTTTAGTTTTAATAAATTAGGGGACATATAGGCCACTGCCAAAGGCATCCATTGATGTTGGTGGGGGGTCCTTGAGGTCCTTGCCCAAACAAGCACCCTCAACTTTATCCGAGCTTTGGGAAATTTTTTCAAAACCAAACTGATTGGGGTTTTTTTTTAATAAAAAAATCAAGGTTTTTTTTTAATTAAAAAACCAAGGTTTTTTTGTTTTTGTCCACATTAAAAAAAAATTCTTCAAGGCATTTCCTAATTTTCTTCATAGAAAGTTGTTGAGCATACAACCTTTCAAGAAGCAAGACATCACCTGGAGGCTTTTTGTTTGATGGTGGATGGGGGGAGGGTGCGATGCCCCTGCATCTACAATAGACATCAAATATTCAACCCTATGGCTAAGGTCCTCCTACTTAAGGATATTGAAATATTTTTTAATATTAATCTCCACAATTTTTTTAAGGAGGGATTGAAGGTGATGTGTCCCCTAATAGGGATCATCGTCCCCCTAACCACCTCTTCCATAAGAGAGGGGATATAATCTCCTTCGGGGACAAAATACCAACCTTCACTATCGATAGGATAATGAAGGTCATGGGCATTACCCATTTCCTCCAGCACCTGGGATGTAGAAACAGTTTCATTAATTTTTCCACTAGGACTTCCCTTCTCCGATGGGTTGGTCATTCTAGGAGTTTTCTTTTTTCTGGATAATAGGAACTCTTCTTGATATGTCTCTCCCTTCTGTAGAGAAAACACACATTAATCCAACCTATAATTTTTAGTGGGTAGGAGGTGACACCATTATCCTCAAAAAATTCTAGGCTCTTAGGAATTTTGACCCTATGATTTAAAGACACAAGGGACCAAGTGGCCAAGTTCAACACAGTAGCCTTAGTCTCATCCACCCTTGCAAAATTTCCAATAGGTTCCATGACCTACAAGAGAATCCTCTAGAATTATGGAGGAAGAGTTCTTACAATTACCCACTTGGGGTTTGATAGGGCGATGACCTCCACTGCAATGGTTGACAATGACCATGTAAGGGCATGAAAGATACAACCCCCAATATTCCAGTAGGGCTTAGCCAAAGCCTTTTCTTGCATGGCATGAATTTTTAATAAAATAACAAATAAAACCTTCTATAGCATCCTACAGTAGGTTATTTGAATACAAAAATCGTTAAGCCAAACATTAGCAAACTAAGAATTTACAAATTTATGAGCAGGAAACTTGTTAATATCCACGACCGCTAAGAAGATTTCAAAATCTTCTAGCCTTGTTCTTTATTTTCTAATTGTTTCTTTCATCTCAGAATTAGGAAACAAATGAAAATATTTAGGATTTTTAGAGGGAAACTTACCTTCCCCTTCACCATCTTCATTGGTGATTTCTTCCATCACAAACTTGGTGCCTTCTAGAGTAGAAAACCCTGGATCAACAACAAATTCATTGAATGATTTTGTAAGAGTGTTATGGGTATCATTGATACCACACAAATTTATATAGAGGAGTTGAGGGGTTTCAAATCCCCCTCCATAAATGTAGTTAATATGAAAAAAAATCTGAGCTAGAGACTTAAGCTAAAGCAAAACCACACACATGTGAAATGAAAGCCAAAATCAAAAGACAAGACACAAAATCATCAGAACAAAAGGAGAAAAAATTAATTAGATCAAAATCAAGGTATAGAAGGCCTACAGATAAGAAAACCTCTATGGGGGAGGGCACGACCTACCCCACAATCCAAGAAACCCTCTTGGCATGCACTCCAACACTTTCATACATGTAACCTCCTTAGGTTTCACAATTTTCCTGTAAAGACCTTTTATTCTAGTATGTTGCTTTAACTATGTGGTACAATTGTCTATGCCTATCAAATATAAATATACAAAACCAATAACATATTTGGTGTAGGTTACACTTGCCAAAGAGTATTTTTATCACTATTCTAGTTTCAACTAAATTAGAGTAGTTAGTTAATGAACTTGTTTGTCATGTTATAAAATTCATGTAACATATTATCTCCCCTTACACTTAGTGTCACATTAGGGATTAAAAGTTTAACATCTTTCTTTTTGTAAATCAAATCCTAAGGGTGCTATTCCTAGGTATGCTCCCTCCTCACACTTTGTGTGATCTCAGGGATTAAAATTTCCTAGCATTTGTTTCCCTTTAGGAGGATTTCTTGGGGATTTCATCACGCTAAGAGATGACCTCAATGACACGAATCTAGTGGGGTATGTAAAGGTTGGAGAATGAATTTTTACCTCAAAAGAGTCATCATTGTGTTTGGAACAACCCTGGGGCCCATATTTTATTAGGAGATAAGGTGAAGTGACATTCAATTTCCACATACTTGTAGATGAGCTCTAGTTCATAGATCAAAGCATCACATACCCTTCTCATATAAAGAGGATAGCCTAGAGATATTGTATATATCCTATTATAATACATTTTAGTTATCCTAATTATGGTGCATCATATACCAAATAGGCCTAAGAACTTGCAATGTACTTTTGAGTAGCTAAGAGAGAAATCACTATAGGTAAGGATTTAAGCCTCTAAGATAAGGGGTGCATAGGTGGTCCATGACCCTATGTTCCCTAGCTATCCATGACCTTGTTAGATAGTATAAATGTGGCCTACAAAAGGTGACACTCCTACTTAAATAGATATAAGTTGTACAAGTGTTTGGCATGTCTTCTTGTGCAAAAATAGTGCATTCTTATAAGCCTAAATCCTTGAAAGTCTAAAGTTAGTTATGTTTTTTGTTTCTAAGAATCCACAATAAAAATCATTCACCTAGATAAAGAAACTCATATTATTTCCTAGCACCTCTATTATTTTAGTACTTTTATAGTTTTAGTGCATTCATTATTTTAGCACTTGAATAATTTCATATATATGTTTAGTCTAACAATTTATCCATCCTTGTACTTACATGTTTGAATTCTTATTAATTTGAACACACACACACACACACATCTCATCACATTGGTGTTTCAACTTCCTTGAGCTTTCACCCCCTTTTCTCCATGTTATGTGGAAAAAGAGATCCGAGGCCTAGTGTATAGATCACAAAGATTAATCTTTCTTCACACCAAAATTAGAATCCAAACTAACAAGGATATGAGACTAGATACAAACCTAAAAGGAGAGCCAATCTGTCCTGGGTCTATTTCTTTTGCTTCTTTGAAAATTGATTGAATTTAATGTAAATTAATTGATTTTTTTTTATCTATGCAACCTAATTTATAAATTCATTTTTTTGCACAAACAAAATTTAGAAATCACAAACTAAGGAAATATTTGAGGAGGGCAGAATGTTTTCCACCTATAATATAAATTTGAGGTTAAAATGAGAGGTTAGGGGTATTGGGAACCCAAAACTGAGAGTGAAATCTGGCTCAATAACTTTCAAATCTGAAGTTCCCATGTTTGCACTTTGTAATCCTGCTCTATAACATTTTGTCTTCGGATCTAAACTTGTAAAATTACAAAAAATAGGGTAAATGAGGTGGCTATATAGGAGGTTACCTAGGTCAAATCCTCATTTTGGTATTTCTACCTCCACAAATATCTAATTGATTGGCTAATAAAATGTGTGCACTCTTAAACTTAAGTACATCTAAGGTTGTAATAAACTAAAATGCTAAAAATATTTTTCAAATGTGTTAGAGAAGGATTCCTAAATTACATGAACAAGATCAACCCAAGAGAAAGTCAAATACCCTTAGGAAAATATAAATGCATAAATACCTTGCTTAGGGAAATAAATAGATCAAATTTTGAAGATGAGAATAGTTTGAAAACAAGCCATTAGGTTCTTGAAAGAAGCCAAAGATATCTCCAAAACCTAGATTCTATTATTTCATTCCATTGGAATAAACTTTAATCATTGTGATAACATGAAATATTCTAAAATTCTCTCTGTAAACCTGTAAAAATGGATGTATTTTAGGATTCTTACTATACTTGTAATTGTTTCTCTTAATTTTAAAATAATAATTCATATTATATAGTGGAACATAAGAATAAATTAAAGTGTAGGGTAGCTCATTTAATTTTAATTTTTGGAATTAATTTATTGTTAAGGCCCAAATTTAAATTTTCATCTCTGAAACTCAAGATCAACAAAAACAAGAAATAAAATTTGTCAACCAAAATACTTGGACTAGGGCACTAGGTGCCACTGTCCATCTCTTTTGCACACAAACAAATTTAATTTTGATGTTTAGGGTCTGCTATAATTAAGACTTCTCCAATATAAGGGCACTTTTCAAGGTCAATTTGATGATGTTTGATTGATAACATATTTTCTAGAGTAGTACTAACACATTCTCCTAGGTTGATAGAAAAAGTTAGGGCTAGGGAATGTGTAAAATGCATTAATCAAAAGGTTACTAAACCAAGTTCCAAATATAGAATAAAATTTTACTTTCTCCATAAAGGGAGTACAATTTTCAATGCTATAGTCCATTACCCCCCAACATGTAAACTTACCCACATACCGTCAATCCCACATCCATCCAACATCACTATAAAATCCCACATTAGTAAAAACCTACTTCAAATCAAAGATCAAATTTTCAATCCATCATTAAAACCTCATTAGTCCATCCAAAGCTTAGGATTTTTGTCATAATCACCTTATCCATCATCTTCATATTAACCAAAATGGTTGGACCTTTCATCCTAATCACCTCACCAGCCTCTCATATTATCCCAAACAAGTGGTAATTCTATCATAATCACCTTACCCGCATCTCATATTATCCAAAACCTTGGTAATTTTTTTCCTAATAATCTCACCTAAAACAAAGATTAGTATGATACTATGGAAATTTTATCCTAATTATCCTCATCCATCCATAGTTATCTTAGTCCATGAATAATAGATAATCCTTTATTCCATCCAAGTAAAACATAAACCTCACAAACTTTAGTCACATCAAACTAGTCATTTCTAATGCCTTAATCCATACCTATTATCCAAAATTAAGCTCAAATCTAGGAATTTGCTCCTAATTATCCATCCTTTAGGTCCACCACTCATCCAAAAGAGACCTTAGTCCATATCACACAGTTAAACCCAACCTTGGAGCCTTAGTCTTGATCTAATACCCAAATTAATCCTATAAAAATACAAATCTGTTGTGTAGTTTTTGCACACATGCCCCACTAAAAGTAAGGGCCCTCATTTTCAATTTTTTGGTGTCTTGGCCTTTTTATATAGGAGTTTTGCTTGCCTGGGCACATGATTTGATGTTCATCCTGCCGGTTGGAATGGGCGCATTTCTGGTTTTTCACTATGTTCAGGAAAATATGCCCTGGCTGGACTTTCCTGGTGTCCCTTTGGTGCTTGGTTGCGGCTGTTTTTTGCTCAAGTTTGGGGAAATCCACAGTGTCCGAATTTTTTCGAAGTTCGTCGCTCTGTTGGATTCTCAGATTTTGATCTTGGTCATCTTTTCAATCGCATTAATGGTGATTGCATGAATTTTTGGGCAATGTTATAATGAATTTTGGGAGGTGATTTTCCATTTGAGTTTGATTATTTACTTACCATTTGAGTTTGGAGTGCTTTATCTTGGGGCGTGTTGTTGGATTGTGCATTTGGAAGTGAAATAGAGTGTTGTATTCATGTTTCCTGGGCATCATTCCTATTTTTCTCATGCTTGAAGTTGTTTGCTAGCATCCTTGGTTTTGGTTTCCCCTATTATCATGGTATGTGGATACTCTCTTTCTCTTTTTGGTTTAGATTGCTTTGATTTATGCACCTTCATGCTGTTCTTTGCTACGTTCTTGCTTGAATGTTCATGTTTCCTAGGCATTTCGAGGTTCCATGTCTTGCCATCCCATTTAGGTGCTTGTCTTGAGTATTTGCTTTAGGCTGGTCTTTTGTTGTCATCTTGGGGCTTTCTTGCATTGGTCATGAAATTTCTTATCCATGTTGCAAAAAAGTTGTGCCTGAGCTATTCCGTGCTTTCATGGTAGAATTTTTAGGGTTCTTGACCTAGGGCATAGCCAATCCCTCTCAATTGATGAGAGGTGAGTTTTAAATTCGTGGTTGATCCATTGGAGGTTTAAGTCAAGTCATTATCAAGCTCCAGGCTCTTGATCCATGTGGGTGAGGATGAGAGGAACTTTGGAATCCGGGTTTTCAATGTCCTTGCTAAATTTAATCTCTGCTGGATTTCCCCGAGTTTTCCTATTTCTTCTTCGTGCTACATAATTTGCTTCAATCTAGACTTTTGCTTGCCTCGCGAAATTTTTCTTCCTTTGGATATTCCCGATATTCGTTGCTTGGTCGTTCTATTGAATTTGGGTGTTATGATAGATTTGCTTTGGTTTTGCTGAAATCCGCACCTTTGGGATTTTCTCGAATGTTCTGCACCTCCCTCATTTTCCCAATTTGTTGAAACTATTGCTGTTTTATGGGATTTCCGTCTAAGGCAGATTTTTCTGAAGTATTATGAGAATGAGGAATTCGATGATTATATAAGGATTTACTTGATGGTTATGTATGTAGATGATCAAATGAACTAATTCTAAGTAGTTTCAGGTTACTCCTTGGTTATTTTGATTGATTGAAATGATTATGTGGGGTTTGTATGCCGGTTTCGCTGGATTCTGTCTAGTCCAGATTTCTCTGGGATTCCTCTCCTGTCCGGATTCTGCGAAGGGGGCTAAATCCTGAAATAATGGATAATGGATTTTTGATACTCATTGTTTATCTTGGATCTCATTTTTATTGTCTTACACTTGTTTGTAGGTAGGAACAGGACAAGCTGCTGTTGGGCATGGCAAGGGGAAGGCAATGGATCCAAGTGCTGAAAGTTCTACTATCTTCGAGGAAGAAAAGGTAAAGATGGATATCAAGAGTAGGGTTCCTAAGAGCAGATTGAATTCCGTCTGGTCGGGAATTTTTGATACCAATGTAGGTATGAGGGACTAGGAGGAGTTCAAGTTTGAAATGGCAGCACAAAACCTCCCTTTGCTGGCTAGAAGAACTATGGAATTCGGGTTAGCACATGTGGCTGGTTTGCCCTCTATAGTACAATGCTATGAGTTTTTTCCTGAGTGTGCCAGGAACTATGATAGGGGAACACAAAGGATAATTGGTCCCTAGGGAAGGGTTGTTGCAAAATTTGACCCTGTGTCTATTGCTTGAACTTTTGATATAGATGCAACTAAGAAGTACTATGAAGAGAATGTGGTCAAGTCCCAATAGGTAATCAAATCTTGGTTGGAGAATCCTAAGTCTCATGTCTCCAAGCTACCTAAACAATTGGTTAGAATTAAATTTAGGAGGTAGTACTATAATTCCACCACTCTCCTCAGCAGGCTGGTATGGCTGAAGAATGCAGGAGTTTTCGATAGTTGTATGTTCAATGTCATTGCTCAGATGGAGCAAGGTATAGACTACCATTGGGAGGGCGCTATTAGTGCAGTGATAGTTGTATGTTCAAGGTATAGACTACCATGACTTCCTACCTGGTGTATGTGTTGGCAAGGTTTCACCCATACAAGGGGTTGAGTACTAGAGGTATATTCAGATAGGATGCAATCTATGAAGTGTATCCAAAACTTCACCTAGGAGGAGGAAGTTATAGAATGGTGAATGATGCATTCACCATGTATATTGCCAGGTTGCTACAGGATGCAGAACATGTTAGGATCTTAGACAAAGCCAAGGAGTTGATCATGAGGTATGGGGCATGGTTCATTCAATTCCCTACTTTCTCCTACATAAGGATTGACGGCTTTCAAAGGGCTCCCTACAGACTTTGAAGGTACTCAACTGACCATATATTATTGCTGGAGGTCACTAGGTAGATTTGTGACTTTGATGTGGTTGTGAAGGGAGAGAAACATAAAATAGGATTTGGGAATGATTTCCCATTGAAGATAGGCACAAATGAGGTCTACCCTTCCATCCAATCAGCTCATGCTTGTGAGGAAGAGATGAGTACTTTTGGTCTCTCTTTCCATTCTAAGAGGGCAAGGTTTAAATATTACTAGTGAGGCACAAAAGAAGGCCAGCAGGGAGTACATCCACAAAGACAACATTGAATACTATTGGGCTAACCTTGGCGATGAATTTGATGTAAGGAAGAAGAAATTTTCTAGGCTGTCGGTGGACTTAGTAAGACTATATAATATAAAGGCCATTCCTAAAAAAGTAGAAGAGGATGGAAATATGATTCAGGGTCATATCTTTGTGGCTGTGAAGGAAAAATCAGTTGGAGGAAGAATAGACAAATGTTGGAGAAAATTATGACTCCTGTGATTAAGTATACCAAAATGTGGCTGAAGCACAAAATGCTGGAGTTAGAAAGTGAAGGTGTCCAATGCACCTATGATTTGATGGGAGACTTGGAGTCTCATTCTACTTATGAGGAATCAAATGAGAAGGATCCCAAGGGTAAGGCCAAGGTGGACTCTCCCTTCAAGATTAAAGTTAGGGATGTTCAAATTGAAGAGGTAGAAGATGCAGGTAAACAAAGAAAGCCTATTGCCAAGAAGAGAAGGCATGTTTCAAGCAGAGGGGCTGGAAAAGATAAAGAGGAAAAGGAAGAAGGGGATGTTACTGCTCCCTTGACCAAGAGAAGAAGACTTGTGAGGCTATCATAGAAAGGGGAGGAGGATACCAAGATAGATAAGGAGGTCGAGCCACCTGTGGTAGAGGTAGAAAGTTTAGGGGAAAGAACACAGGTATACATGTGGAGGTTACAGAATCCTTCCCCAAAGGATGCTACAACAATCGGGGATATTTCTATGACTGTTCTTATCATTGAACAAGGGAACATTCCCCTTCCTCAAGATACTCGCACTATTCCAGAAGAAGAGCCAAGGAAAGATGAAAACCCTAAGGGTTTGGAAGAAGAATTGCAGGAAGGAGACCTCTACAATGCAGAGGTAGAAATTGACAAGGTAATCCAGTCTCCCATGGTAGCCTATGCGGATTCACTAGCAAAAGATCAAGAGGGAAAATCCCCTCAAAAGGAGGAGATACCGGCTAAGAGTCCCTCACCGAAATAGGTTATTGTGGAGGAGCAACCTCTGGAGAAAGAGGATCCAACTAAGGAAATCCCTAATGTGCCAAGTATTGAGAAAGATGCACCTAGTTTCCAACTGGAGTAGGATAAACAAGATAAAGTGCAAACCAAATCCACTGTTCCAGGTTGGCTAGATAGAGAATTTAAAATCAAATTGGTAATAGTGGAGGACACTCATCCCAATTGGGATGACCTAATGGAAAAAAATTGGGAAAGGAAAGACCAAAAAGAAAGCTAGTGTTGTGTCTAGGATTGAAAGGGATGGATCAGGCAACAAAGTGGCTCATATTGCTACTCCTGCTTCAGACAAGGATAGAGATGGGGTGACTTCAAAGGAATATCATGTGTAGACCATTGATTTAGGGAATGCTTCTATGGAGCAAGGTATTGAGGAGTATGAAGGCTCCAGTGCTATAATTGTAGGTAGATTGAAGGAGGTACAAACCAATCATGAGTTGGAAAAGGAGAATGAGAAATTGAAGAGGTACTTGCAGGAGTTGATGAAACCCTTGCAATCCATTGGCTCTTCCTCTTCTATTGCAGGTTTCTTTCCTCAAGAAACAATCTCTGAGCTTGAGAAAATGAAAGGAACTACACATGCCACAGTTGGCTGGTTACAAGGAGTTCAAACCAAAGGAGATGGTGCCATTAAGGATATCTTGTCGACTGTAGGGGATGCCATGAGGTCAGTGGATTGGCTAAAGATTGTGCTAGCCCAAGAAAAAGAGGACATTGATCTCCTATTGTAGAAAACAAGAACAAGTATGGTTTACAATGAAGATAAACTGGCGAAGAGTGGGATTCTTCCTTTCCCAAGGGTTTCAAAGCCTTGGGAATGGTTAAAAATCTTGTAGATGCAGCAATGGGCCTTGAAGAAGATTCATAAATAGGGGAGGTAGATTGAGGACAACTTGAATGGAATTCATGATAGGTGCATCTCATTATTTGAAATGATGGCAGGGAGGAAGAATTTCGTTCCAAAGGATCTCAGTTTGGAACAACTCAGGAAATGTTGGAGAGATGTTTACTCTCCAATTAGTTAAAGTCCAGTCACTGAACATCAGCTAGATGATGCTGCAACTTACATTGTAGTTATTGACAGGTATCTAACAAATAGGGCTGATTGGGATGGTCCAGTAAGGCAGGTAATAGATGACATCAAGTCTCTTGAAAGAAGAGTTAAGGTTTTGCATGTGCCACCTATTGCCGAATTGGATAGAGTATTGCTAGCAGTGCATGGTGAAGTAGAGCGTGCTAAAGATAAGGATGGGAAGTAGTTATATAGGGATGCATCAAAGTTTGTGTTTCCCATTATCCACATGCATTGGATCGAGTTTTGAGACCTCTAGGACGACTTGGATGAAATTCGTGCAAATTGCACATTTTATGTTGTTTTCGAGAATCTTTTGAGGTTGACCTATTGTATGGAATTTATTATTGTAAACTCTTATTTGGGATGAACTATCTTGGGGGTTCTTTGTAAATTGGGCATGATGCCTCATTTTTAAATATAGAACAAAATATAGGATAGAGCATAGAGGAGTAGAGTAGCACATAGAATAGAGATTTCATATTTGAGTGAATTAGAGTTTATCTTCGAGCAAGTATTGTAACAAAAGACTAGAATTGTTGCCATTTTGGATGACTTAATATAAGAAAGGATATTGTGATTTGGTATCTCTCTTGTGTTGAGTTTTATCTGGCATGGTTCTTGTTGTTCTATCTTTAAAATTTCTTAAGTTTATTGTTAGATAGTTTGGTGATGCTTAGGGTTTCATGTTAGAAATGTTTGTATTGATCTCTAGTCCATACTTTTTGCAGTTAGCTAATTGTTAGTTGATTTGCAAAGTTAGCCCGGAATTAAAATTTTGCTTAGTTCAATTATGAGTGTTTATTCATTTCGGTTGCAATAGGATTGTTTTGAATGAATGTTTATGATTTGAAAATATTTAAATACCTTAAAAGATTGCACTATTTATGTGAGATTGCAGATTTATCTGGGTCAAATATAAAGTAGTTTATGAGAGATTGGTCCATTTTGAGCATCTTATCTTTTGCATTTTCGATCTTAGGGTTATAATTAGTCCTAGAATTATCTCTAAAACTTTTATCTTTTTTCATTTGTTTGTTATCAGAGTTAAATTTAGGGTTTGAAATATCAACTTATTGCTAGATCTGATAAATTCGAGTTCAGTGTTTGCTTGTAGTAAGGTCCCTTTGTGATTACCATAATTTTCACATTATCTCTGGGTTGTTTTATTTGCATTGTCAAGACTTGACATTATAGACCTTTGGGTTATCTCTTTTCCATAGAGATTTACCTTTCAAGAGAGATAGGATATAATATTATGTCTGAGTTGTTGCTGTGCAGAAAACACCATCAACAAAATCCATTTCCATTTTCAAATCAACATATCCAACCTTTGAGTTTAAAGGATTTATCCTTTTCTACTCATTGATCCAAATCCCACCATCCACCCAAATTTAAATTCACCCACTATTCAAGTTGTCTCACACTCAATAAACCATTGAAAAGATAAAATCTAAATTTTTGATAGCCTTATGTTATCTTCAAACATTAAGTTAGCTCATACAAATTTTCATAATTTAACAACATACCATCTTCAAAATAGATATTTGCATATGTTGGGACTCAAATATGCATTTTACTTTTGGCTTGAGTCCTTTCCTATTTTTAACTTAGCCTCTTTTCCTAGGTTTATAAATGATCTGAGGTATCAATCTTGGGTGGTATTTTGCCAAATTTATTTGTATAGTTGGGTAGAGCATGGAAAATTAGGCCTAGTTTCTTTTTTAATTTTTGTAAAATTCACTAAGGGGTGAAAGTTATTCCTTTGAGTGTTTTATCCTTCCAACTAGATGGATTCTATTTTCCCACATGGTCTTGTCTAATTAGGTTTTCATATAAATGGAAGTTGTTATTGATCTCCCTAAAGGTTGAATAAATAGAAAAAATGTTAAGTGTTGCTTTTGTGGGAATCCAATGTCCTACTAAACTTCCCTTTTCATCTATAATTTTATCATTTAGTTTCTTTTGTACACTTTTGGTTGGTTCACTTGGATTCTTCCACTTTGTAGAAAAATTGTGCCCATTTGGTTTTGTAGGTATTCCCATCTAAACCATCTCGCTCCAATTTTTTGATGAACTTTATGTACAACCATGATATATTTCTCATAAATTTAGCTTTCAATATTGACTAAGTAAAGTATTTGTGAATGAATGGAGTCCATATTGCCACATCTGCCCCTAGTTTCATCATCTTCATTTTGTAGACTTTTCCCATTAATACAAAATTCCACTCCAAAGTTCTTCATTAGTTTTATATGGGTTTGTACACATGGTGTAGTTGAAGGAAAAATTTCCTCAAAGGGTACGTGAACTTGTTGAGGGTTGATAAAATTAAGGGAAAGGTTTACAAGTAAATCCATGTTAACTAGATATTTATTCAAAAGGTGAAGTTCACTTTCAAATCAAGTTTCTGCAAGACCTCGATGGGTGTCAACTTACCACTTCCACTTTAATGAATTTGTGGAGATATTGATGGAATCTAGATATATCAACCAAGGGTATAAACCTCTACCAAATCCATATTAGACTATTTTTCTACTTTGTTTCATTAAGATCTTTCAAAGGGTCTCAATTCTCATCTTACATCTAGATCAAGATCATCTTTTTGCATCTTGTAAGTGGCCAACTTCTCAAAAAGGATAGAAAGAAATATAGTTGACAATGTGAGACTATTAGTGAACTGAACCTATGCTAGATGGATTCGTAAGGCCCATGTATCTTCATTTTAAAGTGTACAAGGCTTTTACGGGTGTATGGGCATCTGAATTTTCAAAATTTTGATTCTAAATTTACATTTCACCTACTCCTCTACCAAGTTAGGTTTTGTTAATGTAATATTTAAATATCCATAGTCCAGTTGCCATCTTCATGAATGTGTTTGGGTGACAAGTTGAAAATGCATGGATTTGATTCCATATATACCCATTAATGATGCCATGTCATCCAATTACCATAAGTAATTAAAAATATTATCCATTGATATGCACTATTCATTTTTAGTGGGTGTAGGATCTGGTGGTGTATTTTGAACTACTATAGTGTGCAACAATTAGGGTTATGCAATAATATTAATATAAGTGTGATTTTGGTCTTTTTTAGATTAGTTTCATTCTTTTGGTTGTTGCTAGAGTCTATGTGAGTGTAGTGAATTTTTTGAAGGTTTCAACTCATGCTTTATCTAGTTGCAAAAATCCTATGATTTTGTGGAGAATGTGAGAATAAATGCATGCACATAAATTATACAATGAATTTCTTCATTGTTGATTATAGTCCTCTAGGAAGGTCTTTCACAATTGTAAAGATTTTTCCCTTTCCATATTCATTGGTATGCGTGTAAGATGAAATTGGTGAATGTAACAATGTCTCAAATATTGCAAGCTTTGTAATGGTATTTTACATGTTTCACAAGGATTATGTAGTTTAGTTTGGATTACTAAGTATGATGTTTGTATAATATTGTTGATTTGATGGTATATATGCCCAGATCATTTATTTTATGTTTCCTTCGCGGTTTCCTTTCTTTTTATCTATAACTCTATATCCGAATCGATAGGCACCAATATTTAGTCTACTTTTCCAATCTCAAATCATTCAAAACAAACAAAGTATTAATAAGCATTTTAGTTTAGGTGGTCCTTCCTATACACTCATGACTGTTGATTTAAATATGGAATCAATATTTAGTGAAAATTTGATAGATATATTCTATGTGGTTCATGCTTGCGTAATCATATTAGCTATATAAGGGTCATATGCAACTAGTTCGTTGTAACCTAGTGATAGTATTTATGGTTGAGATTACATTTGGGTTTGGTTGTACTTTTTGGGTTGTTCATTTTAATTGATTTTAATTGGGAACACCCTCTTGAGTCTCAACCGAGCTTAAAGTGTAGGAGAGATAACCCACTCTCATAAGGTTGACCATTAACCCTCCAAAGTCTACTGATGAATTTATTTTACCCACATGATGTTATCCTTGTCCTTATGAGTGAGAGTTGTGTTATGCACTTTTTGCACACACGCCCCACCAGAGGTGAGGAACCTCATTTTTCTTTTGCATATTCGCATCTTGGATTTTTAAAAATTTAGTTTTTCTTTTCATGGGAGGTTATTTCGAGGTTAAGTCTAGATTTGATTTGATGAAGTCAATATTTTAGGGCATCTTGAGGATTTCAGAGAAATGCACATCTCATGGATTTTGGAAATGGGGACTTTGAAGTGAATTTTGGATGTTATATGTAAATTATCCTTGTACCTATGGATAGAGAATGAAAAATTAGGCTAGGTTTATTTTTGAATGTTTCAAAAATTCCTTCTTGGTAAAAAGTTATGGAGTTTCAAGGAAATCCTTCTTGGCTGGATTTTCTCGAAGTTCCTATTGCCTTGGGAAGTCCTCCTCTCATGGATTTTCCTGAAGTTCCTATCCCTCATGAAAATCCTTCCTATCTGGATTTCCACGAAGTTGCTATCCCTTGTGAAAATCCTTCTTGTCCATATTTTCCTGAACTTCCTGTCGTGAATTTCCTGAACTCTCAAATTTCTTAATAGGGTTAAATATTCAAAATTTTATGACAAAGTTAAATTTTCCAAGGGTTTTTTTTATCTTAATTTTAATGTTTTATGGATTGGATTTTCACATGTGAGAGTGATGATATTTGTTTTTCAGGATTAAATAAATCAAAAGGGGACTTGCAAATAGATTCATGCCAAGACGAAAATCTAGAAAAGATTATAACTAAATGTTTAATATGCACCTACCTATGAATTTGTGCCACCAGTTGTATGCCAATTGGAGAAGTTACTTTGACAAGGAGAGACAATGGAAGTTGTATTTATTCTCCAATAAATATTTTTTCATAGTTAATGTCATTGGGCCATGATGAACCAAAATTTTCTTGATTGGATGATGATATACCAAGAATTGTCAAACTCTATGTAACCTCCTGATGCTTCTAGAAATGTAATCTATGCCATTGGATTGATTTAATCCTCACCATTGATATTGTAATGTAAAATCTATAAATAACCAGTGCCTTGTCATTTGTAAGGGGGTTAGATTTCAAGGGTTAGAATTAGTTAGGAAGATTTATAATTCTAGAATTTAGTAGTAGCTGTAGGGGAGGAGAGATATGGAAATTGTTATGTAAATTCTAGAGAAGTTAATGCAATTGGGTTGTTGATTTGGAAAAATTTGTGTTCAACTTCAATAGTCTTATGGTTTCTTGTTCTTGATTCTCAATGTTAGATGTTAGTTTTCAGTTCTTTTGCAATGATGGTGAAATGTTAATGATGTTGATTGATCTCCGGTCGATACTTTTGGCAATTTCTTGATTGTAGATTACTGTGTAAAGTTAATCTAGGTCCTATATTATGATAAGTTCAATTGTGAATGCTTCTTTATATTCATGGGTGTTCATGGTATGAAAATATTTCAGTTTCCTTGGAATATTGCACCGTTTCTATATAGTTGTGGGCTTGTCATTGATCAAGCAAAGACTGGTTTATTGGGGATCTATCCATTTTAAGCATTCATCATTATTGTGATTTATCTTATGAGTTAGAATAGGATCTCTCTCAACTCTTATAATTTTTGATATTTCTTCTAGTATATGGGTTAGTTTTAGGATTGAAAGAATCATTATATTGCTATACAGATGATAAGTACACTTCCAACATTGTTAAAGTGTAAGGTCTGTTGTGATTACCAACATTTTGAAATTTATCACTGAGATTTTTTGCATTGTCAAGACCTAGCATTAGAGACCTTGGGGTCGTTTCTTGAGGCTTGGTGATAGAAATTTACCTTTCAAGAGAAATAGGATTCTTGTATTCTATTTGAGTTGTTGCAGTGCTAAAAACACCATCAACAAGTTAGTTATAGGTAGTGGAGCAACAATTTTGAGTGCCAAAACCTAGATAATTTAAAACCCACCTTTGGATCCCCTCTTTTTTTTTTACCAAAAATCATCCAAAAACATCATTTGTACCCTTAATTATCCTAGCGCTTAACATCCAATCCTTGGGACCCTAAAGTATGTTAATAAAATTAATAAGATCTTGAAGCCCATTTTATGATCCCTTGAGGGTATGTAGTCATGAGGTTGCATGAGCCCAAGGATAATTTCATCATTTTATAAAGTTTCAAAAGTATTAGGATATCATTGATCCCATCACTGATGTTGGGATATTGTAGGTCAAGGTAGAAGACAAGGATGGTTGATGGGCTTGATCATTAGTGCATTTTCTATTACTTTTCATAAGATTTCAGACACTTTTTATATCTTTTCTCAGTATATTCCAAACAAAAACTTCCATAATGTGCTATCCTATTATAACATACCTTGCAACTTGAACCTAGTTTGAAGAATCTAAAATATAGTGATTTGTAGAAATCACATGATTTAGAGGTGAGAATGTATGTATATAAATAGAATTTTGTGATTTAATTATGAATTTTAGTTGTATATGTATGTTGTATGGATTAACCTTTCTACAACTCAACATGAGGTAACAAGAAAAAATAATTTTTAGCAAGAACCAAAGTAGTGAAATAGGGGACCATTGAAGTTAAAATTGCTTAAAGTGTAGGAAGCTATGGAGATAGATGTGAACCATCATGGAGGGATAAATATTGAAGGAGGATACTTGTTCTAGAACTCTGAATTTTTGCCTATGTGTTTCACATGCAAGCCGTTTCATTTAAGATATTTGTTGAATAGGTATTTCTTTCTTTTTCAATTATAATAAATAAAGCCAATCTTAATTTCATATCCTTGTATCTAGGAATGGGATTAATGGTTGCAATTAGTTATTAGTTTGAATAAGTCTCTCCTCATTTTTGTATAAAGTCAAGGGATAAGTTCGTAACTAAGTTAGTTGGTTGTTACAAGTTATTAAGAAGTTAGTCATTTTGTAGTTTTAAGTTATCTAGAAACATGTTGTTAAGATGCCACTATTGAATACAATCTAAAGAGGGATTATGTTTGATATCTACTATTACGCAATGAATGGAGTTTCATGCTACATGGATGGGTAAGATTCTAATTTAGATATGGTTCTTAGTTAAGTGAGATAGTACCTTGAGTTGGCCACTCGAGGTATTGCCTTTCAGTTCATTTAATTACTTATTAATTTATGCATTCCTATTAATAAAATTTTTGTTGTTTCATAAATACATTGCAAGTAAAATATAATAGTTCTTATGGTTGATTACATTATTTTTCATCCATGAACAGTTTTACAAATAGTTAATGTAGATACCGAAAATTTGTCTAGGCCTACGAGTACATATTTCAACATAATTTTCTATAGTCCGTCGTCTTGATTAAATAATGTTAATTATTTAATTAACATTTCTAACACACATTTCCTCTATTAATTAAATACCCCTTTTTAATTAATTCATTAATTCAATTGTCACCCTTTATTCAACTTAATTAATTGAATAAATCATATTTATTTAATTATGTTGGGAACTAATTAATTCTTCCCCCTTTATCTATCAATTAAATAATTTATTATTTAATTCCCCTTTATCATACTTTTCTAACTATAATTAAATATCTTTATTTAATTATTCATTTAACCCCTTTCATCTATAATTAAATATTTATTATTTAATTATTCATATTTATCCTTTTCAAACAGTTAAATTAAATAAATTACTTTATTTATTTAATTAAATTCTTATTTTTGAATGTTGAATTAAATTAACATTTAATTCATTATTTAATTATTTATGTCACATTCTTCCATCATTCAGTTGTCTAGTCATTCACTCACCTTCGGACTCAAGTTCTATTTTTAGTTCTCCAGTCATCTCTCGAGTCAAACACCGGTTTAACTCTGTGAGAGAACTCTTCGTCACAACTAGTCAATTAACTAGTTCCAACTCATATGCATAATCTATGTCTATTAATTAAATATCTCTATTTAATTAACTAACTCAAGTTTGCATTCGAATGCATTTATTCTCCAAATTCTAACTTTGGTTTTTGCATACAAAGTCTGTTTCTTCTATTTTTGAAGATGAAGATTGGAACTCATGTTCTAACTCACGTTCTAAAATTAGTCTTTATCCTGCAGTTGAACTCATGTTCTAACTCGCACTCTATTTGTCACATAACTCATTGCATGGCATTGATCAATCCCATCCATCAATCTCTCTTTCAATCTGAGCCGATTGTTCGAAAACACAAAATCTATAAAATGGCCTGTCATAATCATTATTCCTCCTCCCAAAATTATACACTTTTGAGAAGAGACTATTCTTTGATATTGTGCTTAGACATTCAACACAGCTATAATTGCATTCAAACACAAAAATCTGAGGGCAAGAACACTAAAAAGGAAAAATGGAGAAGAGCAATGGAGTTAATTCGAAAGGGTGAATACATATTCAATGAGATCAATTCAGTTTGTTAATTATTCATCATGTTTTCAATTTCGTTCTTTATTGTTTGATTTTAGATTAGGATATATATTGTTCTTTCTAGTTGCAGATCTTATCATACAGATTTAATCTACAGTTACAATTAATATTAGCACTCCGGAGGTTAGATTTGGTTGCTTTGTTATTCGTACAAATTTTAGATTGAATTTGTACTTACTTATTATTAGCGGTCACCTGCAGCCTATGCTATAGGTATCCATAGCCATTAGGTTTTGTAACTACTTTTACTGATATTGCAATTTTGTAAGTTTTCAAAAAAGTAGAATAGTTTGAATGAGTTTACATAGTATAATTTAGGTGTACATGAGTCCGTGAAGGCACATTTTGTGAGGTACCATTATAATCTTACACACCTTTGTTGAGGATTTAATGTAGTATTAACAATGCGAAGTGGACTATTCAACTAGTTAACCATCTAAATTGAGTAGATTTTACCAAGTGTATAAACACATTAGTCAAACTCTACAATGGTGTTCCGATGGAATAGGTTTTTGGAAAAAATCGTAAAAAGGACTAGGGATAAAATCTACTTTGTTGTAATTAAGATCAAAAGAGTTGTGCCTAGTAATAAAATTATAGGACAATAGTACCATCGTTTGCTAAAAGATCTATAGGATAAAGGAGTCCTTGACTATGGAGACCAATAAATTTTCCTTGATTATTCATGTTGTGACATATTTGCAAAGGGATACAATACTTGTGTTGTTTGAAGTATCTAGGATACTTGGGATCAAATCCTTTGATGTCTTCATCCTAAATGGTGTTTTTATAGATAAAGGTAGTGAGCCGCCATTGTAGAATGAGAAAGGGTGTGTGGAATTTAGGTGTAGGTAGACCAAAGGAGCTAGGGAGATGGGTAATTTTGTGATATGGAGTGATTTTTGGATTATCCACACCAATTATTGAGGATCTTGAATGTCGATTATAGGGAATTTTTCTTCAAAGTTAGAATGGAAGAAGTGGAAGTTAAATTATGATATTGCTATAAGGATTCAACCGTGTAGTTTTTCGAGTCAAACTCATTGACCCATGATTCATGAGTAGTGGTTCACAAGAACCCATCTCTCATGATAATGAATGGTCCACTTAGCACTCATTTCATCTAGGTGATGCTCATAGAGGTGAAGCATTGGTTCGTCCCGGGAGGTCACCCATCCCAGTACTGCTCCTGCTCAACCACACTTATCCACAGAGTTTCCCCCAAGGTTAAGTCCATTTAGCTTGCTACCTCATTTTTAAAACCTTCAGGAAGTGTTGTGCCTTATGAACCATTCATTATAGAGCCACTTTAGCTCATCAATTGATAAGTAGGAGGTTTCTTGCACAACGTGTCAAATTATTATATTGCTATCAAGATTCAACCGTGTAGTTTTTTGAGTCAAACAAATTGAACCATGATTCATGAGTAGTGGTTCAAAAGAACCCATCTCTCATGATAATTAATGGTCCACTTAGCACTCATTGCATCTAGGATAAATGTATGATTTCGACCTTAGAGAGGTGGATTTAGGGATGGCCTCAAAAGTTGGATAGTAGTGGAAATTCCTAGATTGACTTTTGACATATTATGATATAAAAAATGATGAAGGTTGATAGGAAAAATAACTTCCACACCATTATGTAAATGTGAGGTGCTAATTATAGGTGAAATGAATGGATTTAATGGTATCAAGCCACAAAAATAATTATTATTTTTGAGTAAGGTCTAAATTGAGGAATTGACATAAAGTAAGTTGCAATGAGGATCCTACCTCAATGAGAAGGGGAATAGTCTCAATTGATTGTCTTTATATATTATCATAATATTTGATGGTTATTTTTTGGGAACCAGAAGATTCTTTTGAATAACATATATGCTACACCAATAAAAGTGTATAGATGCTTATGCTATACCTATTGTCTATGGGCACACAATTTATTTAATGTTTGGATATGATATCTTTATAATATGGAGAAAGTAGTTTTGTGATGGATCGATGGAAGGGTGGTCATTAGGATTGAAATTGAGGTGATGATTAATAGATATATGGGAAGTAAGGGATTGTAAATATGAATGATCTATACCATTTGGTAATTGTGATTCTTGAAGGATATTTTTTAGGATGTCCTTGCGAGTAGATGATGTTTGAAGTAGTTCAAGGATGGAAATTTGGGTAAGAGATAAGGTTGTGTTTATTTTTAGGATTATTATTGGATAGAGGAGGGATTTGGACTATGATTCTACCATGTTGAGCAGTTATAACATAATTAAAGGATTTAATTTTGATGGTTTGAACCCATTGTTTAGATTTCTCAATGTGTCTAATGATAAAATCGTAAGTGTGAGGGGTCTTATGGTTATGGGTTTTATGCATTGGAGAATATATTTATTGAATTTTATTAGAGGTATGTTTTTGAATATTCTTATGAAATGGATTTTGAAAAAATCCAAAGTCTTGATTAGGTGAGGAGTTGGATGATCTTTCATTTAAATTTTGACCCTATCTTAAAGGTCTTGAATACAATGTTTAAATTTTATGTATTTTCCTATGGAACGACCTTTGGTTTCATGGTATTCATAATACTCATACTCCTCATATGAAGATGACGTATGTAAAATTTAATCAAATGGTTTGGAAAGTGATAATGTGACCATTTTGGCCTTGACCAATTGATGGAATACCACCTCTATAGGTTTACCTAGCGACATTAACTATTGTCTCTTTTTATCAAGTTTATGGGGTATTCATGGAATGGTAATGGATGAATTTACCCCATCACTGAATATATTTTTATTCTTGATAGATAATTTGGGTTTATCATTAAAATACATTAATTTTTTATTTTGCTTTTGGTATTTTCAATATATTTTGATAACCACTTTAGTAATGAGGGATTTTTCAATTTGAATTTAATTTTCAATTATATAATCAAAAGAAGCAATAAATTACACTTGTAAGTGGAGTGCCAAATTTGTGTTGATTTTTGAAACAAATATGTGTACTGGGTCCTTTTTTGGTATTGGCTATGCAAATATCTAGCTAGGGCCCTCCATCATTTGAGGAATGATGATTAATTTATTTTATATTGTAGAGGTCCTTAATGGTTAATTCATAATTAATGTCAAATAGGAGAAACATTTAATGAATTTTTTTTACAAGGTCTCCAAAGAATGTGATAGATCTCATAGGTTGGTGTAAGAACCATTTGAGTGTTTTCCCACCTAAGATATAAGAAAACATACATAATAAGTATATATATTTATGTGCCACTTATTATATTTACATGAAGAGCTCTTCGACATGTTCCCTAAGGTCACACATCCCTTTGTATTTGTCATATTGTGGAATTTCAAACAAGGGAGTAAACAAAAGTTGTGAAATAAAGTGATCAAAAGAATAAGGACATAACTCTTGAAAGGTGTATGAATTTTTTTATTCCTATCTTAAATTAATTTAACCACATCCTTCATTGATTTCCAATCTTGATAAAAAGATAAGTAAGGTGGTAGTGGTGGTGGTTGGATGCATTGTTGTAAATGATCTAGGATCTTTGGGAGACGTGAGATATTGGTTATGTGTGTGACCTAAGGTATTAATATTGAACTTAGGAGGGGTACTATGAATGGTCATGTTAGAAGTGGACATATGGGGAGTTTGTTAGTTAATCATGATGGAGATGTATTCATCTTGAGAAGCATGTTGTTTTTACTTGGTCCAAGTGTTGATGGAATATGTGGCTAGCCTACTGTATGAAGATTTAGGAAATTATTTTAGTTGGACTCTTGTGTTGGATGTTGGGCATGGTCTTAATGTGTATCCTTTATTTTGATGGTGAAGGAATATTTAGTTTGGGATGTGGTATTATGGTCTAGATGAAGGTTAGCATAGGAAAAATCATTATTTAGGGGGTCAAGGTACACTATGTTATAAAGGATGGAAAGTTCATAATTGAGTAGCAATTTAGCCCCCAATTTATTGACTTTCCTAAGGATTTCATGTTTGTTTATTTCAATATTCTCTCTATGAGGTCATGTACTTTTTTGAAATTATGGAGGTTGTTGGGATCAATAGTTTACTCAATTTTATTATTAGTGTTCTTATTGGTATCACCATCTCTATGGTGGGCTTGGGATAGTTCTCCTAGGAAATAAATCATTCTATCAAGGATTGGCCATGGAAGGGATTTTCTTCAAGCTTCACAAGTTTAGTGGTTTTCCTAGTGATGGGATCCATTAGTATTGGTTTTATTATTTGGTGTGGGAAAATATAGGTGCTAATGATTCATTAATTAAATTTTGGATCAATTAGTGAAAAAATGAGGAAATCTTTTAGACCCATGGTCTAAGACTATGGTTGAATTAGATGATTATGTTGGAAAGGAATGTAAAATATGAAATGGATGATAGTGTTAGGTAGTATTATGGGTGATCTCTAGATGAATTGGATAGGTAAATTGGATGCATAGGATGGTTCCAAAAGGTGGGAATGTATGGTTAAGTAAACAATGCGAATGCAAGAATTGATTTACTAAATTTGGAATATGGATGTGACACACTTTTCACTAGATCAAGATGTTGAAATGAACAAGACAACTGAGGGAGGTGAATCAGTTGTAGTAAATTAAGCCTTCAAAACCCTCAACATATTCATCCCATAGTTGACATCAATGAAAACACCAATGAGTATAATTCTCATTGACATGAATTACAACACCATCATTATTGAAATAATCTCCCCCTTTTTCATTGATGGCAACATAAGATCGATGTGAAAAGCCACCAAAGACCACACAAAACTCTTGAAACCTCTCTTTTCCACATGATTCTCTCTCCTAGAGTAGATAAGTTCTTTTTTTCACATGATTCTCTCTCCCCCTTTGACATCAATGGAAAATGATAAAATGTTTTACATTATTCTCCTTCTTTTCCACTAAACCAAAATTACCTGCTCTGAATAATCCCCCTTAGGATTACACCCAACTAAATTAGCAACACGATGATAAAAAATGGTACTACCTACTCCCCCTAAGAGGTAACCACCAACATCAATTCAAAAAAGAGATAGATCCATAGATCCACTAGATTGATGCACCTCCATATGCATCTAGTTCAAGAAAGGAGGGGTAATAACCCCCAAATTCTCCTAAAGATACTCAAAAGTATCCTTAGGAAGAGCCTTAGTAAATATATCATCAATTTGATCCTTTGTAGGAGTAAACTCAAGCTTCACTTCATTCTCCATAACCTTATCTCTCAAAAAGTGATACTTGATAGATATATTCTTTTTCCTTGAATGCATCACTGGATTCTATGAAATGTGTATTGTAGTTGTATTATCATAGAAGATAGATATAGGTTTGTCATATACTAATTTGATATCCTTCAATGTTTGTCTCATCCATAATACTTGTGTACAAAATGATACAACTACAATATACTCATCCACTATAGTGGATAAAGAAATCAAATCATATTTCTTACTTAACCATGACACCAATCTACATCCAAGAAAGAATGCACCACCACTTGTACTTTTTTTGTCATCAACACAACCAACCCAATCTGCATATGTATAAGCATCAATGTGAAATTAGTATCCTTGGGATACCACAAGCCATAATCTAGTGTGCCACTTAAATATATGAATATTCTCTTCACTGCTACAACATGTGTTTCTTTAGGATCATCTTGAAATCTAGTGACAAGACAAACTACATGCATGATATTTGGTCTAGTAGTAGTCAAATACAACAATCCATCAATAATAGATCTATACTTGCTCTGATTAGCCTTAGGTGAATCATCATCTTTGCTCAATTTACAACCAGTCACCATAGGAGTACATATCGATTTGGATCATCCATTCCAAACTTCTTCAACATCTCTTTGACATATTTAGATTGTCAAATAAAAATCCCTTTGTCAGTTTGATTGATATGTAGCCCAAGAAATAAATTCATCTCTCCAAACATTGACATCTAAAATTATTTCTGCATTTATTCAACAAATTTCTTGCACATAGCCTCATTTCCACCAAAGATAATATCATCCACATATACAAATACTATCAAGAATTTTTCTTCCTCAATTTTAAAGTAATGATTAATATTTGCAGAGACCTTAATGAATCCTTGTTGTATCAAGTACCTATCTAATCTTGCATACCAAGCTCTGGGAGCTTTCTTCAAGCCATATAGTGCCTTCTTCAACTTACATACTGTTGATGGGTGTTTTTGCACACTGTCTCAACATAGGCAATGCGTGGGTGCATTACCTCTCTTGGAAGGAAATATCCAACAAATTGCTGAAAATTACCCCAAGGTCTCTCGGGTGTCAGGTCATGACTTGCATATAATATCTTGATGTTTGATGTGATATTTCTGGTAATCACAAGGTAGACTTATGGAAGTTAGGCTAGAAATAAATCATATCTACAAATGGAGTTTTTAAGGTGGGAAAGTTATTGTATGCTTGTTGCAGGTTCAAACAGTAGTCTAGAACTCCATTTTTGATTTAAGATTTCCTTCCACCCTAACTTTTGTAAGTCCACCTTATGATTACCAGAAAGATCACATCAAACATCAACTAAGATATTCTATGCAAGTCATGAACTGGCACCCAAGAGACCTTGGGGTAATTTTTAGCAACTTGTTGGATATTTCCTTTCAAGAGAGGTAATGCACCCACGCATTGCCTGTGTTGAGACAGTGTGCAAAAAAACCCGTCAACAAAACTGGTGCTAGAAGGAGGGCCTTATTGGAACTAAGCTGGATTGAATTGGGTCTTTCTCCCCTAAGAGACTTTATAGAATACTAAGATCTACACCGAACAAAGGGGAATTTCAAGAATTACCACCCCCTACCCGAACTAAGAGAGCCAAAAGGGTGAGGCATCCACCTCCAACTCATCCGACCAGCCCATTTTTCCTTCACCTTCATCACCTTCTATCCATTCATCTCCATCTTCTCCATCATATTTGGCAGCACCTCCTCCCACTCATCCTCTTCGAACAACCTTCCAGACTACCGCTTTTAAAGGGTTAGACATTGCCTTCCAGCCCAATGCAGTCCCACTTCTGGGTGTTGTCCTACCGACTGTTGTCTCCCTTTCACAGCCTCAAGTCAATCTGGTGCAGCCACCTCCAATGGCATGTTTGGCCAATAATCCATCCCCTTTGGCCTTCAACCCTTACGATGACATGCTAAAGAATCCTGAAATATTTTGCATGAATTTCAACCCTCGGGATCCATAGACGATAGCGAAGGAACAGGTTAAGATTTTTGAGATAGCCTTGAGGACTATGCAGATTATTTATGAGGATGTAGCTTGCTGGATCTTTTCTACTCCTTTAGGGAAGATTCCTTTTACTGGTATGTCAAATTTCCAGCAAGAACTATCAACACATGGGACCTCTTAAGTTTTTTTTTTTGCAGAAATTCAAGATTTCGATCAGCCCTTCAAAGTTGTACCGATAGTTTATGTCCATCAGAAGAGAGGTCAACGAACTGATCAACTCCTTTAATGATCACTTCCATAGGGCATATACTCCAATGCAGGACCCCTATGTGCTCAATGAGGCTGCTATTCTGCCAGTCTATTATGCTGCATTGGATAACCTCACTTCAACATTAGTGAAAAGGATGCGGCCGCCTCCCGCCAGATTAGTAGATGCTTATGCTGAGTTCGTCATAGCTAGTATAGTATTGGGACATAATATTTTTGGTCCACTGTCCTCTTTGGGGCAGGTTGCTGACCCTTCACAAATTCAAGGGCTTAATCAAGATTTGTAGCATGAAAAGCCCTTTATGAATCTGGTACCGCAACTGCCCATAGTACCTCGCCTAGGACAACCAATGAGTCAAGCACCTCTGGTTCCACAATACTTACTGCCCCAATTGTAGTAGGTCCAATCTCAGCCACCCCAAGTGCTGGCATACCTACAAGCCTCCGAATTCCTACCCACTCATCAAAATCAATCGGCTGCACAATAAATTTTCCTTCAGAATTCAGCCTCAAAATTGAGCAACACAAAGAAGGATTGGATCGATGAGATGACAAAAATGATCAAGAAAAGGTCCAAAAAGATGACTCACTTGAGAAATCAAAAAAATATATTATAGAAATTGTAGAGAAACATCCAGGCCAACCTTAATTTGGACAACCACGACAATCGTGACAATCGTGACAATCATGACAATCGTGACGTTGGCCCATATATTGGACAAACTTATGATAGGGGTCCAAATTCAAGGCAAAACTTTGACAAAAGGCCCTCCCAAAGACATAATCGAACATGGAACACAAGGCCAAAAAATGGAGGTGTTCCTATTCCCTTGGACCAACCTAATAACAATGACAAGACTACAAATGAAGTATACTTAGCCGAGGCTACCTTATCTGGTTGGTTTCGTATCTATAAAACAAGATGACATTCTGAATTGGATTGTTCGGAATTCCTGACGGCCACTAAATTTTTTTAGATTGAAGTCCAAAATGATGTGGACAGCTTGGTATGCAGAGACATCGTCCCTTATGAACTGTATCAATCCTTGGTGTTGGTGTTCAACCAGGCTCCCTTCCTAAAAGCTGAGAGCAACGTGCTAGAAAAGGACGATGCCACTACAAGCAATGACAAGATGAAAGAGGTAAGTGCCAAAAGTCCTTTGGCTCAACTTTTTGATGCAATAGATAATGGTCCCATAGATGAGGAAGAGTTGAGGGAGGGCAAGGTCCAAATTATTCACCAAAGGGTCACTCCATATGATTTAAGAAATAGACAAGCTGGTGGGCACACAGGTGGTCCTTTCACGACCTCCACATTACCTAATAATTTCAGCACCCATCCTGACCCAAATGCTAGCAACAACCTGGGTTATCCACACGTACCTACACGATACTTTAATAAGAATAGGCAACATAATCAAACTGAAAACCAACCTATTGGCTCCTGTCAGAGTACCTCTTATGATGCAAAAATTGAGCAAATGGGAGAGTATATTTTAGAGGAATTTAAGAAGGTTAAGCTAAGTGTGTCTACCTTCAAGTTTCTTAAAGTCCCAGTAGTTACAAACACTTTATTTAGGATGATCAGTGGGACCCCTTCAGCCAAGCCACCCTAGGACCTACACCCAAGGATGGTTTCCTTTGAGGATCAACAAAGTGAACCGATTGTGCGACAAGTTCTCAACAAGAAAGTTGATCCCCTTGTGAATCAATAAGAAAATAAACAACCCACTAAGGAAACAAATCAGACACAAGCCCAAAACAAGGGCAATGATAAGAATAAGGGCTAGGTTTCCCAAATGGATGTTTCCAGAGGATTGTTTCAAGGAAAATTTGAAACTCCTCCCTTCTTGACTACCATCAGAGTGTTTGGGAAGAACCTTCATAATTTCTTGTTGGACTCAGGGGCTTCCGCCAATGTCATGCCCTTGAGCATGTGCAAGGCTTTGTGGATAGTTCCAACTCCTTCCCAACGTAAAGTGCAACAATGTGACAACACTGAGATCAACATAGTTGGTGAGATCAATAAAATATCATGCAGATTGTTGATGATCCCAAAATACAGCAAACTATTGACTTCCAAGTTGTTCATATCCCAGAAACCTATGGCATAATTTTAGGAGGGGATTTCACAAGAGCATTGAATGGGTATGCTGCAATAGATCACTCTCACCTATGGCTGCCATGGAAATGGATTCCAAATCAGATTCAAATTGGTTGGGAGCCACGCATGAAGTTTATGATCACACAATACAAAAACACAAATGAAGTGTTGTTTGGTGAAACATAATTAGGAAATAATTCTCTGGTGTCATATTCAAATGAACGAGAATGATTTGAAGAAGAAGCAACCAAGGAGGTTCTTGTTGTATTGTACACTCCACCTGCTAACTTAGCCCATGCCTCTCAGAGCACATAAATGTTGATTCCGTAAGATGATGAAGAATCCTGTGAGGATGGAAACCTTGGGTTGCTGGATGGATTCCAAGATTTTATAGAAAAATGTGTACAAGATTAGCTCAATTTGGGAGCTAGAATGAATTTTCAGGAACTTTTGCTACCTATTTGGTGTAGGGTACAGAATTTCGCTCATTCAAAATTTGAATGTTGTTTATGTCAAACAACAATTGAACATATTAAATGATAGATCACTCCAAGGAAGGAAGTGCACTCAACACCACTAGATCAAATCCATTTGGAACCTACTCCACCTAAGAAGGTTGTTGAAATGAGGCCACTGTTAGAAGAGAAGATTAGGCCTGTTGGTTCCGAAGTCAATAACTCTCCTGGGTTCTAGATGTTGCATTTTGACGGATCCAAATGCAATCATGGAGCTAGAGCTGGCTTCGAGCTAATCAATCCTAAAGGTAATTCATACTTTGCTGCTCATAGACTTCAATTTTATTACATCGATAATGTAGCGGAATACAAGGCATTGGTCTTGGAACTCCTCATGGCATTGAGAAAGGGTTAAAATGTTACAAGTCTTTGAGGACTCTGAGTTGGTCATAAAGTAAGTAAGAAAGCTCTACTCTTGCTATGATTGAAGACTCACTAATTATAGGCATAGGGTATGGGATCTATTAGACAGACTAGATGCGTTCAATATCTAGCTGATCTCGCACTGTCAAAATCACACTGCCAATACCCTTGCACAAGAAACTAGCACCTTGCAACTGTTGTCATTTTCGCGCCTCAAAAGGTTTACTATTGAGCTCACTTCCATTCCATCTGTGCCAAAAAATGTAGCCAATTTTCAAGTGTTTAATGATGACAAACACATCCTGTATTTCATCACTAGATCCCATGTGTTCGCTACTAAAATAATTGATGAGGTTGAGCTTGAAGAGGTTGAGCTAGATATAGAAGGGGTCATCAACCTCAAAACCAACACTATCCTGAGAGGAATGGTCCAAATAGAATATATATTTGATCTGGATCAGATCAGAGGATAGGACCAACAAGCAAAGAAGGATTCCATCAGTGACCAGTGTGACACCTATAACCTCAGAATGACTGAGTATGTTAAGAATGTTTTTATTGGAAAGGTGTGCACACTAGAAGAAAGAAATGGCATAGTGGATGCTTTATGGAAGTACCATGATGTCATTGCTTGGAGCTATTAAGACTTGAAAACATATGATACATCAATCATCACTAACACCAACACTCTAAATCTAGATGTGAGACCATTTCGACAATGATAGCATCCTATCAGTGCTTTGTTGGAACTAATCATATATAAGGAAGTGCAGAAGATACTATTTGCTAGGATTATTTTTCTGGCTAGGAACTGCACGTGGGTGGATAATTTGGTTCCTGTTAGAATAAAGAACGAAGAAATCAGGTTTTGTGTTGACTTCGGCAATCTAAATAGAGCTTCAAAAAAGGATAACTATCCTGTGTCATCATTGGATGAAGTACTACAAATAGTTAATGGTTCTCAGATGATGTCCTTCTTGGAAAGGTACTCAGGGTACAATCAAGTAATGGTGCAGTATGATGATCGACATAAAACAACATTCACCACCAAGTGGGGCACCTTTGCCTATTGACAATTGTTGTTCGGACTCATCAACACCAATGCCACATTTCAATGTGCAATGGATATTGCCTTCAAGGATCTGATTGGAAAATGAATATTCATCTACATGGATGATTTGAATGTATTTTCAAAGCAATGAAGTGATCATGTTTCTGAATTGTACAAATTTTTTCAAGGATGCCAAGAATTTGGGGTGTCCCTCAATCCGAAGAAGTGTATCTTCAAGGTCACTAAAGGAAAATTGCTTGGACATGTCCTCTCAGAAAATGGAATCTCCATTGACCCCGAATGCATCCAGGCCATCATGAAGATCTAGCTACCAGACAATAAGAAAGAGTTAAAGTCCTTCTTTGGGAAAATAAACTTCGTCAAAAAATTCATCACAGGCTTTGCTGAAATTATGAAGCCACTCAATGATATTTTAAAGAAAGATTCCAAGATTGAGTGGATTCCAAAGGCAAAGAAGGCCTTTGAAGATATCAAGAAGGAAATTGTTGATGCACTTGTGCTGGTCAGCCCTAACTATCTGAAGTCATTTTATATTTATTCATTTTCTTCAGACCACTCATGTGCCAGCATAATGACTCAAAAAGATGATGATGAGAATGAGCACCCAATAGCCTTCATGAGTGCCCCATTAAAGGATGTTGAGCTAAGATATCACAAAGTTGAAAATCAAGCATATTCTCTTATCTGTTGAGTCAAGAAATTAAGGCATTACATCTTGAGAAACAAAGTATTTTCCATCATGCCTGACCCCGTAGTCAAGACATTGCTCATGCAAAATGAGTTAGGAGAATGCAAAGCCAAATGGGTGACCCTCCTACAAGAATATGACATTGAAATTATACTAATGAAATTGGTTAGAGGAAAATTCCTTACTAGAACAATAGCTGAAGCAACAACTGAAGCAAGACCCGAACTTACAGTTCAACAGTACCAGCTGGAGGATGTCTCACCAGGAGAGTGGTATGATGACATAGTATACTATCTTTTGAATCACAAATGTCTGCCCTGCTTGCAGGGGGTTTAGAAAAATGCCCTTAGAATGAAGAGAAATATCTACATATTTCAAGGAGCCATATTGTACAAGAGGAATCGTGAATACATCTATCTGATATGCCTTGGAAAAGAAGAAGCAGATCGGGTCTTGAAGGAGTTTCATGAAAAATTTGGCATAGGTCATCGTTCCAACCTCTCTACTAAACATAAAATCCTGAGAGGAGGATACTAGTGGCCTATAGTCTTCAAGGATGCTCATAACCATGTCCGTGCATGTCATATTTTCCAAACCACAACAAATAGAGAAAGGAATGTTGTTGTCCCATTGCAACTAGTCCTGGAGGTAAGACCGTTTGTGCAATGGGGTCTTGACTTCATTGGTCCGATAAGCCCACCATTATCTGTGGGTCACAGGTACATTCTAACCACCTCTAGTACTAGATGGACATAAGCTATTACATGTAGGCAATGTACCACAGAGGTAGTTAATGGTTTCCTTGAAAGTTTTATTTTAAATCGCTTTGGTTGCCCATATGCACTATTATGTGGTAATGGCCCCGCCTTCTCGTCAATTAAATTCACTAGTTGGGCCTTTGATTATGGCATCACCCTCAAAATTTCATCCAATTACTATCCCTAGGGCAACGGTTTTACAGAATCTACCAACAAAAACTTGATCAACGTGATTAAAAAGCTATTTGATAGGAACGCCAAGGACTAGCATACCCATGTCCGTTTCTCCCTTTGGGTGGATCACACCCACCACAAGGCCGCCTTGGGTGATTCCCCATTCCATCTAGTGTTTGGCTTGGAGCTTGTCTTTTCGATACACCTAAAAATTCCCACCCTCCAATTCATCAATGATTTTTATGAAGGAGGAGACCATAGAGAAGCTCGGTTAGTTGAGCTTTTATAGTTAGAAGAAATATGAGATCGTGCAATAGAGTTTTTTTCCAAACATCAGGGTGTATTCAAGAGATGGTTTGATCACCAAGCCAAAATTCAAGCCTTTAGAATTGCAGATCTAGTCCTATGTTGGGACAAGGCCTATGAACAGAAAGGGGGACACAATAAATTCGACAAGCTTTGGCTTGGCCCCTTTCAAATATCTAAAATTCTGGGAGACAATGCTTTCTGTTTGATAACTTTAATTTGTGAAGATTTCCTATTTCCTATCAATGAGAAGCATTTAAAGCATTATTTCCAAGTCTAAGCTCGTGTAGAGCTATTCCTATAAATATTTCTACATAGGTTAGAATAGGTTGCTTTGGTTTGCTTTGTGCCGTTGTTTTGCACTGCTTTGTTTTTCTCGTCTCTCAGCTATTTTGTTCTTTTGTTGAGAGGATTTTTGTTCCTGCCATGGTGGCCAAGCTCATTCAATGAATGGTTCATTTTGCTACCTGCTCTTTGTGTTCATTGGATAAACATTCATTATCGACTGTTAGTCTCTAATAGCTACCTAGAAAAGGATGGTTTCCTCATTTGAACTTTGTTCTAGAACTTGATCCTTGGTTGAATCTATTTTAATTCATCTCAGATCTTGCAAAAAACACATGTTAATTATTTCTGAAGGGTCATGCAATAGTAGCTATGATAATGTGGTAAGTGAAAAATCTTAAGTCCTCTCCCATGGCCATTGTGGTTCTCAAAACCATCGTAGGCTTCAATGATTACATGGTTGAGAAAAATAATAAAGGGAAAAAAGGAAATCCAAAAGAAAGAAAGAAAGAAAGTTCTGAAATCACGCAACCGTATTGGTGTGCAGGTAACTCTACTGGGGCTATGGACACTTGACCAATAGTAGAGCAATATTCATAAGGTCACAGTGACAACTCCGCCAAGGCTATGGATGCCTGGTTGGCAGTGGGGAAATTTCCAGGTTACTTTTGTTGTTGGATGATTCATGTAGCTTGCTTGTTTGATTAGCCAATTCTTGTCAAAGTTCTCAAGGGAAGGAAGGAATTCACTACTCACACACTTTTGACATGTTTCGTAATTTCATTCAACTAAGGATCCCGCTCTCTTTGTTCACTTTTGGATGTCAGCTTGTGGTTTGCAAAACTAGAGATTCTAGGTCCTAAATGAATACTTATCCTCCAAACGCTCGAGAGGGTTCTACCAATAGAGCCACCATTTGTTGTGCCCTCAGAAAACACACCTTGTTTAGATCAAAGACCCTCTCTTTCTTTCGCCTTGCCGGGTCATTTTGTTGCCACCTTGTTTTGTATGCCCCATTTTGGTGTCTTAGGTGGTCAATGTGCCTCTGAAGTTTCATCCAAAGTTGACCATGTTTCACCCCCTCATAATTTGCAAAGTCCTAGGTCCTCCCGGAGGTCCTTTGGCAGTTTTCCTTTTGCAGGCAACCATGGGACCTTCTGGGCCTGACTCATCGGGTTTCCCCTGTCGAATTTCCTTGTTGGATTTTCTCTTTTGAATGGCCTTTGGAATGCATCCTCCTAGACTCTGGACCTCAGTTCCCTTATTTTTGTTTGACAAAATTGTGCTAAAATCAACCGCCTGTTCCGCTCTCCAGGCCCGGTTCATCGGGTTTTCTTGCTCGAGATTCCTTCGCGCATTCGCCATTCCTAAAGGCCATCGGCCCACATGTTTCCAGCCCTCAGACTCTGGACCCCTCTTGGATTTTGAATTTTCACTTGGCGTATTTCGGATGGCTGTCGCTTCGTGTGTTTTCGGCCTCTGGGTTTTGGACCTCCTATCGCCGTCCTGAATTTTAAACTCACCAACTTTACCTTTGCTATACCTACATTAATTAAGTGCATTAGTTTCACTTAGGGGTATAAATAATCATCTCAACATGTCATTTTCACATGTTAGAAAGATCAGAGAACAACATCGACCCCCCAACCTTCTCCTTCTTCATGCCCAAGACCTCCCTTCGTCGTTCCTTACAGATTCAACAACTTCATTCATCGGGTTTGAGAGGTATGTTTTAGGTCCAACCTCCTATTTTATTTTCAAGATTTCATGCTTAAGTAGTGGGTAGAAAAGGCTAAAATTACATTCATTTGATAGAGGATGGGTAGTACTACAAAACCCATGTCATGAAATGATTATAAAATCCTTCAAATACCTAACAAATCAAATGTGGAACCCCATCTCCTCGATGCCGTTCTTCATAATGAGCGACAATGCCCTCTGGACTTAAGCCTTTTCCCTAATGATTGAAAACCAAGAGAAACAAAACTCTACAACATTGAACTGCCTTGGAGGTTCCGGATCCCAGAACTCCACCTTCAGATTCATATCTCCTGATCGTTGTTTTGAACGACGTTTCTGCCTCGCCCATTGGGGCCTCAGAGTCTGGATTTTTGTTTGACGTGAGATCTGTAAAGTGAAATTTTCACGACCTAATGCCTATCAGGTCTCGGTTCATGAACCTCTATCAGTGGATCACCTTTACCAGTTTGCCATTTCTAACAACCATCAAGAGGCTACCTTCCGGCCTGCCAGCCCTGAGATTCTCTCTGTCGTGCGAGTTAAAAATGAACAAGAAACACCAAATTCTCAACCCTCACCGAGCCCCAACCGCCAGACTTCCTCTGTCGAGACTGCATCCTATTTTGGATGTCCAAAACATAAAACCTAGATCGTGCTTCCGATCTCTAGGCCCTGACATTCGGGTCACCTCGAAGAATTCAACAAAGGATATGCAAGGAAAACTCTTACCTTGCGTCGAATCTACCGGGGTTCTCCCACTAGACTTCCGTCCTTGGCCCGTCATTTTTCATGACCATTCTCTAATGGATTCCTGGCCTTCTTGACTAGATGTGCTCAAAAAACTATGTTATTGACTAGACGTCCTTCGGCCTTGCAGGTTTCGAACTCCGAAACTCCACCCTTGAAATGTCATTTCTTAAAGGCCATTCCAAATGCTTAACACCAGACAAATTTATCTCTTCATGACTCTGGATGCCCTAATGATGATCCAAATGCCTTCCAATTGGAAACAAGCACTGACCCATGTGCTGAAACTTGACCCTCTCCCACATGATCCCTTCAAATTATCCAAATCCAAGGTCGAGAGAAACCATCCGGGTCTCCCTACCTTGTTCACCCTTCAAAACAACATTTTGACTAGGGAAGTCCAACCTTTGGGCCCCGGTTCATCCAAACTCCCTCCAATGAACTATTGATGGTAATTTTGACTAAGTGTTAGAGTTTTGAATGATGAAATATCCGATCTAATGATATTTTGCAAGGATTTAGCTAACCATTTGTGTCATTGTGCTTGATTATTCTTACCCTACCTCTATGTGTAGGATATATGGAATTAGGTGCAGAAGTCTTGAGGGAAGTCATAGAAAAGGAAAAGAAAACTGCAACAACCCCTTGGGGAAAAGAAGATAAGGATCAAATAAGATATCAGTTCTAAGGGGCACCATTGCAATCCAAAATTACCACTAAGTGGAAGGATATCTCTGAAACCAACATTGGACACATTGAAATTCATGATTTTGATATAGAGAGTTAGGTTCAACCCTAAAATAGAAAGTGCAAGATTAATCAGAAGGAGCGGGATAGCTAAAGCTGCCGGTTTCCCTCTCGCTTTGGTTGCGCTCAAACTAGTAATGGCTTGCAGGGAGGCATATCGGCCAGAAACAAGAACTAATGTTGACAAAGATGGGAATGCGTTGGCTGAAATGTTGGCCTTAGGAATAATGAAGACCTTTGACATCCCTATCTTCAGGGAGATGGAATTTCCAACCATTAGGGAGTGCAAGGAAATGTGGGATGAAGACCCCATGAGATGTAAGAAACTTATAAATCAATTTTGGCTTAAGGATAAAAGGGGCAGTGCTGCAAAATTTCATCAGGAGCTCTTTCACAATGATTTCTTTGAGGACTATCATGATTTAGTCACCCTGCTAGGCAGAGTAATGGGCCTCCCTACTACGGCCTATTTTCAGGAGTGGATGGCCTACTTTGTCGAGAAAATTATTCACAAAGAGGATACTACATTTTATTGGGGAGGAATAATCAGTGATTGGTTCCATGGAAATGTTAAAAAGACCTCCAAGTTCTATATGAATTCCTAGCTAGTATATTCACTAGCCGATCAGAGGCATTACAATGGTGTATTGAGAGCTTCGAACAAAGAGCCTGGCTAAGAACTCAAGGCTTATGATAAATACCCCTAGCTGCAATTCAAAAATTTCAAGAAAGACTACTGCAGGGTGAATGATGTGTACATAGCTTACATCACCAGGCTGCTCAGGGGTGACTTTGAGAGAAGAGTCTCCCATAGTTCTCAAGCCTTCCTCAAGTATTATGCCTTTCTATTCATTCAATATCCTAAGTTCACATACATTCGTGCCCAGGGATTCTCAGAAAGACTGAACAAGCTGCCTCGGTACCCTAATAACCAAATAATATTGTTGGAACTCTCTCGACAACTACAGCACATTCATTCCCTCCTAAGAAGTAAGCATCTAGCAGGGATCACTTATCCCCTTACACTTGGCCAGGGAATGCATGAGCTTTATACTTCCCAATGTGCCCAAAATTCAGAGAAGGAACTGACCGAATATCATCTCAAATCCCACACGGCCAGACCACAGATGGATCCATATGGCCACATCAAAAAATAAATTGGAGAAGAGTATTCCCATGTTGACAGTGTGGAGGAATTATGGGAAGTTGTAAAGATGACTTTGAAGTGAGAATAAGGCACTATATGCGGATGACTGCATACTTTGTAAAGAGGGTGAACTTGTTTCCAGTGCCCGATCAACTAGAAGAAGAGGAGAGCACTATGATTGACCCCAAATATAATGCTATTGCCAATTTTACAATGCCATTTATTGATTGGGACGAACAAGAGGTCGATGACCTCGACATTGTCACCAAGCCCGTTGAGGCTCGAACGAAAACATGGATTGATAGGAAAGTTGTTTGATTGAAGCACCAAGGGGTCATCTTGACATATAAGGGGATTGAAAGTGAGCCAAGTGGATCTGATGGTGGGTCAGTGGCTACATCAATAGGAGAAACATCAAAGTCCCCTCCATCCACTCATTCAAGGAAGAGAAAAGAGATTGACAAGTAGCAGTCTAACCCAAATATGTACGCTAGAAAGGCCTCAGAATGTGAACCTTCCAAGAAGCATAAGAAATCAGGTAACATCATCAAGATGCTGGTAATTCAAGAAGATCCACTCCACGAGGGAGAGGAAATGGAGAATGATCAGCCAAGGTCTCCACCTATCTCATCTACTACTCCAACCACTGCTACTATGGCCACCACCCCGCTTATCCCACATGCAACAGTTGCTACTTCTCCGCCCATGGTGGACATCACTATCCACCTTGTCTCTACCTCTCCCATCATGCAGGTCATATCAGTTGACTCATCCTCTGCCACCACTCCTCCAATTTCCTCATCATCCATGTCCCCATCCTTTTCTCTCCCAACTACTACAGCAACAACTCCAATGCCTGCCCTTGCCCTCCCAAAATATTTTGTTAAGTATATGCAAAATGTACCATTTGAGCAGTAGGGGATGTTTGCAAAATCAACGGTGCAGGATAAGATTTCCCAAGTGATAACCAATCTTCTGGTTCCACCTCCTCCTATTGAGCCACCCACAATGGAAGTCACCATGTAGATTTCTGAGTAATTGGACCGACAACAAAAAATGGAGACAACCAAGAGGATGGAAGAAGAGGCAGTTGACTATCATGAGCACCCCATTTATGAGCATTAGGTAATTGAAAAAGTCACCTATGAATCTTCTGAAGATGATGGCGAGGGTTTGTATACGAGGATTATTGAAGAAAAATCTGATCCTGAGCTTGATGCGGAGTTGGTCAAGCAACTCAAAGAGATTGAAGATAAGGAGGCTGAAATACAACCTATCATTGAAGAAAGGGTTACTGCCACATAAGTGGAGGGTGATAAATATCTAGTGGAAGAACGTGACCACAACCCTAGAAATGTTGAAGAGATGCTCCTTCATGATGAACAAGAGGAAAAGGAAGAAGATAAGCTTGAAGAAAAGGCTGAAATTCATGAAAACCCCGAGATTGAGCAGCCCGAGGAGCACGAGGATAGTAAAGAAAAGGAAGAAAAGGATGCTGAAGGGGAAGAAAACCCCAAGGAATGCCTACTCATCAAAGTGCCTATCAAATTAATGGTGTTCATCAAGGAATCCGAAGAAGACAAGGAGGATACAAGGAAAAAATAAGAGGATTTGAATGACAAACAAATTGAAATTAGAGGGGATAAAAATGAAGGTGACTAGGAATCACCTAAGGAAAAGTCGTCGATGCCTAACTCATTGGAAAAGCAACATGAGAAGAAGGCTCCTACTCCTAAAGACCCAAAAACGAGAGTGGAGGCTATATTGGCCCGAGCCCAAATCGGCACCAAGAAGGAGAAGAAACTCAAAATAAGATTGAAGGTAATGATGGATGCCTCTGGATCCAGAATGGTGCAGGTACCTACGCTGGTGGTGGGAGAATATGGAATAAGTTACAAAATCTCCACCACCAACTTGGGAGTGATCACCTCCAGGAATCCATCGCCATGGTGGTGCATCTGATTCAACAAGATAAAGTCTGAAAAGAAGAGCTCAAAGCATAGGTGGTTGATCTGATAGATTACATCCAGTAGTGGTCATCAATGAAAGAACAACCTACAACATCCTTGGCCTCGCCACGATTTATATCCAAAGAGTAGATAGACAAATTGGAGAAGATAAAGAACTTGGATAAGACCACAAAGAGCTAGTTGCGACAGGTGTTGGATATTGGAAACATGGGCATCAATCGAGCTATTTCGACAACAAAAAATTTCTTGGATATACGAAAGTCTCTTGAGGGTACAATAAAAATTTTCATTGACTTCCCAAGGAAGTATGAGTCCACCTACTTGAAGATTGAGGCTATCCTCAAGCTGCACAATGAGATTTGGGAGAAATGATTTGCATTCAAAGAGGATGATCAGTAGCTGATGGATGTTTGGAAGTGAGACATTGAGAACTGAAAAGAAATATTAGAACAAGTGCTTGAAAAGGTAAACCCAAATATCGATTGGGCCAAGGAGGTTTGGGCGGATTGCAGCCGGCATTTAAAGCTAATGATAGGGTATGATGTGCTTGACGTCCAAGTTAATTCGGAGAAGATAAAGCCTCACTTCCAAAAGAAGATAGAAGATGGAATGTTGGGTGAGATTACTATTGATTTCATGAGTTTTGCCGCCTGAGCCTTCACCCAGTTTGATCTACTCAGAGACCACACTGCTAAGTATGATAAAGACTCGTTAAATCTCATTGAAAATTCCAAAGAATGGAGTTACCAAGTGCTGCAATCTAACATCATAGAGGTCGATAAACTCTAGCTAGTGATTCTAAAGTTCATGGAGTATGCAGCCTTGAAGAAGCAAGAGGGAAATCCTATTATTGATGAAGAGTTTCTAACAAAATAGCTGCAACAAGAGCAATCAACAAGAAGACAAAATGCTACAGTGTTTCCACTAGAAGACAAAATTGGGAAAAGACAAAATTATATTTTAAAATGTAATATATTGTGGGGGTAGGTAGATCCCTAGGTTATAGTGAATCTTGGCCACACAAATGTAAATCAATCTTGGCCACATGTTCTACTTTTAGGACTCTATAAATAGGGGACATCCTCTCATTTTCAAGAGAGAGTTGAGTTGTTGTAATGACATGCTACATAAATTTTAATAGAAATATATTGACTTTGGTGGATTTTTGAGTTTTTCTGCATGTTTCATGATTTTTCTCTCATAGTTAGATGATCTAGTTAGATTTACTTTTCTATTCCATTTCCTTTTAGTTTACTTTGATAGATTTAGTAACATTACTCCATGTTTGTGAAGATTTATGTTGTGTAGATGCCTTCCTAGTCCATACTTTTGGCTATTTGCTGCTGGTAAATGGATGTGTAAAGTTAGTCTAGACTTGAATTTGAAGCTTCCTCTAAATTTTTATCTTTGTTTATGCATTTACATGGTGAATGAATGGTAAAATATTTGTAGTCATTAGAAGATAGCACAAATTTCATGACATTGTGAAATTTTTGGTTAAGTGAAATTTTGTTTTGAGGAAGCTGTCCATAGTAGAGACCTCCATGATCACTGTTCATTAGTAGTTGCAGGTGAAGGAACCTTCTCTCTTCCCTACCCTTTTTCCTTTTTTCAATAAGTAACCTATGCTAAGGTTCATTGCACATTGTAAACCCAAATCTTAGATCAAAAATGGAGTTCGAGACTATTGTTTGAACCTGTAGCAAGCATTTAGTAACTTTCCCACCTTAAAATCTCCATTTGTAGATCCGATTTCCTTCCAGCCTAATTTCTATAAGTCCGCCTTGTGATTACTAGAAATATCACATCAAACATCAACTGAGATATTGTATGCAAGTCATGATCCGACACTCAAAAAACCTTGGGGTAATTTTCAGCAACTTGTTGGATATTTCCTTTCAAGAGAGGTAATGCACCCACACATTGCTTGTGTTGAGACAATGTGCAAAAACACCCATCAACACATACCATATCTAGTTGATTTGACAACTAAAAAACTTATGGTTGTTCCATGTAAGCCTCTTCTTCCAATTGATCTCCATTCAAAAAAGAAGACTTCACATCCATTTGATAGACCTTAAAATCTTTATGCATTGCAAATGCCAAAAAACATTCTGATAATTTCCATCCTAGCCACATGAGAAAAATATCCTCAAAATCTATACCTTCTACTTGTGAGTAACCCTTACACACTAGTATTTCCTTGTTTCTTATTAATTTTTGTGCTATTTTCACACACACACACACACACCCCACAGGAGGCAGTGACCCTCCTTGTTTGCTTTTGTCTTTTTTTCGTCTTAGGTTTTTTCTTTTCCCCTTAAGGGATAGGTCCTTGAAATTTTGATTCACTTCACTTGTTGAAATTTGATGATTTCATCAAAATTCTAGGTGTGTTTATTTTGTAGCAATTGATCTTATATGTGATGATTGAAGTCATTGGTTTCATGGAGATGTCACTTGGCATCAAAATCAACTAAGTCTAGGTAGGTTTCACAGAATTCGTGAGGGGTCAGATTACCTGAAGTTCAAATTTTCACTAAATTCGTGGGTAACTGGATTCCCTGAGGACCACCTTGCTCACTAAATTCAAGCCTTGATAGAACCTATGCGATTTTATTTTTTGCTTAATCCTTAGATGCCCAGATTCCACAATGATCTCATTTTCACTAAATTTGGGGTAGTCGGATTCTGCAAAACCTGTGACTTAATGATTTCCACGAGCCTCATCAAATGTCTTGTTATTCATTTATTGCTCTCGACAGACATGCAAATTATCATTAATGCTAGCTTTTAAGGAGATTTGTTGTGGAATTTATATTCTTTTGAGTGACATTATTCATTTGACATTTAGAGAGCTTGTGTTTTAAAGAGCAGTCGAGTGTCTTGGTGATTTGAGATCTTGGATTTGGGTATATTCCGCTGGTGGATTTTGTTGGTTGATTGACTAGGGTTTATGGCCATGCATTTTGTGCTTCATTACAATTATCCAAATTGCAAGGTAGGTTTTTAAGCCTCTTTTGCTGAGTTTTGTAGGCAAGTATAGCATGGACTTCAATGGTTTACTAGTTTGTGATCACAATTTGAATGGGATTTTGTGTTTGGTTTCAAAGTTATAATTTTGTGTCATTATTTCGAGTTGTATTTGAATTTGGACTCATCTATGATTAATTTTTCTTCTCAATAGTTATCATTGCATCAATTCTATCTAAGTTTTAATCTGGTTACTTCTTTCAAATGAATTTTATTTTCTTTTCATGTTTATTTGAAGTAGTGAACTGGGATTAGGGCATCGTTTTCCATATAATCAAAACTAGGGTTTTGGTAATGCATTTTGTTAATTTAGAGTTTGAATGGCGTGAACTAGGGATTTTTTGAATTGAAGTAATTAGATTTTCCTATTGGTTTATGGATTTAAAGTTGAAAAATGCATTCATAGGTAAACCCCAGTTTGTTTTATTTTGAAGTCATAGCTATGATAGTGAGTGATTAATCAAACAAGTTTGTTGAATGTGATTTATGTTTGATTTAAATTGTTGATGTCATTGTGAAATTGGAAATCGATCCCTAGCATATTATGATAAGAATGTGGTATGATCGTTCTTTTTGAACTAAGGAGTTGGAGCTTGTTTTGTATGTTTTCATGGAGTCCATTAAGTCTCAGAGTACCCAGAATATTACTTCATTAAATCTATTTCTTTTTGGAAAAATCAATGACTAATCTTTTGCATAATCCTTAGACTCATGAAAAACTCGAAACCATGTACTTCACTAAATCTGATTGTGTAAGGAATGCCCGATAAGGTATGTTTCATGGAATCCATCGACTTGTGGATTCCCTGAAGTCAATGGGTAAGATTTGTGATGGATGTCTTGATGTCATTTAAGGAATGAGCTATGCTTAGAATAATATAGGGTGAAATCTATACCATGTTCACTTATCTAGTTAGCCCATTGTTCTTAGTGCTTCACAAAATCCTTCATGAGTCGGATTCCCTGAATCTTTGAATTTCATAGATTCTGTCTATAGTTGGATTTCTTGAGATTTTGAGACTTTCATTTTATTAAGTGATACAATGTGGTCGGGGTATAAAGTGCATGTTATGGATTGAGTCTTAAGTGTTCAAGTGCATTCTCATCGGTGGGGAAGCTTACATTGTGTTTATTTGATCTTTTGGCTTATCCATTACTCTTCTTCATGGAATCCTTAGGACCTCAAATTCCTCAAAATCATTCGAAGGCCAAAATCCTCGAGGTCCTCAAAAACCTGAAATGTTCTTTAAGCTTGATCTTAAGGATTGGGATTTTGGTTTTATGGGTTTTAAGGATAATGTATGATTGATCACATGTTCTTTATGGACTCTAAGGTTGAAATTAGTGATGTGATAATGTAATATTCTAGTTGGTTTTTTCTTTGCATTTTAGTGATTCTAGTATTTTCCCTTAGCAGATGTACATAGAGTCTAGCAAGGTTAAGAGCTATAAAGTGAAATATATTGAGCTAGATAAGAAGGAGCCAACTACTAGAGTAGAGGAAATGAAGTATGAATTCAAGGGTAGACTTCCAAAGTCTAAGATCATCTCTTATTGGGCTAAATTGGAGACACTAACATGGGTCATGTAGACTATGGAGAATTCAAGCAAAGGATGTATAGCAATGATTCCACTCCTTTGGCTAAAATATTAGTGGATTCAAGATTGGCACAAGTAGCTGCATTCCTAGCTTCAATACAATGTCCTGAGTTGATTATTGAGTGTGTAAAGCATTATGACTCAAAAAAAGGATAATAGTAGGTCCTCAAAGAAGAATCATGGAAAAATTGATAGAAGAATATATAGTTGAGGCTTTCAAAATTGGCTCACATCAAAAATTGGTGAAGATAAATATGAAAATAGCAAGGGAATTTTATGATAGTGATCCAGATGAGGCATTAAGTATGATGAATAAATATTGGATTGACAAGCCTAAGTCTCACTATTCCAAGCTACCAAAACAATTGCATAGGAGTGATTTTAAGTTGGAGTATGGTGATATCCTCTCTCTTCTTAGCAAAGTGGTAGGCTTAGAGAAGGCTTCAGTGTTTGAAGAATGAATGTTGTATGTCATATCACAGATTGAAAGTGGAGTTAATTATCATTGGGAAGACACCATTAGTGACAACTTACATATGCAATTGAGAATGGTGCAAGATACAAAAAAATTTACCATGACTTCTTATGTTGTATATATGGTTGCAAGGAATTTTAGATATAAAGGTTTGAGTTGTAAAGGCACAATACGAAAAGATAGAGTATATGATGTATACCCTCAATTACATTTTAAAACTTCTAATTACAAGAAGGTCAATGATTCCTTCACTATGTACATAACAAGAACTTTGTAAGATGCTTTGCATGTGAGGATTTCTGTAAAGGCCATAGAATTAATTAAGAAGTAGGGCTATTGGTTTATTATATTTCTGAAGTTTTCATACATAAGAATTCATGGCAGCCCAAAGGTATTGTTGTTCCTATAACACACATGCCTCATTTGAAATGAGGACCTTCTCTTTCTTTTTTTCTTTGCCGGGTCATTTTGTCGCTGCCTTGTTTTACATGCCCCCATTTTTGGTGTCTTGGATGGTCAACGTACCTTTGAAAGTATCATATTAAGTTAACCTTGTCTCACCCATCAAAATTTGCTAAGTCCTAAAGCTCCCTTGGCATTTCACCTTTTGTTGGCATCCGTGGAGCTCTTCGGGCCCGGGTTGCTATGTTTCCCTCGTTGGGTTTCCTTGTTTTTTTCACTCTTTCAGGTGGCATTTGGCCTATGCCCTTGTGCTTGCACGCTTTCGGCTTCCGGGTCCTAGCATCATCTTTTCCATTTTGAACTTGCATTGAAACTGGCTATCGACCACGCCCTTTGGGCCCGGTTTATCAAGATTCCCTACCCGAGATTCCTATGATGGTTCACCATTCAAAACGATCGTCACCTTTCATCCTTCTTGCCCTCATACCTTGTTTCCTTCTTCACCGTCTGCTTCACACTTGGCAATTTTCTGACAATCGTATCCCAATGTCATTTTGGCCCTTGTGTTTTGGTCCTCCCGCCACCATCCTGATTTTCAAATTCACCAACCTCACCGTCCACCATACTTGAATTTATTAAGTGCATTAATTTCACTTAGGGGTATAATTAATGTCATTGACATGTCATTTTCATATGTCAAGAAGACCAGAAAAGTGTAGTGCCTTTGCAGCCTTCGTCGCCTTCGCGCCTGAGACCTCTCTCCACTGTTCCTTGTGAATTCAACAATGCCATTCATCGGGATTGAGAGGTGATTCCACTGTCTAACCTCCCATAAAATTTTAAGTGATTTCACAATTAAGAAACTAATTGAAAGGCGATAAATTGCATGAAAATGGTAGGGAGACAGTAGGGTTACAAAACCCATGTATTGAAATTTCCAAAACGTCCCTAAAAAATACTTAAAATTAAACTTGGAACATTTCTTTCCCATCTTTGTTCTTCAAGATGGGTGACAGTACCCTCTGAGCTCGAGACTCCTTACTGCCTTGGCCATTTAAAATCAAAATTTGACAAACTTACCTCGATGACAAAACTCCTCTCAGGTTCTGGACCTGGGACTTGGCCTCTAGATTGCCACTCCTTCTTTGCAGTTTTGAACAAAATTTTCCCCACGTCTTTTCAGATGTAAGACTCTAGCTTTCCATTTGATGTGAAACTTGTGAAGAAAATTAATACATCCAAATGCTCCTTGAGCCCTGACCCCCAAACTTTCATCTGTGGGCCGCCATTGCCATTAAACTGTTCTAAACGACCGTCAAGTGATTGCCTTCTGGCTTCTGGGTCCTGAGTGCCTCCTTGCCATTTGAGTTTGAAATGGAGTTAAATGAAGACTCTAAGTCCTTTCCTCCATCGGACCCCACCCACCAGACTTCTGCTATCGAGATTCTGTCCCATTTCGGTCATCTTGAACAAAGAACCAAAGCCGTCCATCGAGCCTCTAGGCCCTGACATTCCAATCTCCGCCAGGTTTTAACAAATGAAATGAGAGGTGAAACCTCCCTTTGGGTTTGGTCTGGCAGGTTGTAGGTTCCAGACTTCCATCCCTTCTTTTCCGTTTTACACAGCTATTCTTCAATGGCTTCTCGAGCATCGCAACCTGAGCACCTAAATGATTGAAAATGTTCCCAAGTTCCATCACATGTCCTTCTTCCTCCTGGGTTTTAGCCCCTGTAACTCTACCCCCGAAATGTCATTTCTCTAGAGCCGTTCCAAAAAATGAACCCTTGACAGCCCTACCTCAGTTTGATTCTGGATGCCCTAATGGTGACCCAAATGACTTTCAATTGCAAAACAAACATTGACCCACGTACTAAAATTTGATCCTCTCCCATATGAATACTTGAAATTACCCAAATCCAAGGTCGGGAGAAATCATCCAGGTCTCCTTGTCCTGTTCAGCCTTCAGAACAAAATTATGACAGGGGAAGTCCAGCCTTTGGGGCTTGAACCATCGAAATTCCCTCTAGTAATCTAGCAATGGTAATTTTGATCAAAGTTAGATTCCTTAAATGATTAATCATCCAATCTAACAATGTTTTGCAGGGATTTTAGTTGATATTTGTGCCTTTATACTTGATTATTCTCACCTTGCATCCATGTGTAGAATATATGGAATCAGTTGTAGGAACCTCCAGTGCAGCTATAGAGAAGGATAAAGGAAAGAGAAATTCCAAGGCTCCTCGGGGAAAAGAAGATAAATATGAAATGAAATATCAGTTCCAGGGGGCACCGTTGCACTCCAATTTCACAACCAAGTGGAAGGATATTTCTGATAATAACATCGAACATGCCAACATTGATGATTTCATACAGAGGGTTAGGGTAAAACCCAAGATAAAAAATGCAAAGTTAATCAGGATCAGTGGCATAGCTAAAGCTGTAGGTTTCCCTCCCACTTTGATCGCCCCTGAGCTAGTAAGGGCTTGTAGAGAAGGATATCAACCAAAAACAAGAACTATTATTGACAGAGATGGGAACATTCTGGCTGACATGTCACCATCGGGAATAAAAAAAATTTCCATATTCCTATCTTCAGAACGATGGAGCTTCCTACTATCAAGGAATGCAAAGAAATGTGGGATGAAGATCCCATAAAATGCAAGAAGCTCATAAACTAGTACTGGCTAAAGGGAAAATGGGGTAGCACTACAAAAGTTCCTTAGGAGCTCTTTCGTAGCGATTTCTTCGAAGAATACCATGATTTAGTCACCCTGCTGAGTAGAGTAAAGGGCCTCCCTAATGCAGCCTATTTTCAGGAGTGGATGGTATACTTCATTGAGCATATTCTTCGAGGAAAGGACACCACATTCTACTGGGGAGGAATAATCAATGAGTGTTTTCATGAACAATTCATGAACGTCAAAAAGACCTCCAGGTTATATATGACCTCTTACCTAGTATATTCATTAGCTGATTAGAGGCACTACAATGGGTTATTTAGAGCTCTGAATGAAGAGTCTGGTCGAGAAATCAATGCTTACGACCGGTAACCCCAACTATAATTTAGGAACTTCAAGACGGACTATTGTAGGGTGAATGATGCATTCATCTCTTATATCATTAGGCTGCTTGGGGGTGATTTTGAAAGAAGAGTTTCCCACAATGCTCGAGCTTTTCTCAAGTGGTATGCCAAGTCTTGTTTATTCAGTATCCTAAGTTCACCTACATGTGAGCCCAAGGATTCTCAGAAAAGCCAAACAAGCTTCCCCGATACCCTAATGACTAGATAATATTGTTATAACTCTCTTGGAAGCTATGGTATATTCACGTTGTCCTAAGTAAAAAACATCTAGCGGGGATCCCTTATCCCCTTACACTCAGCCAAAGGATGTATGAGCTCTATACTTCCTAGTGTGCCCATAATTCAGAGGATTTGGCGGAATACCATTTCAAATCCCACACAGCTAGACCATAGATGGATCCATATGGCCATCTCAGAAAATAAATTGGATAAGAGTACGACCACCTCCATAGTATCAAAGATTTCTGGGCAGATCGTAAAGATGATTTTGAGGTGCGAGTAAGGCACTATATGCGGATGACCGCATACTTTGTAAAAAGGGTGAACTTGTTCCCAATACCAAAATCAGCTGGAGGAAGAGGAAATCGATGTAATTGACCCCAGGTATAACTCCATCACCAATCTACCACTGCCAAAGATTGATTGGGATGAGCAAGAGGTCAATGACCTCGACATTCTTACCAAGCCTATTGAGGCTCCAACAAAAGTATGGATTGATGGATAGGTTGCTAGTTTGAAGCAACATGGGGTGATCCTAAAATTCAAAGGGCTCAAAAGTGAGCCAAGTGGAACAGAGGGTGTGACAGCTATATCGATAAGAGAAGCTTCAAAATCCCCTCCATCCATTCATTCAAGAAAGAGAAAGCAGATTGAAGAGCAACATTCTCTTCTAAGGTGTATGCGAGAAAGGCCTTGGAAGGTGAATATTGCAGGAAACAAAAGAAATCAAGCAGTATCACCGAGATGCCAGTAATTCAAGAAGATCCACTCCTTGAGGGAGAAGATATGGAGATAGATCAGCTAGGGTCTCCCCCTATCTCAACTATTTTTTCTACTGCTGTTGCCACCACCCGACTGATCCCACACACAATAGTTGCTAATCCTCCACCGGTGGTGGATATCTCTATCCACCTTGTTTCTACCTCTATTCACAACAAGGGTCATATCAGTGGATTTTTCCTTGGCCACCACCTCGACAATCTCCTCATCTTCCATGTCTCCTTCATTCTCTCTTCTAGCTGCCGCCGCAATAGCTACCATGCCTGTGCTCATGCTCCTCGAGTCCTTCACTAAATATTTGCAGAATGTGCCATCCAAGCTCTTGGAGATGTTTGTAAACCTGATGTTGCAAGCTGCCATGGCCCAATCAATGAGGCCACCCAAAATGGAGGCCACGATGCAAATTTCTGAGGAGTTGGAAATACAACAATTGCAGGTAGCCAAAAGGTTAGAGGAAGAGTTGGATGACCACCATAAGCATCTGATATATGAGCAAAAAATAATTGATGAAGTTTCCTATGAATCCTCTAGTGATGAGGGCGAGGGCTAGGATACAAAGAAAATTGAAGAAATAATTGATCTTGAGCTTGACGTTGAGTTGGCTAAGAAAATCAGGGAGATTAAAGATAAAGAGGCTGAGAAGCAACCTAGTATTGAAGAAAGGATTGCTGCCACAAAAGAAGAAGGTGATAATTCTCCAGTGGAGGAACATGGACATGCCACTAGACATAACAAAGAGGTATTCCCTCATGAAGATAAATAAAATAAGCAAGAAGATAAGCCTGAGGAAGAGGCTAAAAATTATAAGAATCTAGAGATTGAGCAGCCCGAAGAACACGAGCCTGATGAAGAAAAAGAAGAAAAGGATGCTAAAGGGGAAGACAACCTCGATGAACGCTTGCCCACTAAATCTTCTATCAAACGCATAGTGTTCATATAAGAATCCAATGAGGAGGAGGATAGAAGGACAAATCAAGAAGCTCTCAGTGATAAGGCTATTGAAATTAGAAAGGATGGAAATGAAGATGACCAAGAATCATCAAAGGGAAAGTCCTCGATTCCTGACTAGCTAGAAAAGTAGCTAGAAAAGAAAGCTCCTACTCCTAAGGACCTGAAAGAAAGATTGGAGGCTATATTGGCCCGGGCTCATATCAACACCAAGAAGGATAAAAAACTAAAAATTAGATGAAAGGTAACAATGGATGCCTCAGGATCCAAAATGGTACAGGTAGCCACATCGGTGGTGGGAGAACAAGGAATAAGTTACAACATATCCACCATTGACTTGGGAGTTGCCACAAGGGAGAAAAAGGTAGATCAACTCCAAGAATCCATAGCAATGGTGGTGCATCTCATCTAATAGGATAAGGTTTCCAAAGATGAGCCTAGGGCATAGGTTGCTGATTTGAAAGCCTACATCTAGTAGTGGTCATCCACAAAGGAACAACCTACAATATCCTTGACCCTGCCACAATTTCTATCAAAAGAGAAAATTGATAGGATGGAAAAGAGAAAGAACTTAGACAAGACTATAGAGAGCTGGATTCGACAGGTCTTGGACATTGGAAATGTGAGCATGAATCATGCTATTTGGACATCAAAAAAATTCATGGATATATGAAATTCTCTTAAAGGTATGGGGAAAATTTGTGCAAACTTCCCAAAGAAGTACGAGTCTACCTACCCAAAGATCGAGGCTATCCTCAAGTTGTCGAGTGAGATTTGGGAGAAGGAGTTTGCATTTAAGGAGGATGATCACTGGTTGATGGATATTTGAAAGTGAGACTTTGAGAATTGTAAAGAGAGGCTAGAGAAAGTGTTTGAAAAGGTAAACTTAGATATCAACTGATCCAAGGAGGTTTGGTCAGATTGTAGTTGGTATTTGAAACTAATGACAGGGTACGATATACCCGTTGTCCAGATTGATGCAGAGAAGATAAAGCCTCACATCTAGAAGAGGATGGAAGATGGAATGTTGGGCGAGATAACCACTAATTTCATGGGTTTTGTTGCCTGAGCCTTCACCCAATCACAGTTGTTTAGGGATCACGCTGCCAAGTATGATGAAGACTGGGAGAAGCTCGTTGACAATTCCAAAGAGTGGAGCTACCAAGTGCTGAGATCCAACATCATAGAGGTTAATAAGCTCCAGCTGGTGATCCTAAAGTTCATGGAATATGTAGCATTGAAGAAGCAAGAAGTCAACCATATTTTTGGTGAAGAGCTATTTATAGAATAGCTATAGCAAAGAGCAATCAACAAAAGACAAAATTCTACAGTGTTGTCACTAAAGGCCAAAATAGGGAAGAAGACAAAATTTTATATTAAAATGTAATATATTTTGGGGGTAGGTGAAACCCTAATGTAAGTGAATATTGGTCACACAATGAGATCAAAGCTTTGCCACATGTTCTTCTTTTTGGGCACTATAAATAGGGGTCTCCTCCTCTCATTTTGAGGGAGTTGAGTTGTTGTAAACAAATGCAACAAAAATTGCAATAGAAATACATTCACTTTGGTGCATTTCGGAGTTTCTTCTCATGTTTCATGATTATTCTCTCATAGTTAGATAATTTAGTTGGATTTACTTTTTTGACTTAATAATGTTGTTTCATGGTTATGAAGATTTCTGCTATGTAGATGCCTTTCTTGTCCATACTTTTGGGAATTTGTTACAGGTAGATGGTTGTGTAAAGTTAGTCTGGACTCAAATTCAAAGTTTCCTTTAAATATTTACCTTTTTCCATGCATGCATGTGGTTAATGAGTGGTAAAAATCTGTAGTTCTTAGAAGATAGCACAAATTTCATGGCACTGTGAAATTTTTGGTTAAGTGAGATTATGTATTTAGGAAGCTGTTCACAATAGAGAACTCCATGATCACTATTCATTAGTAGTTGTAGGTCCAAGAACTATCTCTCTTCCCTACCCTTCTTCCTTTTTTTTATAAGTAACTTGTGCTAAGGTTCATTGCACATTGTAAAGCCAAATCTTAAGTCAGAAATGGAGTTCAAGACTACTGTTTTAACCTACAACAAACATACAAAAACTTCCTATATTAAAACTCCACTTGTAGATTCAATTCCCTTCCAGCCTAACTTACGTAAGTATTCCCTGTGATAGTAAAAAAAATCACATCAAACATCAACTGAGATATTCTATGCAAGTCATGACCTGACACTCGAGAGACCTTGGGGTAATTTTTAACAACTTGCCATGTTTTTTCTTTCAAGAGAGGTATTGCATTTATGCATTTCCTATGTTGAGAAAGTGTTCAAAAATACAAATCAACATGAACCTTATAGGATCCCTAGATATCCTATAGATAAGGTGATTTGTTTTGAGTTGACAAGACAATTGGCTACATTTTATGCAATTTTGAAGGGAATGCACAAGACAAGAATTGGTGCAAAATTCCCATTAAGAATAGGCAGTTGGGAGGATTGTCCATCCATCGAGAGTGCCCACCATTTTGAGATAGAAATGGTTCATCTACATTTGAATATTCATTTAGATAGATGCAATTGTGATCCACATGGGGTATCCCAAAGAATGGCCAATAGGGCTTACAAGCATAGAGATAATATAGAACACTATTGGGCCAATTGCAAAGGTGATCATGAAGTAATTAAGATAAAATATTCTAGTCTTTCATTGAGAATGATCAGACTTCATAGAGTGACAAAGTTACCTGATCAGATTGAGGAAGAAGAGGATCCAATGCAATATCATGACTATGCACGATTTCAAAAAAAACCTTTTCTTGCTATCGATTGGGAAAAAGATGAAGTTGTTGAATTAGATTAAATGAATGCTCCAGTTATTAGGTATTCAATACAATGGGTCAAACATAAATTTTTGGGATTGGAGGCTAATGGAGTTAATCCTACCTTTCATTTGATGGGAGACTTAGAGTCTCAATATTCTGATGATAAATATGAGAAGATTGAATAAAATGCACCTGCTGCCCAAGAAGAGGAAGATTCTAAGGAAAAAACTCTTATTATCAAAAGAGTAACTAGAGGGAAAACTAAGGATTTGGCTAAAGGATAAATTAAAAGAAAAACAATTCCTAAAAAGAGGAAGTCTACAAAGGATATTGCTAAAGGATGTATTTAGCCTCAGCCTTCTAAGAAGAGAAGACTTGTCAAAGAAGAAGACAAGGGTTCACCTTCAAAGAAATAAAGGAAAAATAAGAACAATGGATAAGGTTCAACCTAGAAAAAGGAAATTGAGATGGAAATCTCTGGAGATTGGAAAAAAGTATATATTATAAATAATTCTCCAAAGCCCAGGGTCTCTCCTTATGATGTAGAGGATCATGAGAAGACAAATAGAGAACCAGAAGGAGCTATAAATGAGCCATTTGTTAATTAAGGTAAAACTATAAAAGAGACTATCACGGAAGGTACTCCTCCTCAGTAACCTCATCAACATGTGCAATTTGATAAGGAGGAGGGAGAGATGACTAAAAATATGGATGATATCTCCAAAGGGCGGTAACAAGAAGAGGAGGAGCTGGAAACTCCAAAAAGTGGAGATATTAGTAAACTTGGGGAAACAAAAGACATCTGAAGTAAAAATATAAGAGAATGAAGGAGAAAAAAACTTGAAAGGAGAGAGGAGGTACCGTCTAAATCACCTAACAAAAAGAAAACAAATCAATTTGATGAGGACAATTAAAGTGAAGAGTAGAAACAGGAAGATCATATTGAGACCAATCAATCTGAAGAACATGGAGAGAAAAAAATCCTCATGATAATACCAATCTAGAAGAGTCTATTGCTCCCAACTGGTTAAAATAAATCTTGAAGCCTAAACCAGTGGTTATTGAGGAAACAACACCAGATTGGGATAATTCTCTGGCTAGCTTGGGGAAAACCAAAGAAAGAAATAAGGCTAGAACAATTTCTAAGATACCAAGTGATGAGGAAAATAATAGGGTACTCCACATTGCAACACCAATAACTGATAAGCATAAAGATGAGGCTACCCCTATTGATTATAAATTAGAAACAATCAATTTGGGTCCATCCACACAAAAACAAGAAAAGGAAGATTTGAAAGAATCTGTGGATGCAATTTTGAAAAGGTTGGATAATGAAACCCAAGCCAAAGAGAAAGTTGGAACAACAAGTGGAAGAATTGTAGAAGAATATCCAACACCTGGTGAAACCACTGTAGACACAATATGGTGTGGGTACCTCTACTTCAAGTGAGTTGTTATCCAAGGATGCTATCAAAGAAATTGAGAGAATGAAAGCCTCTGTGCAAGTCATCCAACAATGGATAAATGATGTCTCTCAAAAGGGAGACGATCTGATTGAAAAGGTTTTACATATATATGAAAATACATCTTCTTTCTTGGATGAGGTACACCAACTAGTAGAAGAATGTAAGGGAACAAATGATGCTTCTTTGGCCAAATTGATGAAACTAATTGAATAATCTGAGGAGGAATTGGTGAAGGAAGATATCTTTGTAGTTGAGGATGCGAGTAAGCCAAGAGAATGGATGAAAGCATTAGAAATTAAAGTGGAAATCATGAGTAAAGCTTTAGAGAAATTTTCAAAGATCCAGAGTACATTGAAAGATATTTTGAATAGCTGCATTTCATTTTTAGAGATTGTCACTAGAAGGAAGAAGTTTGGTAAGAATAATTTGAAAATTGACCAGTTGAATAAATGGTGGCATGAAGTCTATTCGCTAGTTGATGATGGACACATAACATCAAATCAGTTGGAAGATGCAACAATTTATATCTCAAATCTGGATAAATATCAGGAGATGCGAATGGACTAGAGTAAAATCTTAGTTAAATATGAAAAAGATATAAAATCAATCAAGGCAAGGTTAAAAGTTATTTTGGTTTTTTATCAAGCCGACCTGGATAGGGTATTTTGTAAAGTTGAAGAACTTTCTGGAAGGAAAGAGAAGAATAAAGAGGATGAAAATCATAATCACCTTGAACTTTGTGCATACTACATCAAGTTAGCTAGATATTCAAGTTGGCCATACATAAATATTTGTGCCAAAAGGCCCTTTCTTTAATTTTGATGTATCTTTTGAGGCCTACCTCTTAATATTTTATTGTAAGAAATTGAATGGGAGAGAAAAACTACCAAGGCCGACCTAAATTGTAAGCCCTAATTTAATTTTCTCTAGGAAGACATGTGCATTAAAACTCTATATATTGGAGGTCTCTTCTCATTTTAAGGATTGATACTGGAATTAATGAAATTTTTTGGTGAAGTGAATACAAGAGAAGACATTGATTGTGGTGCTCTTTTCTGTTTTGTTTTATCTATGTGCATGGTTTTTATGTTTCAAAGCTTTTAAGTTGATTAATGTTTTAGATTCTGATTTGGATTAGAGCTAGTTGCAGTTCTTTCATGTTTATGATAAAGTGTTTAAGGTGTTTGAGGAATCTTTGACCCATACTTTTAGCATTTTGTTGATTGTAAGTTTTTTTGTAAAGTAAGTCTTGGCCTAATATTTATTGCACTAAGTTAAATTGTGGGTGTTTATACATTCCATGCCATTTTGGGTGAATGTGTGAATGTTTCACAATCCTAAAATCTTTTATACCTTTGGAGATTGCATTGTTTCTATTATACTGTAGATTTGATCTTGGTTAAGCAAAAAATGGTTTTTGATGACTGGTCCACCTTGAATGCTCTGTTATTTTCATGATTGCACTTGGGTTTTAGAATAGAAATCTCTCTAAAGCTTCATTTGTTGATATTTTTTTGAGATCATTGTTAGAATAGGAGTTGAAAAGCATCACTAAATTGTTATATTTGATGAAAAGATAATTTCTATGTCTCAAATCTCAGAAAATTGTTGGGTTTACTTTCATTTTCATATCTTATAAAATCCTCACTGTTGATTTGAGAGTTTCAGTCTTTGTTTGACAATAAATGCCCGTTGTGTTAACCAAGAAAACACATTTCCACTAAGTTGTTTATGCATTGTCAAGACCCAACATTAGAGACCTTGGGGTTGTTTCTTGAGGCTTGCTAATAGAAATTTACCTTTCAAGAGAGACAGGATACTTTATATGCTGTCTATGTTGCTAGAGTGCTAAAAACACCATCAACACTTATCCATTCTCATCTAGCTTGTTCCTGAATACTCATTTAGTTCCAATTATGTATGGATTTTCCAATTTAGGGACCAATTCCTAAGTCTGATTCTCATCTATCTACCTAAGTTCTTCCATTTCTTTCATCGAATGTTCATCCTTGCATGCTTAACTTACTGATTTAGGTTCAACTTTAGAAAGTAGACACAAATTTACCTCAACTTCAACAACTTTCATTCTTGTCAATGATGGAACTTCAAATTTTTCTCTTTGAATTCCATTTTATTTTGCCCTTGTCCTGGTCTTTCATGGTGTTTGGGAAAAGACCTAAGGTTGGGATTTTTTATTTTTTCCTTCATGAAAATCCTAATGTCCTATGTTACGCATTGGGTGGGATATATTCGGACATTACCTTTTTGAAGTGGGTTTTAAAACAACTTATGCCCCATCGCTTCATCTAGGTTGGGCCCCTTTTCTGATTTATTGTTTTAAATTTTCTTCCTGAATTTATTATTCCCTAAGTCTAAATTGGCCCGTGGCCCACATTTAAAAAAAACTTAGGCCATTGTTTGGTGTCGACTTAGGTGGTGTCCCCTTGTTGTTTTAATAATTGTTTTATACTTGTCAGGGAACAAATTTTAAATGACTGTTGATCAACCATCAATTGATCTCAGCCATTCCCTACAATCCCATCATGGCCCAACCATAGAGTCTCAATTGATTGTGATTTCACGGGCGAGCGCCAGATGTCTCAGATGGCGATGTCGAAGAGATAATCAAATTGCTCTAATATATCTATCAGGTTTTAATATGTTATATGTTAGGTTACTAAAGTGGCTCCAAGATGCACATGCTCAAAATCAATGAAGATGTTATAATCTTGATGAAAAAGCTTCTCGATGGTTATGTTCAATGCTAGTGACTGTTTTGAGTGAACATGATTGCCAATGATGGAGATTAAGGGTTGCATGCCATTGTGTGATCAGAAGATGCAATGTGTTTATCGATCATGATATCACGGGCGAGTGCCAGGTGTATTTATTTGGCAATGCATAATATGGTGAGACCTTGGTGCTGATTTGAAGATTATGTCAACCTTTTTGAAGGCAGTCATTCGATGATCTGACAAAAGTTAAGGATCAACGATTAGAATTTGAATTTGCATCAAATGTGATTGGAGCCATTGGTGCAACATCCAAGTAAGATTTAATGGCACACGAGACGTCAACTGGCTCGATTTGATCAACATAAACTAGTTTTCCTTTGCTCAATTTTCTCACAAAGTATTCAAGCACCTTTGTGAAGCTGTTTTAGAGATGAGGACGAAGTTAAGAGTTATCACAACAATAATTTTGTTTTCTGCAAAGCATGAATGTTGTGAGTTGTTTTCTATGCTTCTTGGTTAATTTGATCGAGATTATGGGGAAAATTGTGGCGTGCTTGTTAGAAAGCTTGTTGATAGTTATTTTAGGGCTATTGGTTGATTGAATTGTAAGAAATTGCGAGGTTATTTCTGTTATTTTGTTTTTTGTTTAGCCCTAGTCCATTTGAAAGAATTGAAATTTTAAGGAAGCCCTAGTTTACCTAAGATGGCACCACCAAATCAGCATTCTCGCCATGTTGATTATTTGCAGAGGAATTCGTATGATGATTTCCTAGATCAACTCCCATTTTCAACTTATGATAGGAGGAAGGGGTTGGTTTGGATGCATGGAAGGACCCTAGGGGAAGGATTAGTATGTAACTGCTCCAACATTTTTGATGCTAGGGTTCCCATGACAGATCTGAAGATGTTTAGGTTGTGGTATGGTTAGTGGAATTTGCCTCACACTTTCTCAAATGGTTGGAGATATGACATGGGGGAGCTGGTGGTACCAAATGTATTCCTTGATGTGGATTTGATCAGGGTAGTGGTAGCACATTATGACCTTGTTACAAGAGTAATAAGAGATAATGAAAGAGGGATCTTGTTAAATATAAACAAGGAAGAATTTCAATAGGTTTTTGACCTGAGTGAACCTAGCTCATTCTTGGTTCAAAATAATCTTGAGGAGATGAAGTAGGAGTATGCAAATTCAAAGTCACTTTTTAGGGTAGAGATTCTTCCTCCTCATCTGGCAAGGGTAGGCGGTTCAAGGATTTATATCAGCCCTAGTGACTAGGAGCCTTTCAGGCTAAACTATTTTGCAAACCACTTCTTGGCCAATTTTTTATTCATTGTGCCTAATTTTTGGTTTGATCCCTAATACAGTAATGCAGATTTCTTACATGTTTATGGGGGTGCAAATACAACACCCTAACTTCTCAGTGATCTATGATTTTGCTTCCTTTTTGGTAGAAAATATACATGAAGGGTTGTTAAGGTTGTAGCTAAAGGATGCAGGTAATCCATTATTTTTGTATTCTCTATTGATGTACATGTTCTTGTACAAGAATGTTGACTTCTTCTCAGAGAAGATGGAGTTGATGCCAGAAGTTAATTGAGAAAGATTACCGATCTAGGCATGGACTGTAGATTTATCCTATAATAGAGAGAATTCCAGTTTTGTGCAATTTGGTAATTTATTTGCATCTAGACTAAGGGCTAGGTTGGTGGTGAATGTAGCCAGAATCCCTGAGGATTTACATGAATTTCTCAAACCAAAGGGGAGGAAGCTAGATTTGAAAGTTTGTCACAACTGGGGTGACATTATCATCTGCCCAGTCAACACTGTTTATAGAGTGTATGTCTTCCAAGGAAATCCACATATCCTTCCATTCAATGTGCCAGCAAGAGTAGGGTTTGCCTAGTTTATGTGGCAGATAGGTTGTGTTCATGAAAACAGAGTAACAAGGAAGGGTAAGGGAAACTTTTTCCCTGATTATATAGTTGTATCTGATTTTGTATTCTCCAAAGGAGGTTGGGTTCATTTTGCAAAGTTTTTGGATGTTTTTCATTTAAGGTGTAGTTCCAAGCAACATCATGACCCTGAGGGATTCTTTGCCCTTTTTAGACAACGGATAAAGGGTGGTAAGTTTGCTCAAGAGTTAAATTTTCCTGAGGATCTGATTAGGAATGAGTTTTATTTGAATAAGGATGAATTGAACAAAGAAAAATGGATAGCATATGAGAAGTTATTAGCCATTGTGCATAAAATGGATCCCAAATATGATCCATTAATGGAATTTACCCAATTCCATAAGAAAATTGATTTCTTGATGGACAACTTCAAGGAGATAATGGGTATTTTGATGACAAAGAAGATCAACTTGGAGTTGGACTTTGGAATATAGAGACTAGATGTGAGGCTTGCTGAAATGAGGCCAACATATCAACCTACAGTGAAGTGGACTCTTTATAAATAAGGAGAAATGACAGTAGTGATGAGGAGGAGGAAGATAAGAAAGGAAAGGAAATCATGAAAGCATCAACACAACTAGGTCCAAAGGTTAGAGCACTTAGGGGAATAAAAATCATTGATTTGGATTCATCACCAGAGGATAACCCTTCACCACCACCATTAGAGGCAAAGGATTGAGGAGGCACATGAGGCTCTAATGGATAAAATCATTATCACAGATCAATATATGTAGGTTGGTATACCTTCTCCTCCCAGATCAACTCAATTGGTTTTGTTTGATATGGATGTGAAGGGATAGTGTGTGCAGGATGCCAGGATGGAGGCATGCAAGGAATTTTTAGATGATGATGCATTTGTTAAAACTCTAGTGTTCTTGCAATTAGTATGGAGAATGAGATTAGAGGAGTATCAAGATAAGTGCAAGAAGAGAAGAGAGTTGAGGCCTGATAGGTCTGACCAAGAGAATGATGGTGAAGTAAAAATTGAATTGATGGGAGAATTCAAGAACATCACTCCTAAGGAGGGGAGGAAATTAGTGCCTAAGGAATGTGTACTAATTTTTCTTGAATGGGATATAGCAGATGCAATAGCATTTAATGCTATTCTAAAATCCAAACATCTCTTACAGAATTCTAAGGAAGAGGTCAAGGAAGCATTGCAATCTGCTTTTAGTGAAGAATATGAGACCTTAGCAATTTGGTCATTGGCACCTCAGGGTAGAAATCCTAATTATATTGAGATTAGCCCAAACCTAAGGGGAGGGTTAATAATAAAGAGAGCCTTAGAAAATTCAGCTATAAAGGCTACTAAATTAACTATGAATGTGGCCAAATTGGCCCAAAAGACTTCTAAGAGGGAAGAAGCTGAAAATAAGAGATTAATGGAGAAATACAACTTTATAATTGAGAATACAACAGGGTGCAACAAAGGAATGTTGAGCTGCAAATTGAGGTGGATAGGTTAAAGTATAGGCAAGTTGGGGAGTCTTCAAGTGCTCCAGGTATCATGTCATTGCCTTCCACATTAGGATCAAGGCCTCCTAATTCTCCAATTGTTTCTACTCCATGGTCCCCCATCCAAACTCCTTCTCTCAATCCTGCATTAGAGCTAGTTGAAGAAGAAATTGAATACTCTATGGATCCTACCAAGAAGCAGTTGATGAACAAGATTATAGAGTTACATGCACCCTTAAAGGCAAGTGAGGAAAGAGCATCTCTGAAACAAAGTGATATTGTTGACACATTTTTGAGGCACTTGAATGAAAAGGTTGATGGCAGATTTCCATTAGTGTATTCTTTATATTCTTTATTTTTAGATGCAATAACGAATATTAGTAGGGATCAGAAGGTAGTGTTGCCCTTAGTTGAGAAATAGATCCCTAGGGCTAATTATTTAGATATAATGTACAAAGCCTCTAGGTTTGATACAAATAATAGGCCCCAATCATTAAGGCCTACTCAAATATTTGTAAAGTCATTGCAAGGTTTTCAAGGCTTACCAGATGATTTGAGTAGGAAAATTAGAGAATTGGTAAATAATTTTGATGATTGGAGTGATACATCTTTACCTGATATAATTGATGCACAGGGAAATGTTAAATCATTGTAATAGTGGCAGGATAGATCGGATGAGGTCATCAATGCACAAATCAAAATGATTTGTGCTAACTCAGACTATGACTTGTTGGTGAGCTGTATGGACAAGATTATTAGCACTAACACATTTTTGGAATCTTTTGAAAAAGAGGCAAATCAGGTAATGGTAAAGTACAAACCATATAGTGCCAAGGTGAGTGAGGTAGTTAATTTTGATTGGCCGACCGATGAAGAATACCATAGATGGGTAGATAAATACATAGCCGAGGAAGAGTAAAATAGAGTTGGCTACTAGTGGTTAATAGCTCACTCGTTGCAGTTACAACAGATTCCAGTTATGTTTTGATGGCAGTTTTGGTGCAGGGTTTTTGAAGTTTGGCCGATGCATCAACCATTTTCAGTGGATGGGATGACCAAGAAGATTCTCCAAGGACTCAGTTGTTTTAATAATTTTTTGAAATGTCACAGGGTCATCCAAGTGACTGGTGACATGTATATTTCTAGCCCGATGCTTGTTTTCTCCTTCATTCTCTATAAGAATGATTTGAAGGCCAGAAATATGGGTTAGAAAGTTGGATAATTTTGGTTGAGTCTAGGTAAAGTTGTAGAGCAATTGTAAAGCCTGATAGTTTTAGTGAAAATGCAATTTAGGTTTTGTGTCATTTTGTAGCAAGTTTTAAACTCATGGTAATTTGATGTTTTGTGACAATACTAGCAGTTGAATTAATTTTTTTTATTTCAAACCCTTGTCTCTCTGTTGTATAAGCATATGAAAAATTTTAAATAAAATAATCAAGGGTTGTTTCATTCATCTCACTGTTGTGGTGTGTATGATTCTCAGTTTAACTTTAATTCAAAGAATTAATTAAAATGCTTGAATGTGATCATAGGTGGGTATGTTTTATATAAGGATTTGATAAGAAGTATTGGGTTAGAATACATAATGATGATATTGTAAGGCAATATTATCAAATATCTTACATGTTATGTGTTAAATTTGTCATAAACCTTTGAATGCTTATGAATTTGACTCCTCCAATGGTATATGGCATTGATCTAGGTTGTACTTATTAATGAGGTTCAATATATGTTTATCTTTACTTAGAGCTTGCTACAAATTTCAAATCAATGAATATTTTATATTGTGAAGTGTCGTAGTTATCTCATGCTCCAAATAGTTGATATTATTGATGAACAACCAATTCCGTTTGGTATTAT